>CAJVRI010001162.1:8917500-9467217 GCA_911649635.1 Poeciliopsis gracilis
GTCGTCGTTTACATGAACTCATTCAGCTCCAAACTCCAGATAAAGGATGTGCAGCCAAAAGACATTCTGCTTTAACAGAATCAAAACAGTAGGAAAGTTTTCTCTGTTACGTTGCAACAAAAACAATAGAAGAAACGTTTCGTTCCTGAAATCTGCAGAGGTGACATTTTTTACCAACTTTTCCACCACATTTTAAAGCACTTGGAACCGTTTGCTGCTGAAATGGGCTTTACAAATAAACTTGAGTAACTGATTGAAAACAAGTTTTACCAACAAATGTTGCAAAACTGACTGAGCTGATTTTATCTCAATAGGACATTGAAATAAAATCAGTTTATTAATATTATTTATAAATATAACATAAATATCCTGGGCTTAGCAAGATGCTAATTTCCATCTGTAATCCCCAATATTACATTAATTTGCACTCGAACATTTAACTAAAACATTACAGTCAATTACAGAATTTGACTGTAATTTCAATAATGTCTGAGATTACAGTCAAAATTTGGAGAATAAAAATCTGAATTCATTAATTTTTTCAGTGACTTTTCTCTTCTGTAGATACAGGAGCTTCTTTTATGTAAATAATTCCTTAATGCTGATAAAGTAGCATTTCTACTGCCTATTGTTTTTCACTTATAACATCACAGTTTCCTATAAGTGAAATAATCTGCCTGTGGAACTAGAACCTTAATTATTAACTTAAAACAAGCTCCCTGCTGAAGAATTACTCCAGTCTTTTTTCAAGTGAACTAAGACATTTAGAGCAGAAACTCGACCAAAGCGCTTGGTCAGATTGAGTGTTTGTGCAGCTCTGCTGGAGGCCTGTGGAGGGTTAAAGCATCCAGTGCTCCGTGTTGACAGGAAGATGTTCTGCTGGGGGAAGGGACAGAACGGACAGATGGGACGGACACATGGTCCATGTCAAACTCCCCTCCCTCCTTTAATCTGGCCGGTCCGGTGGGGGGCGAGGGATGAGGGAGGCTGCCGGGTTTCGCCTCCGCTTCTCCCTCTCCTCTCTCCTGGCAGCAGCCGACACAGCCGCAGAGCGAACCGACGCAGACATGGGCAACAAAGCAAGCGGTTCTCCTGGCAGGCGGTGCGGCCGGGGCTCGGGCTGAGGCTCTGGGCTGCAGGGGGCCCAGCCGGACCGGATCCACCGTTACTCCTCTGACCGGCCTCCTGGAGGATGTGAGGCGCTCTCTCTGGGGGAAAAGCTGCCGGTGCTGGAAGTTCATGGCCAAATGTAGAGCTTCGGTGGTCGACGACAAACACATGAGAGGGACGATGTCGGCCACGCAGGGGATGAGCCGCACCAGCGTCTACAGCTACTTCCTCAACATGGTGGCCTATCAGGTGAGAGCCGAGGGGCCGCAGAGCAGGAGGAGAAACTTCAGCTGAGCAGAAACCACAGAGAAAGGAGATTGTTTTCACTTGGACTTTACTGAGAAGAAGCCTGGCTGACATGACTGGCTCTCAAAGAAGCTGCAGAAGACAAAAGATGTGAAAGATTTCACTGCAAAAGGACAAACTGTTACCAATTATGGTTTACTTCTAGCATGTAACAAGACCAAACTTAACAGGTGTGAAACAGGAGCAAGTTTCTGCCAAAAAAACTTCCAGACATTTTCAGATTACGCTCAGAAACTTTCTAGAAAATCTTGGACATTTCTGAGCTCCAAAAGTCAAACATTTGAGATTTTTTTTCTTAAATTTTGAGATTACTCTCAGAAATTTTCTCTAAAAATTTGGAAATTTTGAGATTCTTCTCATAAATTTTCATCTTTTGAAACTCAGAAAACTTAGAAAAGTTTAAAATTTTCCACTTTCCAAGCTCACAAAGTTTCAAACTTTTCTCCATAAAATATGTGAAATTAATCTCAACATTTGAGTTTTTTCTGCATTTTTTTTCTTTTTGAGCAAAAATTTCCATGTTTTTTCCAAAAACTGAAATGAATCTAAAAATTTCTGAGCTTTTTGGCATCAAAGTCCTATTTCTTCTATCTAAATTAACACTAAAACGGCGTCTGACAAAACTAACTTAGAAGTAACTTTTCTGCAAGATATCAGATCAAATGTCAAAAATCCTTTAATATTTATCACAAAACTTACACTGGCAGATTATTTCACTGAAAACAAGACATTCTTTTTTCTTTCTTTTTTTTTTTTTTTACAATATTAAACTCCGATATTTTGCTGAAACATTATTCTTAAGTGAACTAAGATATTTGCTCTGGAAACTCAACAGAAATACGTGGGAGTATTTTGTGTTTTGCAGTGTTTCTGTCATATAAGTTAAAAAAAAGCTAAGAAAAGGAAGAAAATCCCCTTTTTATTCTGGTCATTATGAGTTTATATTAAATTTGCTGACTGAATCCAGTCAGTCAGTTGAAGATGCTTTCATAAGTGATTTCTGATCTGGATTATATTCTGAAAAGTAACGGTCAAACTTTGCAACAACAGAAAGAACAAAATGTTCTGCTGGGACGTCTTGATGTTCTGCATGAGTGAAAACTACAACAATTCAGAGCAACAAACACTTTTGGGTCTGCAGGAGTTTGAAAAGTCTAGGTTCCCTGTTTGTGGTTCCTTCTACTGTATGTCAAACTTTACACAAGTTTAAAGCTTTTCTTCAGCAGTGGAGTGTTACGCAGTGAGTTCAGGATGTTTGAGTTTTTCTGGACTTCTGAGTGAGTTCTTGGCTCTTGGATCATTTCTCTTTTTATTTATGGCTCTTCTTTTGTGAGACCTTGGGAGGAGCACCTTCCTGTGTCCAGATTATGTTGAAATTACATCTTCCAGATTATGACCCAGATTATTAGTGCTCTGGACTTTAGAAAGTTCATCAGTCAGAAGGATTTGGGCCAGATATTGATTGGAGATGGACTGATTTGTAAAAAGTGACGGTTTTTAGCGACTTCTGACACTTTCTGTCCTTTTTTTCTTCATGTGTTTATCATTACTGAGGAAAACTATTTGCATCTTTACACATTTCATCATGTTTAAGCGACAGCTTTTTATTCACATGTCCATTTAATTCACTACTAAAACAAAAATCTGTCCAAACTGATTCACTTCCTCTTTATTAGACAAAAACTGCAACCGGAGGGGTTTTAGTTTTAAATAATATATTTATCTGAAGAAAATCAAACGCTGACTCAGACCATGACACTTCCACTTCTATGCTTCACAGTTGGCATGAGGTTTTCTGTCTAAATAGTTAAGTTTTAGACTTTTCTGTGCAAATAATATCGCTACTAAAGTTCTGGTTTTATAATCTGAACTTTCTTCCATGCAAACCTGGAATAATAGTCAAACCTGTGCAGTTTCCTTCTGCTTGAACAGCAGACATTACATTGAGTTTTTTAGACTTCTATCAGCATCTTGCAGCCTGTTTTCAGGGACAACTCATCACTCCAATAATAAAAGAATCAGTTTGGATTTTAAACAATATCTTAAGCTCTAAAACTTTGAAATGGATGAATTTTTTTATTATTTTTTTACTACAAAAAACAAAATCAAAGCCCAGAACAACCTTTGCAGGGTTACATCAAAAATATTCCGGATACGCTGCAAAGGAAAGTAGAGAGAACAACTAATAATTACTGGTTATTTATTCTTAACGTATTTTTGAATTGAATTTTGAACCGTAAATAAGGAAGGATATTTGAGAATCTGAAGAAACTTGAGAGAGTCACTGAAAGAAAAAGGCAAAAGGTTCATCAGAAGGCGAGTCGGAGGCTTTAACTGCAACCAATTCAGGTTAAAATGTTCACAAATAGCATCAGATGGCTAACAATATCTCTCTCTCTCTGTGGAATAATTTAATCTGAAATTAATGTAATGTAAGTGTTCTTAACGTGAAATATTTTGTTTAAATGTGTTGCCTCTTTATAAACAATGATATTTTCACAGGGGGGCTAATAATTCTCTCCTCAGCTGTGATTATTGTGCATTACTGCCAGTGTAATTTGGCTATTTTTAAATCTGAGCGCTCATTCTGTGTTTATGGAAGATAATCTCTCTCTCTCTCGCGCTGCAGCAGCTTCTCTCAGCGATCTGTAATCCTGTATTATGAACCTGAAACTGGGCCACAGCGCAGACACCTGTCCGTCACATGGGTCCAGAGAGGCGACCAACTTCCAGCATCTGACCAGTTCTCATTTCTGTCAGCTCAAAATCAGAATCCAATCCAGCATGTTTAATGTTATGTTCCTCTTTGCTCCAAAGTCTTTTAAGTTTTTAATTCAGAAAGTGAAGAGTGACATTAGCATCTCAGTCTGAGGAAAAACTGACCCAGGGGTGTCCAAACTTTTTGGGCCAAATTTCTCAACTCATAATTCCTTCCAGGCCCAAAACTAGTTAGCTTGCTAACTAAATATTGTTTTCAGATGTAGCTTTTAGCCTAGTTAGCTTCTTTAGACTTTATTTTAATCTTTCCTGCATTTCACAAGATGCACACTTCAGTTTTGGTTAATTCAGGGTTGACCAAAGTGTGGTCAGTGGGCCATGTGTGGCCCCTGCATTGATTTTGTGTGGCCCAAGTTTGGCCGCCAGCACAGATAGTTGAGACGTTTTGTCTGTAATCGGGAAAAAAAATTATTATTTTCGAGCTAAATATTTTAGTTTGCAGCTAAACGGCCATCTTGTTAACTGTTATTTGACTGCTTTGACTACAGACTCGCTGCTCTTTAATGCTTTGAATCTATGCTAAAATCATTTGAGTTGAATGGTTGAGGTTCTGCAATATCACCAATAATTTAGAGTATTTATCCTGTGATAAGGTTCATTTTTCAAAGTCATATTTCCACTGCAGTCAGTTAGTTTGCTAACTAAGTACTTAATTTGAAGCTAAATTTAGTTAGCAAGCTGCAAACTCAAAAATATGTAATTTCTTACATGTTTTTACCTCCTCAGCAATAAACTAAAATAAAATAAAGTAGTCAGACATTTTGTAAGAATGAGTCACTGAAAGCCTAAAAACCTATTAATATACCTATTAATGCCTTATTAAAAGAAAGGTCAATATGTCTCCTCAAAGTGACTGAATTTGAAAAGCATAAATGATGAAGGTCTATTCCAATCCTCATATCGATGGTAATCTCTGCCTTGTTCTTCAGATCATAATTTGCACTTGATGAATAATAAATTCGTTCCACCATCAGGCCATAAAATTGCACATCCCTCCATTTGTGTTGCAGATCAGCTTTTTCTTTAATAGCAGCAGGAAATGCAGCTCCAGTTGACGGCTGGAGGATTTATTCCTGTTGTGGCCCCAATAAACCAGGCTGACCTCCAGACTCCAGAGTTTACTGTGGCACCAGGCAGATGTTCAGGCCTCCTGAGATTTAGATCAGGATCAGTGGAGACGGGCTCGCGAATGTTTCTGTTTTCATTAGATTAATCTGTCACCAACGTCGCCGCTGCCAAATCTGGTAATGTAGGTTATTTGATGCTGAACAACCCGACTGACGTCTGGTTGATGCTTTGAATCTGAGTTTAACTCATTTGAGTTGAATGAAAAAGTTCAACACATTCGCAGTTATTTCAGAATGAGGTTCTGAAAACAGCAATGATTTGGGTTATTTATGTTATAAGATTCATTTTTCCACCATATTTATTCCTTTATATGTAAAATATCCATAGAGGTTGTTAACTAAATGCTAAGCCTGAAGCTAAGCTGATTGGCTGAAAACTAAAATATTTAGCTTGAAACAACTAGTTTGCTCGCTAACTAAATACCTAGTTTGAAACCAAATAGTGAGCTTGGTAACTAAATATTTGGTTTCAAGTATGACAAGCTGACTATTTAGCTTACTAAGCTAAATTGATTGACCCATTGATTGATCGATTGATTAAAATTGAATTAAGGTAAAGCAGAGATTTGTTTTTGGCTGATTATGACAAGTGGACTCATCTCATTCTCAGAAACACGTCTCTAATTTATTTCTGGATACATCTATGCATATTCAAAAACAGATCTACAAATTTTTAAAGGTGACCTATTATGCAAATTTCATATTTTGTGCATTTTGTTTTGTACTTCCTTTTGGGTCTCAACTGCTTCTAAATGAAGCCCAAGCACTTAAAAAAAAAACCTCCCAGCTGTTTTTTGACAATAAATTGATGTTTTTGGTGTTTGGAAATGAGCCATTAAAAAAAAAAAAAACCTTCCTATTGTTGCATTGCATTCAATGTGCACCGTGCCGTCACCTAGCAACCGAGCAGGACCGGCCCCGTTGCCTAGCAACACAAGCTGAACCCCAGTACCTTTGACCAGCTTTTGTTGTTGACTTCCTGCATTCTTGTTGATTGTGCAGGAGGCTCCGCTTCTGCTTTTCTAAGATGTCTGGTTGTACAATTATGCATCTGTCCGCAGCCATTTTCACATACAAGAGTAAACGTTGACCAGAGCAGACTAAAATGTCATTATTGAATGATGATTTTGTGCAGACAATGAAATGAAAACCTCTTCTCTCAGCCATGGTCCCATCCAACCTGCGGACGGATCACAGCAGATCGTCTGTAAAGACCAAATGTTGTTCTTTTCTTCATTTCCTTCCGTTTTGGATTGATTCTGACCCTCCTTGCTCCTCAGATTTGTTGCTGCTGTGGACCGGCTCCCTGCTCGCTCTGCTGTGCCTTCTGCCCTCCTGTCAAGTCGTCCACCAGCACCCGGGTCATGTACACACTCTTCCACATCATGAGCTGCGCCGTTTCCTGCCTCATGTTGTCCCGCACCGTCTCTGAGCTCGTCAGGGAAAATGTCAGTTTGATATAGCAGAAGGAGCAAACACATACTTTGAATTCAAAGGTTTCATTCATATGTGAGCATGCAGCAAAAGAATATTTGGCTTGAAGCCAGTTAGCTTACTAGCTAATATTTGTTTAACTATTTCGCTAGAAGATAAATAATTAACTTGCTAATTAAATGGCTTTTCTTGGTAACTAAATATTTAGTAAGTTCTTAGCAACTAATAATTGTCAAGTTCACAAAAACACAAAATATTAACAAGTATTGTTATCTGGTTTCCACTACAAATATCTGAATACACTTGAAATAAGACAAACTAACTGGCAAGTAACTTTTTAACAAGAAGTCAGAGCTGGTCATTAAGTCAATAATTCCTTAATATTGATTAAAAAGTTCTTGTTTCACTTGTAACTTGGGAGAAATGTCTTAATATAAGTGAAACAAGACTAGTTCCACAGTGGAACTAGGACTTTTTCATCATTTTTTAGAAATTGAAAAAAGCTTCTGTGTCTTTCTTAAAAGTTACTTGTAAGTTAAGTTTGTCTTATTTAAAGTGTAATAACATAATTGCACTGGAAACTAGACCAAATTACCTGGTAAGTTTTTGTGTTTTTGCAGTGTAGTGTGTATTTCTGACTTAATTAAATGGAAATCATCCCAAACCTGAGTGTGGGATTGAGGGAAGTGGACAGAAAGGTGGATTCGGAGCCTCATGCAGCTGCGCTTTGTGCTTCAGGTGCCTTTCTTCAACGTGGTGTGCGACCAGGCGCACGGCGGAGGCCACTGTGAGATGCTGGTGGGATACTCCGCAGTCTACAGAGTCTGCTTCGGCACTTCCTGTTTCTACCTGATGATGGCGATCTTCCTCATCGACGTCAAGTCCAGCCAGGACTTCAGGGCGCTCATACACAACGGGTCGGTCCCGTCATTTGGGTTTGTTCATCTAGACAGTTGGGAAGTAATTTGCTACATTTACATGAGTTACTGTTGGAAAAAATATATTTTTATGAGTATTTTTGATGCACACCTGCTTTGTTTGTAAACAGTTTCATAAGTTTCACACTGAAAGAAGTTGATTTGGTTTGGAATTATGGCATTTTCACTTTAATCTGAATTCTTAGATTAAAGTCAGTACAGTCTTTTTTTCAGTCGTCCTAATCCTCTATCGTAACCCAGTTCCTTTTCACCAAATACGTTTGGGTTTAAGTAATTACTTTTACTTTGTCTGAACAAGAATAAGTCCTAATCTTGTCCTTAAATACTTCCCTCCATGCTTTAAGGAGAAAGTATTCCCTGCAGCACCTGACCAGACCTGCACGTCTATTTAAAGCTCTTTGTTGCTGCACTTTCCATTGCAGAGCGCTCGATTAGTGCTGTGACGCAGCACGGATTAGGATTTGACAGCCTGGATTGTTGCTGCTCTTTGGAATAAGAGTCTTAGTGGAGCCTCAGTGAAAAGGCTGCAGGGTCTTTGGCAGGTTGCAGTGGTGTGTAAGGACAGGCCCAGAACCCTGGAGCCACACAAATCAAACTTCATCCTCTGCTTTCAAATGTTGGGTGGAAATGTGCAAGGCAAAAAGAAAGTGCACCCACTTTGAGTAGCTGTTTTGGCCCAACACTGTCAAAACACAAAATCTGTTGTCAAATTTTGAAACTCAGAACATTTCCAAAAGTAAAAAATATCCAACATTTGAAGCTCAGAAACTTCCAAATGTATTTTTTGTGAAAAATTTCAGTATTAGATTTCTGCGTTTTTACATTTGCCCCAATACGTCATCGTAAACTCCCACCTGCAGGTGGCAGTATTTCCTACACGTTATAATCTGTGACCCATGTGGCAAAATGTGGAGAATATTTTGCAAATATTTTTAAAGTAGCACCAGAAAATTTGTAATTTTGACTGAAAAAAAATCACAAAAAGGGAATGATTGGAGACTCAATCAATCAATCAATCAATCAATCAATCAATCAATCAATCAATCAATCAATCAATCAATCAATTACATTTATATGGCACATTTCAGCAGCCAGGCGGTTCAAAGCGTTTTACATCATAAAAAACACAAAAGTTATGAAGAAATTACCAACAACTGAACAAACAATTGTTGCCTGTTGGAAAAGATGTTCAATATTATTTGATCTAAATAAGTTATTGAACACTAAAGTTACGTATCAAATGCAAACACGGCTATTTCTAAATATTTTAGCAGCTGATGGATTTTATCCATACTTTCTGGTACAACCAGAAATTTTATACGACCCAAAATGAGAATCTTTATGTCTCTAAACTATTAATTAATTTCTGTTTAGTTAATTTCTACCTCGTTATTTAAATGCCTGAATAAAACCTCTTGTCGTTTTTCAGCTGAAACATGCAGCGCCGCTGTGCAGTTCTTGAAGTTTTGTGATTTTTGTTTTGTTTTGTTTTTGTCAGGTTTTGGTTTTTGAAGTTCATCACCTTGCTTGGGATGTGCACTGCTGCCTTCTTCATCCCGACAGAGTCCTTCCTGCACGGTGAGCGAACCTATTGATTATGGTCCAGATGCACTTCCTCTACAGCGCCGCCAGAGGGCAGCAGCGACCTGCGCTCAGAATCCACTGCGGGGAATTAATCATAGGATCATAAACCTTCCCAGCTTGTTTTTCCTTCTGTTGGGAACCATAAATGTGGTTGATATCAGAGCTGAATTATGTTATCGCTTCCATAAATTAGCTAAGCGCTTGTTTTCCTCTGATTGCATCTCGCAGCTTGGCATTATGTTGGTGTGGTGGGAGGGTTTGCCTTCATCCTCATCCAGCTCATCCTCATCACGGCGTTTGCTCACACCTGGAACAAAAACTGGTGAGTCAGAACGAGCTGAGCTGCAGCAGAAACTTTCATTCTGGGAAATAGAAACTGAGAGACGCAGAAACAACAAAAACCTTTCAATCTCAATTTATTTTAATTCAACAGATGTGGAAAATTATCATATCTTTTTCTAATCATTTTGACCATTCAAAGCATTTTACATGAGATTGGCATTCACTCATTCACAATGTCAAAAATTTAGACTTTCAAAACTCAGAAAATTTCCAACTGTTTTGTAGAAAATTCTTTAAATTAATTATTAAATTTCTGAAGTTTTTGGTGGAAATTTACTCTGTTTATTTAAATTATTTCTTTTTTATTTAAAATGGCCTTCGACCCTGTCATAAAAATCCCTTTCACATTTTGGATCCACAATAAATTTCCATTTCAAAACAAACAAACAAAAAATAAATGGGCAACTTCATGTGTCTGATTTTAGTTCGGGGTTTTTGGCCTTTTAATTCCCCATTAATTTGTCGGCCAGGTTGACCGGAGCGGCAGAAAACAAGCGCTGGTACCTGGCGGTGATGTGCGCCACGCTCTTCTTCTACACCATCGCCACCATGGCCTTCACCTTCATGTACAAGTACTACACACACCCCATCGCCTGCCACTTCAACAAGGTCCTGCTGTGGGTCAACCTGGGGCTCTGCGGCCTCATGTCCTTCATCGCCGTCACGCCGTGCGTCAAGCAGAGTGAGTCTGTCGGAGGAAAGGAACCGTCCACCCCTTCAAACCTGTAACCAAGCAGACTGATATAAGCCAGATTAGGTTTTTGTTTATGGAAATGAGAGCCGCTCTGCGAGATTTAAAGGGTTTTTAAATGTTTTCTCTGAACAGAACAGCCTCGCTCTGGGCTGCTTCAGGCCTCCATCATCAGCTGCTACGTCATGTACCTCACCTTCTCCGCTCTGTCCAGCCGCCCGCCAGAGAAAGGTGAGGAAGTCGCCAACACTGAGCTGCTGCACATTCAAAGCTTCTTTTCTTTAGCAAAACTAAAGCAGGAACACATGGAAGAGTCTGCATCATTTCTGCACCACATTCTATCAGTAATGACTCTAATGAGAAGTTAGCTCCTCAGGGGAAACAAAACCTTCCCAGTCGTGTTGTTGTCAGTTTATTATCTCAAAAGGGTCAGAGGTCAGGGTTAATGTTTAGGTTTTTCTTTATCACCTTTTGGGTAAAATATTTAACCTGAGGGCCAACATTTCACCCAACAAAGACAAGAAACCCCAGAACTAAATACATATTTTACTGTTTTAAGGTGTTTGCTGAAACTGTTTCTTTTTTGAAAGACATAAACTTTTATTCACATATTAATATTTTTTGATAGATTACAACTGATTAGTTTTCAATTTTGAGAAATAAAAGCTATAATCTCACTGAAAGGTTAAAGTCTGCTGTCCGCTGAGAGAAATGGGTTTTACTGCATAATAGCTAAAAAAAAAATCAGTCCTACACTTTTCTCAACTTTTCTACCGTATTCAGGTGCTGGAACAGAGAAAGCTGTAGAAAAAAGATGATTTTGTTTCTGCTGAACCATTTTTGTGCTGATTTAAAATGTTTTAGATTTTTATTCTCCTAAAAGTCGACTCACTTTCAATCATCTGTTCTAATGCCATCAGGTTTTCATCTTAAAGTGGAGCGATTGCGTAAAATTCATCACATTTGGTGCAGTTTTGTTCTTCCATTTGGGTTTCTGCTGCTCTAAAAACTTTGCAAGTGCTAAAAAAAACACCCAGAGAGTTTTGTTAATAAATTAATATTTCTTCTTGTCTGGAAAACGAGCCGCTTCAAAAACCTTCAGAATGTAACATCACAAATCAGCTGGCGCTGCCCCATTACCTAGCAACCCCAGCAGAGTTCCGCCCATTACCTAGCAACCCCAGCAGAGTTCCGCCCGTTACCAAGGAAACCAGAAAAGCTAAGTGTTTTGTTGTTGACTAACAACCATTTGCTGCATTTTTGTTAGGTGTGCAGGAGGCTCCACTTCTGCTTTTCGAAGATGTATGGTTGCAAATCTGTTTACAGCCATTTTCGCCACTTTATAGAAAAATTGTAATGACCGTGTTTTGTATTGGCCATAGATTTACCTTAACCTGTTGAAGGAAGCATAATGAGTCACTTTTAAACAGCCATTTCTATAAAGAAACAGACCACAGCATCACACTTTCTCCACTTTACATGTGAGGATTTTCCACACTGTTGCATGTCAAACAGTTTTGCTTTTAATTCCTAATTTCCTTCTCAGTCGGTTCTTGGGGTCTAATATTCTTGGGATCTAATGTAAGAAACACAACCAGCACATGAAGACTCGGGTTATCCGCCATTGTTTTCCCTTTGTTCTCTGCTAATGACTCACCTGCTGGCCTCAGGAGAGACAAAGAGCTCTTTAATGAGGACGACGTAAGTGCAGCCGCCGGTTACATCTCCCCCCCGCCGCCCATCTTATCTGGACTTTCATCACATGCAAACATACAGACACCAGTGCAGATAACCGGGCAGAGATGTGCTGCGACATGCAGGCTTTCTGTGAGCGGCGCAGACGGAAAGATGTTTGTTTCACATTCCTCTGACAAACCGCTGACAGGCTAATAGCAGAGGAAAACATCCAGCAGTGTCATTACATGCATCCTTACATAACATGTCACGATGAAGAGGAGAGTGATAAACAGCGTTCGGGTTTCAGGAGAAAAATGCTTAGTTCATGTGTTTTAAAGCTGCTGAATTTGCTGCTTGTTGTATTTGTTCATCCCTGGTTCTGAGTTTGGTTGATTAGATTCAGTTAAAAGCACGGAGATCAACCAACAAACAGATTAATGTGACTACAACGCTTTATATTTATAATCACGCTTTGATTCACTCAGCAGAAACAGATTTTGTGTCACTTACATGACAAGATAAGAAAAAAACTTTAATATGACCAAACTGCATAAAAATCAGCTGTAATATTATACTTACACTGTAAAAACTCAAAAACTTACCAAGTATTTTTGCTCAAGTTTCAAGTGCAAAACGTAACAATTACTTAATATTCATTTAAAAAGTACTAGTTCTACTGGCAGATTATTTCTTATAACATGGGAAAAATGTTCTTTTTTTTTTTTTTGTAAGACATGTTTCCCTTGTTGCAGGTGAAGTAATCTGCAGGTGGAACTAGAACTGGGTTGCTAGGTGACGGGCCATTGGAACCAGAACCTTTTGATCAATATTAAGGAATTATTAACTTAAAACAAATTCCTCTATCTTAATGAAAAATCACTTTCAAGGTCTGTTTGTTTTATTTCAAGTGTACTAAGGTATTTCCACTAAAACCTGCAATAATCACAAGAAAAAAATCAAATAATAAAGTTATTTTTTAGAGATTCAGATCCATAAATTGTTTTTCTGCTCATTCAATGTATAAAACACATTTTACCAAATATTTCAGTCCAGTTTCCACTTCAAATATCTTAATGGACTCATTTTAGCTGAAATTGGGGTCAGATTTAACACACTGAGCCATGTTGGAAATCAGTGACTGTAAGTACAGTAGGTGTGTGTGTGTGTGTGTGTGTGTGTGTGTGTGTGTGTGTGTGTGTGTGTGTGGGGGGTGTGTGTGTGTGTGTGTGTGTCAGCAGTGCAGGGCGTTGTAGCAACATGTTGGGAAAATATGTTCGCTCCAGGCTTTTGAAAAAGCATTTTTCAAAAGCTGCTCACATAGCGACCAACACACAATAAAAACACTAAATCTTACCACGTAGTTTTGGTTTCTCATTTATAAATATCTTATAAATGTTCTGCCAAATATTATCTTAGAGCGCCAGAGCACTAAAATCAAGGTAACAAGAAAGTACAGCCACTTTCAGTAGTTGCTTTCACTGAGTGAAATTTGGCCCAAAACTGCAAAAACATCAAATCTTACAAAGTTTTTTTAGTTCTGTTTCTGGTGCAAATACCTTATTACACCTGGAATAAGACAAAACTAACTTACAAGAAGGTTTTCAGCAAGACATGGGAGCTTGTTTTAGGTAAAAAAAATCATAAATGTTGCTAAAAATCTTCAAGTTCCACTGGCAAATTATTTCACTTATAACAAAACATTTTTCCCATTTTACAAGTAAAATAATCTGCCAATGGAAATAGACCTTTTTACTCACTATTGGGTAATTATTTACTTAAAACAAGCTGTTGTGGAAAATTTGCGCGTAATTTAGATTTGTGCCATTTTACATTCTACTAAGATATTTGCACGATAATTTGACCAAAACTACTTGGTAAGATTTTGTGTTTTTACAGTGTACAGACATTATTGCATTTTCCAGGTGAGTCCTTGGGTCAGTTTTTCACCTCTGTATGTTTTTCTGCTAAATGCTGATTTGGGGGATTCTTCCTCTGTACTTCGCTGATACTGTCAGGGTTTTGCTTTCGTCCTGGTCTTCTAATAAACTTCATCAAAAGAAATCATTAGAGTCAGACGATATAAGCAATTATTGACGGTCGAGTGAAAATCAGGCGAAGATTGAATTTTGAACAAGTATTTGGTGTTCGCTACGTTTCTCATTTCCCTGGGGAATCTGTGTGAAACTCAATGGGATCTCTGGATTTTAGTATCGGAGTATTTGTGAGTTTAATTTGTGCCTGATCGTGTGTGTGTGTGTGTGTGAGCATATTTACGAGTGTCAGAGGGCGTGTGTGACGGGAAGCTACAGCTGAGGCCCCTTTTACAAGAAACGAAGGAATTTCACCCGAATTAAATGGAGAACGAATCGATAAAGCCTCCTTGTGCTGCAGCTTGTCTGCGCTTCAATTACATTACGATGAAAAACACATTTGCTACCATCTTGCAGCCTTTTTCCCTCTAAACCATGTATGACCAAACTGTTTGTCATGAGGGACGAAATCATTAAGTTGAAGGCACTTCAGAGCCACAAAAATTACAATGTTTTCCAGACCATTGAGTCATTTTATAGCTCAATACATTAATTATTTTACCCTCAGCTGTTAAGAGAATACTACACATATTACACATGACTTAAAAGAAATTGAACGCCTCTGTCTCTTTAAGAATCTCCTACTCTTCCTTCAGGAAGTCACCACAACATAAATACAGCCCCTTTCTGCTTTTCTTAATTTTACTTGATCTATAATAAACTAAATGTAAAATTGGATTTAAATCAAAAACATAGTCAGATTTTTTATTGAAAACATTGTCGATGCAGAACATAAAAATGTTTTGTGCACCAACAGTTTGGGATTGATTGTTTTCTGTAGATCTGAGTAAAAGTGCGTCGACATTTTTGGTTCTTGTTTCTGCAAAGCTTAAACGAAAGCAAAAACATCCTTAGTTATTGGGAATCTGTTTTCGTACCTCTTTTTTTTTTGTCATTTGTCTGTAGAAAATGTTTCCCTAAAAATGCAGCAACTTGGAAACCAGGTTCCCTCCTTTCTAGAATCGAGGTGGGGCCGCACGGGATCTTTCAGAGGGCCGTAAATGGCCCTCGGGCCGCGCTTTGAACATCCCTGCGCTTAACCCTGCTGTGTTGTTGTTCTGTGTGTCAGTGGTGTACCAGGGCATGAACATGACCGTCTGCTACCCCAGTGTGGGGCAAGATGGCGTGAAGAACGAGGGCAACGCTGTGGCCATCATCGGCGCCGCCATCATGTACTGCTGCGTTCTGTTTGCCTGGTGAGTCCAAACTTCAGAGAACATTTAGACAAACTCTCGCCTTGTCACATCATTTTTGTTTGATTTAATTTTTAAATCTTTGTTGGTTTTTTGCAGTAATGAAGCTTCGTATCTGGCCGAGGTGTTCGGTCCGTTCTGGATGATCAAAGTTTATCGTTATGAGTTCCAGAAAGCGACGTGTTGCTTCTGCTGCCCAGAGGAAGAAGCAGGTCGGATTCACTTTGGTTTCAAAATAATTAACTCTCAGGTGCCGTTTGTAAAGTCACTCAGTAAAACTAACAGAAAACATTTGGGTCATAAGAGAAAAAACAGTAATAAAACATGTGCCAAATAATTTCCTTTCCAACTAAATGTTTAGCTTACCAGGTAAATGTCACATTTAAAACATACTAAATGATTAGATTTGATGCAGTTTAAATATTTTATTGCAGAAGTTTTAAAGTGTTGATATTTTAATTTTTGTTTTTTCCAGTTGAAGATGAGTTTGTGGCTGATGATGACAACAAAGGCTGTCAGAAGGTGATTCACAATGAGACGCAGCGGGTGGCGTACAGCTACTTCTTCTTCCATTTCGTCTTCTTCTTGGCATCGCTGTACGTCATGATGACCCTCACCAACTGGTTCAGGTGAGACCGGGAACAGTTTGGTTTTTAAAGGGGTCCCTTTGTGCACAGATTCACATTTTGCAGGTTTTCTTACTTCCATTTGTGAATCAACTGCTTCTAAAAACACACCAAGCACCAAGAACAAACCTTTCTTCAGAATAAGTTCATGTTTCTTGGGGTCTACAAAAGGAGCCGATTCAAAACCTCCCAAATGTAACGTCAGAAACCAGCTGACCTGCAACCTGGTAAACCAAGATGAGCTCCAGCATGTTTGGTCAGCTGGTTTTACTGCTGTATGTGCTGTACAATGGCTGCTGGAAAAGACAAGTGTTTTGTTGTTGACTCTCCATTCAGAAACCACTTGCTGCATTCTTGTTCATTGTGCAGGAGGCTCAACTGGTGTTTTTCAAAGATGTACAGTTGTATAATTGTGCAGAAATTTTCTCATGTAGTTGTAAGTGTTGAGTTAAGGCCAGCAGTAGCTTATTTGGATTTAAACTGACAGGACGCCCTAAAAATACAACAACATTTTAGGACCACTGTAAATAGAAGAAAAAAGTAAGAATGAATTTCCTCCCAAAACATTTGAGATCTAGTTCAGAAATCTTCTAGACAAAACTCAGAACTCGTCTGAACTCATAAAGTGTAAAATTTCTAAAACTTGACAATATGGGACCTTTCAACCTCATAAATTTCCAAGTTTTTTGTAGAAAATTTCTCAGATTCTTCTCATAATTTTAGTTTCTTTTAACCTTGTTGTGTAATGACTTCCTGGTCTGAATATGGTTGTCCTCTTGCAGCTACGAGTCGGCGGTGTTGGAGACGACCTTCACCCACGGCTGCTGGTCCACCTTCTGGGTGAAGATGTCGTCCTGTTGGGCGTGCGTCATCCTCTACCTGTGGCTACTGCTCGGCCCGCTGTGCAGCTGCCAGAACGAGTCCAGGCCGCGCCGCTCCCGCATCAAACGCCGCTCCGCGTCCTGCCGCCACGTCAGTGTCAGCGTGTGACTCCGTCAGCGCCGCCCCATCGCAGCCCAACACGAGCGGAGCGAAGCGGGTCTGGAGGTCGCTGGGGTCAAAGACTCACTGAGTGAGAGTGAGAGCCGAGCGCCGGGCCAGAGGGACTGGAGCTACACTCAACCACAATCAGGGACGTGATTGTGACTTTCAAACTCTCAGAATGAATTGCCAAAGGGAGCCGGAGGAGACGACCGTACACTGAAAAACACAAAATCTTACCAAGTATTTTTGTTTACTTTTTAGCAAAAATATGTTAGAACTCTTGAAATAAGACGAAACTAACTTACAGGAAATAGGAGCTTGTTTAAAGTCAATTGCTAAATGTAATATTAATGAAAGACTACTAGTTCACTAAGAACAGGGGGAAAATGTCTTCTGCCAATTGAACTAGTTCTTTTTCATCAATACTAAGGAATCATTAACTTAAAGCAAATTCCTATATCTTGCTGAAAAGTTACTTGTACATTAGTTAAAGTGTACTAAGATATTTGCAGTAGAAAATAGACAAAAATACTTTGTAAGATTTAGTTATTTTTTGCAGTGTATTTCTCGGGAATGACATTAAGGATCTGAAATAATGTTTCATATCTTTACTGTTGAAATGTGATAGTATTTTTCTATTATAATTGTTTTCCAATATTTAGACAGGCAGTATCAGTGTCCCTGACACTTAGCTTCTTTTATTCAGCCTTTTTGTCCTCTGATCATCTGAAAATATAGAAATCTTGTGAAAACTCATTCCACACACTTCACAGTCATCAGAAATATACTTTTATTCCCTTACATTAAGACATCTGTTAATACGTCATCAGTAAATACAGCAACGGGTTTCTGTTTGTATCCAGCAAACCGTTTCTGAACAATTTTGGGATGTGTGCGCTTCTTTTTACTGTTGTTGCAATCCCACTTCTTGTCACTAGATGTCACTGTATCAAACACAATGAGCATTTAAATGAGAAAGTAGAAAAAGAAAGGGTTTCTTGGAACCTGTGCAGGATATTGTGAGGATATTGTGAGGACAATCTGCTTCATTTGGAAATCCCGTCACGTTGGTTCAAACTAAAATGAACGACGATGTCTCAACACTAACATCAGGCTGAGCGACGCGGCTTAAAAATAAAATCTCCATTTTTTAAATACCAGATCCAATTTTCAATTTTAATAGATTTTTTTTCTTTTCTGAAAAAGAAAAGTGGATTTTATTTCAAACATCTCTTCAGAACACAACCATCTTTGATTAATTACTCCAATACAGTTACAATATTAGGAGAATAAAGATGCAATTTTACTAGAAAATATCTCAAAATTATCTGAAAAAAGTGACTTTAAGGAGAAAAAACCTTTTGTTTTTATTTGTGTTTTATTTCAACTTTTTTCTGGTAATTTTAAGATTTTATTACAATATTATTTTGACTTTATTGTCATTTGACTTTATTCTTGTATTACTATAACTGTATTTTTGTATTTGTGATAAAAAAAAAAGAAAAACATCGTAGCCTGACTGTAGAGTTGCAGAAAAATTAAATCTTCAAAAACAAAAAATTCACTTAATTGCTAAAATCAATCAGCCCTTACACTGAAACTCTTTTTGTTTTAAAGATCTAGAGACATTTATGTTTATGCTTTTATTCAAACCTGCGACTTTTGTCCCTTCAGACATTAAATTCCCATCAGAAATTTCAGCTTTTGAATACAAACATAATACAGGACCAGCATTCATGCAGCTCCTGGTCAAAATTATAAACTTTTCTAACATCTTTGACTTTAAGCCAAAGAAATCTCATATTTTTAAATTAAACATTAAAATGTCTGCATTTAGTAAAAGCTTCAGAGATTTACTCGACCGACAGAGAGGCAGCTAAACGGTAACACACAATGAAGGAAACAGTAAAATAAAAGTCATGTTTGCGTTAATATTGCTATATAGTGTATATTTCAGTTTTATTCATTATACAGACGGGAAAACTTCTTGTTTACATATATTTTTACAACTGTAAATGAACAGAATGAATTGAAAAACAGTTTTTTAAGAAATAAAAATAATCTCCAGAGGTAGATTTCACTTTTTATTGTTTTGCCTCCTGAATTTGTCTTGTTAGCAAAGCAGAAACGGCTCCTTCATAGAAACGTTCACACAGAAGCTACAGTCAACTGGTTTCCGTTCATTTCTCCATTCCTGAAAGGAAACTGAGCCGAGTGTCTGCAATGACTTTCCTGTGTTACTGCTGATGAGCAGGAATCAGGCTCACATGGGTTGATTTTAGTCTTTTATTTGTTGTAGATGCAAAGAAATTTTTGTAAATAAAATGTTTTCTTATGATCGTTGTCTCTGGTTTGCTGGTGGGAGTTATGCTGCAGGTCCAAAATCTCAAATTTACAACACAAGAACATTAACAGATGTTGGATTTTCTGAAAAAATATTTACATTGGCACTCAATATTTGTGTTTGTTATTTTAGTAACAAATTAATGCAGAGAAAGAAACGATGTATAAAACAATGTTGCACCCCTTTAGGATAATTCTGATTAAAACTGCAGCTAATCAGTGCCACACAATAAAAACCCAACTTATTCAATGCAACACAGAAAATATTACTGCATAAAATAATATCACAAATAAGCAAAATACAGTATGAACGCTGTTACATAAGTGACAGAAATAATGTGTTCAGATTTCTACAAAAATACACTGAGTACCAGAAAAACATAAACTTATCTTTAATTTGTGGGAAATCTCTTCAATAATACAGTTTAGCATAAATGTTCCGGAACGAGCTGCAGTTAGCACGAGCTGCAGTTAGCACCCGCTGCAGTTAGCACGAGCTGCAGTTAGCACGAGCTGCAGTTAGCACGCGCTGCAGTTAGCACGAGCTGCAGTTAGCACGAGCTGCAGTTAGCACCCGCTGCAGTTAGCACGGGCTGCAGTTAGCACGGGCTGCAGTTAGCACGCGCTGCAGTTAGCACGAGCTGCATTTAGCACGCGCTGCAGTTAGCACGAGCTGCAGTTAGCACGCCTGTTTTTGCCTTTGCTGAACATGTAAAAAAATGAAGCTATAATGGAAACTCTTAAGGCCACAACAAGAAAAAGTTTTAACTGCAGCTTCCTCAGTTTAGACTGTAAAAATCAGAATAAATGGATTCGGATTTTTAGACAATCATTGTCACAATGAGGAAAGTTTGAGATGAAATCTGTCAGAAAAAATAAGTCCAGTTGAGAATGAATGAAATCTTTGGTAAAAGATGCCATAAATTAATCTGTTTGCTTTCATAAAGAGGTGCAGTGAAAGTTATTTTCTTGAGAAACTTCCAGGTCATTTTCCTGATTCTTAAAGAGAAAACTCAGTTACATTGACAAGTTATTAACAGTCAATATCTAACGTCATCATGAATGTTTAGTTTCTCCGTTTATGCAGCTGCAGATTTCAATCTGTGGGTTTTTTGTGTTTTGCATCTTCTTGGATCCTTGGTTTTTTCCCAGCAGCAGAGCTGTTTGAATTGAACTTTTTCCATCAGTTTTATGCTGCAAAGAAAATAAAAATCAAGTACACTCAATTGTGATCGTTAACCTCAGGTTAAAAAGTCTCACCTCGTCAAATTAGAAGACATTTTATAACCGCTGGCACCAGCCAGGACAAGGCGCAGCCGAGCCTGAGTGGGATTACAAAAAACCTGCAGTAAAATCTCATTTCTGCACAAGTTAATCTTCTTAAAGCTCAAATCTTTATAATCATTCCCCAAATACATCAATGGAAACCAAAGGGGACGAGTGGAAATCATCTGTGTCACGTTTAGCCTTTTTAAAATGAGATCAGTTTACAAACTAACATCCATCTGAGTGGAACAAAGTGCATTTCTGCCATGTTAAAGTATCTCCAGCCTCATGAATGTCAGCAGAAACTTTTCCCATAAAGTCTGTTGTTTGGTTCGAAATAACTGAAAAATGCTCAATTGTAAAAACTGTATAAAACTCCAGACTTATCCTTATTCACTGCTGCAACTTCTACAAATATTCGCTGCAAAACAAGTGAAAAAAACAACACTGGTAATGTGACGCAGGAAGGAAACTCATTGCAGCTGAATCTAAAAGTGGATAATGAGACAAATACTCTACAGAGCGGGAACCAAGAGGTTGCTGTGGAAAAACTCTAGTGAGAAAAAGGTTGTTTTCAGTCACAATTGTCCTTCTCTGGTTTTTGTTTAAGGTGGGCGTCGCGTCACTCCCACCTAAAGTGCTTTAAAGAGTCTCTTAAATAGCCATGGCGTTCGTTCGCTGCATTCAGAATGTGTCAGATTTTCAGGGCCGGTCCAAGACTTTTCAGGGCCCTGAGCTGATTTTTCTTTTGGGAAGGGCCCATACCTACATGTCAACATCAGATGACTCCTGTGCTGCTAACATTAGCATCTTTTCTCATTAGCTCACATCATGCCGGTGTCACTATGGCTGTTGACTTTAACCCTACAGGAGCAGCAAACTAAAACATTATATAGACTTTGAAATGCATAGTTGTACACTGCAAAAACACAAAATCTTACCAGGTCATTTTTGTCTAGTTTCTGTGCAAATATCTTAGTTCACTTGGGATAAAACAAAACTAACTTTTCAGCCAGTGAATAATTCTTTAATATTGATGAAAAAAAGTTTGAGTTTCACTGGCAGATTATTTGACTTTTTTCCCATTTTACAAATGAAACAATCAGCCAAAGGAACAAGTAGTTTTTAATCGATTTTAAGGCATTATTGACTTAAAACAATCTCCTATATGTCGCTGAAAAGTTAGTTTTGTTTTATGTGAAGTGTTCAAAGATATTTGTACTAGAAACTAAATGAAAAGTACTTGGTAAGATTTTTTGTTTTTGCAGTGTATTTACATTTTAACTATTTAAAAGTAATTTCAGCTGACACTAAATTTACAGTAAACAAGTTGACAAATTGAACTTCATATTTGCACAACAGAGGCTGCAGAAAACGGGATGATATTAAACAAAACAAAATTGTTTCCCACATGTAATAAAATGTAGTTTGTAATATTTTTAAATATATATATTTTTAATGATGTTGGCAGCCCCTGGTGGCGTGGGGGCCCCAATCAGCCCTCAACTCGCATTGCTTTGGACCGGCCCTGCAGATTTCAGCCTAAAACCTGAAAAGTTCCCGTTTCCTCCTCCAGTGATGCCGCTCAGCTCATCAGGTCTTAAAGTTCACGCATGAAACCAACACGATGACGCGTCAGTCTGCGCCTGGCGCTCACACCAGCCCATCTGTTTCTGCAGGACTTTTCATGCCTCTGTTGCTGCAGAGCCTCTGCAGCGGCCGCAGCAGCCCGTCCTCTCTGGGCCGGTACGGAACCACGTAGCTGTCCTCCTCCAGCAGGATGCGGTTCAGCGTGCGCTCGTAGTTGATGTGGCGCCGCGCCATCAGGACGTACTGCTTCCCCGGCTGCAGGTCGGGGCAGTCGCACAGGTTCGGGACCCACAGGAACTCGCGGTGCTCCAGCCGGAAGCGGTTCCGGTACGTGTGGATGATCTGGACGTCGTAGCGCGTCTCCTCGCCCCGGTACAGCTTCCCCTGAATTCTGCCACGAAACACTGCCGCAGAAATAAACAAGAAACGGAGATTTCTATTGGATAGCTTATACAGAGTGGGGTTGTGTGGAGTCAGTATCTAACCGATAGTGTCAGTATCTTACTGATAGTGTCAGTATCTAACCGATAGAGTCAGTATCTAACCGATAGAGTCAGTATCTAACCGATAGAGTCAGTATCTAACCGATAGAGTCAGTATCTAACCGATATGTCAGTTTGGAGGAACTTTTATCATCTAAATAAACTGAGACGATTAGAAACTGTCTGAATAAAGACCGTGGAACATGAAGTTATTTTTTATTTCGGTGCTTAAAGTCGGAACGGTGCCGTTGTCTCTAAATGTTTTTAAGACTTTTCTCACTGAAGGAATCATCTGTCTGATGTTTTAACTGAGAAATGCTTTAAATAATTTATAAACTCCAAACCAAAAGTCCTTACCAAAGTCCTTTTTGCAATACTGTCTCTGGCGTTCCCGTCGTCCTTTAACTCTCTGACATTTTCCACAATTCTCTAAAGAATAAGCCAAGAAGAAGAAAAGTTAGAAAGTCAGAAGGCCATCAGCCATGTTGATCAAATATCTCCAGGGCTGTTTGCCCCGACATCCTTACACTAACTACAATCAACAGTTACATCAGTTTTACATCACTAAAGCACGTGAGTCTGGGATGTTATTAATAAAGTTACAGTCAAAAAGTAACAGCTATAATTTGGCTTATTTAGTCTGCAAGGAAAAAATGGGGATTCATTTTTC
This sequence comes from Poeciliopsis gracilis, assembly GCA_911649635.1. NCBI lineage: Eukaryota > Metazoa > Chordata > Actinopteri > Cyprinodontiformes > Poeciliidae > Poeciliopsis > Poeciliopsis gracilis. The sequence goes on from CAJVRI010001162.1 coordinate 8,940,732, forward strand.
AAAGTCTTATTTTCACCATGTTCTTCATTCATTTATAAGAGTTGCCATATCAAACTAAACATTTAATTAGCAAACTAAACATTTAGCCAAAAGCAAATTTTCTGTTTTCACACAAATATCCAGCTGCAAGCAAAATGTTATTTTAATCAATCCCCTGGTTAAAATGATGTTTTCTTGAATAACCCAAATATTGTTCATTTTTGACTGTAGCCCATATTTGAGTTTCATCTGAGTTTCTGCAGAAGTGCATAAAGTGTGAGCAACATTTTGAAGCGTTGTTGTGGAGGCGGCGCTCGTACTTCCGGGTGGAGCCTGAGGAAGGAAGTTTCTGTGGCTTTCCTCGCGCTCCAGGCGGCTGATTGGCTGCTGCGGGTTGTGGGCGGGATCTGGGCGACGGGGAGGATTTAGATCATTTAAAACTGGAAGACAGAAATCAAACAGCTTTGCGTGAACTACAAACTGCAGATCTTCTTAACGTTTAACAAGCTTCATATTTAGGTAAATCGTTTTATGGCACAAAACTAAAATATTGATACTGACTTGGTTTCTATTTTACCAATAATTTGGATTGATCTGCCCACCAACTGCTCATACTTTAATTAGCAAAACTTGTTTCTTTTTTAAATTTAATCTATTACAATTCTCTGTTTTTCTTTCTTTTGTTTGTTTTTCAGGATTGTTGCTGTTGGATAATTAATTTGTCATGTTTTCTTACATTAAAAGTCACTGGTTTCACTGCTGGATTCGCTGTACAATGGCTGCTGGAAAAGACAAGTGTTTTGTTGTTGACTCTGATCTTCCTGAGAAAAATGTTCCAAATTTAATATTTTCCTTCCACTTTGTCAGTATGGTTTTTTTGGCCTTTCAAAGGATTTCCCACTATAACGCGTTACAGTCTGAAGGTCTGTAGGACAAATAGGAAGACTTTTACATTTGTGTTGCTGTGAACAATTCTGCACAGAGATAAATGGTTAAAACAGAAAGAACACATCATAAATAAAGGTAATTCATCTGAGGAGAATTCATAAAATATATTGACTGTCCTGAAATGACATGTTTTCGAGCCACAGCAGAGAGAATTAATGCAACTGGCAGGTTTTATGGCAGCGGCGTCACAAGCTAATATGGCCGGAAACTTTTTGAAAACAGTTTATCTGCAGATGTTTTTAAGCAAGAAACAAAGAACAAAAGAAAAGAATTACTGAAGAAGACATGGATATTTCAGACACGTATTAAAAATCAAAAGCTGTTAGTGTTGATTGTTTTTAGGGATCTGCGGAGTTTTCTCATCTCAGAGTTATACTTTAGGGCGACTGCAGCGTCCGACCTCATGAATCTGCTTCCAGGCTCACCTTTTTCTACGTTTCTGGCAACAATTTGAGATGGGTTCAGTTTGGCTGTGATCCACCAGCTGGAAAGGATTTTCCAAGACGCTACTTAGATTCATGGATGGATCTTTGGATTGGGAGCAGATTTCCATGCGGTTCAGGAACATCGGGGAGGTGAACTGGCATCCAGCGTGTTTGAAATCCACGTTATTAGTGCAGATAAAGCAGCTGTGTTCCCCTGAATCGGGGAGGTCAGCGTGCAGATCAGCAGCAGGGTGAAGGTGAATCACTATGGATGTTTCCACACACTGAACCCAAATGGGCTCTCTCTAATTTGTGCAATTACAATAATTGGAACCAATGTAATCTTGGCTCTGAGGTTTCCTCAGAAAGATCAACCTGCAGCTCCAGAGCCGAACGTTGGACATGAAAGAATGGCTCTTAAAGAGGGACGGATTAGTCAAAATTCACATCCTGCAAGTTTTTATACTTTCATTTGGGTCTCAAAAACAACACAAGCACTTAAAAAACAACAGTCTTTTTTTTTTTTTTTTTTTACTAAGAGTTGATGCTTTTTGGTGTCTGAAAAATGAGCCAATTGAAAAACATCCAAAATTTAATGACAGAAATCAGCTGGCACTGTCCCTGTTACCTAGCAACCCCAGCAAAGATTAACCCGGTACCGAGCAACCCAAGAGGAGCTCCAGCCCGTTTGGTCAGTTTTACCGCTGTATGCGCTGTACAATGGCTGTTGGAAAAGAAAAGTCTTTTTCTGTGGAACATAACCACAAATTACTGCCGTAAAGTTTACCAATTCACAGCTTTTTACATAGAGCATTGCTGAAGCATCATGGGAAGTTTAGTGCAATGATATTGGGCACTGGCATTTCCAAAGCAGCCAATCCAGGAGCGGCATTCATTTTCCTTAGTGCTGATTGGCTATAACCCCAACAGCCAGTGGAAATAAGGCAGATTGCTGGATGTTAGCTTCTGTTGTAGCACTACAGCAGTTTCTGTGGTCCTTGTTAATGCACATGGATGTACATTTGGTCTTTTAACTGTTACATTTTGCAGTTACAAGAGCTTCTAGTGGTGCCGCCTAATATCTGTGGATTTTATCTGCTGGCAGCTCTGGTCCTTATCATAGGATAAGGACCTATGTAAAAATACAGGGGATCCATTGTTGTGCTTTTAGATGTGGCTAAAGAAAATGGCTGCAAACAGATGCACAAGCATACAACTTTGAAAAGCAGAAATGGAGCCTCCTGCACAACCAACAAGAATGCAGCAAGTGGTCTCTAGATGGCTGGTCAAAAGCAAAACACTTGTCTTTTCCAGCAGCCATTGTGCAGAACATACATTGATAAAACCAACTGACCAAACATGCTAGAGCTCAGCTTGGGTTGCTAGCTAATGAGCTAGGTTTCACTGGGGTTGCTAGCTAACAAGCTAGGTTTCACTGGGGTTGCCAGCTAACGAGCTAGGTTTCACTGGGGTTGCCAGCTAACAAGCTAGGTTTCACTGGGGTTGCTAGCTAAAGGTCAGTACCTGCTGATTTGGGACGGAAGGTTTATGAAACATCTCATTTTCCAGACACCAAAAACCAGTTGGATGTTTGTTTAAGCATTTGGGTTGTGCTTTGAAGCAGCAAAGGCCCAAAGTACAAAGACATGCAAAACCTGACTTTTGCAAAGTACGTCCTCTTAAAATCTCCTGCACATTTCTTTGAAAATGCCTTTTTAATAACTGCAAAATACGTTTTTACTTTGTAAATTTGCCTTCACCGTACCGTTTCTTATTTTTATTTTTCAGTTTTTGATCCACTTTTTCTACTTTTGTGAGCGCATGCATGCCTCAGGCTATTCACTCACACCAGTGGGGTTTCCGGGCGGTGCCGGGCGGTGCCCTGGGGGTCGTGGCAGAGGTCGTGGTTGGAGTGGTGGGTTGTCCTCTGGGGAAGTAGCTGGCTGTGAGGTGAGCCTGTCGCAGAGGGCTCCTCCTGCCGTGGTGCAGGGCGTACTGGTCCGGTGGAAGCCAGTACTCGTACTCGATTCCTGGGTTTCTGTCTGTCGCCAGAACCTGGACACAAGAAAACAGAATCACGTTTAAAAAGAAACAAATCAACAAATCAGTTACTAATTAGTAAATATATTAGTTAACCAACCAAACAACTAACTTTCTGTTTAGAGCGCAGATCTTGGGAAGTGCTAATAATGGAGTTTCTGGTTTCGTACGGTGGATTGAAATGGATTAAAACTAAAGGCTTTAAAGTTGCGTTTTGTAACTTTTATAAGACATAGATTTTTACATATTTGTTAAAACTGTCACTATGTTATGACAATATGAAACAGATAATCTGTGAAAAGACAGAGAAGATAAAGAAATGCATAAAGCAACCAAGCGGAGCCAGTAGGAGGGTTTTAGTGCTGCTAATCAACCTTGTGAACATGCTGCTAAATGTGCAAATGGTGGAAAAACAACTTATCGTTACAAGAAAACTGTTTATGCGCCATAATCTGTGGCTATGCTAACTAGCCTGAGCAGAAACCACAGGCTGTGCTGGCGGGGGAAAGCTGTATCATAAGCAGCACGCCCACAGGCATGATTGACAGCACTAAGTCCCACCTCCAAGTTGGTTATTTCTGTATAGCACTGGGGGAAGGTAGAGCAGTTTGATTTTTCACAGATTACTTGTCTTATACCATACTGTCATTACAGTTTTAACAAATATGTAAAACAATATTTTTCATTAAAGTTACTGCGACTTTAATGTTGTTTGCATTTGAACAATTTTTTTCTTGCAAAGCGATTCCAGAAATGGTTTCCATGGAGGACAGCGGTGCAGGGAAATGGCTTTCTCTCTCCAAATCATGGACTTATTACGTCTGCAAACAAACGTATTAATATCAACGGTAAAGTTTATAAATGCTGGTTTATCTGAGTTTATAAAAACAAATGGGAGAAACTGACGCAGTTTTGAGCTAAACTGGTGAGTTAAATAGCACAAAAAAGCAGCAGGAAGATGAGAGAAGAAGGAAGCTGAAGCTCAGCGTTTTCATTGTTCTAGTCTGAATTAAGCAGACTAAACTTTACGCTCGCCGCAGATTCTCCGTAATTCCCATAAGCCTGCTGTTATTCCCTGGGTAAAATCAGCTCTTTGTTCTGGTGGCGCTTCATGGGACCTGATACTTCAGCAGATGACCAATCAGTGAAGCCAAACAGCAAACCAATAATTATGACAGTAATTGTGTTTAATCTGAGAATTCAAGGACTAAACAGTTGTTTTCTGATGTTGTACATTTGTTCCCGGTCTACCGAGTCTTATTGTATTTATAAATTAGCTTTGTGTGAATTAGCATGCTTCCATTTTTCCTGCTACTTCACTGCTGAAAACCCTGAACTTCCCCATGAAGGGGCTATTAGGGATTATTTTCTTACATTGTATTTTCTGTTCTACTGTTACCAAGAAAATGGAGCTGTTTCATTCAAAATTAAGTAAATTACCTAAGAAATAAATAATTACAGTTACTTTTAATCCTTTAACTGTTTGTGTTTTGTAGTTTTTATTTTTGTAGTTTTTATTTTCACACCAAATATCTTTGCTGAGGTGAATAAGATCGGCTTCACATGTCAGTGACTCTAAATATCGGCCGACCACCGATAAACCAGTGCATCCCTGATTCTTATGTGTACTAAAGCCCTGCTTAGTGAAGCGGCTCTCACCATCAGATGCAGGTCTTCCTGGGTCGGTCCTGGCACCTCGAAGCTCTCCCAGGTGTCTGCAGAGCGCCGGTACAGCAGCTTGGTCCCAGCTACGCTGTACTCACCGGGAACGCTGATCTTCCAGTTTCCGTTGATCACAAACTGGGACCGACCGTTCTGCAGCGCTGTGGGATCAATGACAGTGAATGGAGTTCCTGAGTATTCATACAAACCGATTCAAATGCTTCTGATGATGGATTTTTCAGGCTAAACCGTTAAAGATTTCAGGGTGGCAGAGGAACAAATGTGGTTATTTAAGGCGGTTATTTGAGGCGGTTTCCATAGCAGCAGGTGAAAACAGGCACCTCCACCTGCTCTGCATCCCTTCCAAACCACAGCGTGTGCCATTCTGGGTCTGTTTTATTTGCGTCGCCAACACAGCGATGAGAATAGATAACCTTAGCGATTATGTTACTCGGAAAGAAGAAGCCTGGTGCAGAAAGCAGACGGACAGAGAGCCGCTCGCCGGTCTCTGGGGAACAGATGTAATAATAAGTTTCAAAGCGTGTGAAGGGAGCAGAGATATCTCTTACCCAGATAATTCCTGCTGTTGTCGGTGACTCGGATGTGAGTGGCTCCAGCCGGGATCATCGTCACTTCGTTGTATCCAAACGGCCCGCCTGGCAAATAACAACACAAGCTTTAGTAACAGAAACCGAAGCAGAAGCAGTTCTTCATTATGATGATGAGCTTCATCATGTTAACAAGATTCTGCTCCTGTTTTACTTCCCAAAACGTCTGTCAAACATTTAACTTTGACTTGTAAAAGTCTCTGAAGCTTCACAAACATCACGTCTGACTAAATCTTACCTGATAAATGTTTACAGACATTTATTATTTCTATACTGTTGGCACTTCGTTATGCCTGAAACCACATTTTTATGAACCTTCATATTAATGTTTGGTTTAATTGTTCATTAGTTGCTTTAGTAAATGTAGGACATCAACCAACAGCTTCTGGAATAGAGAAGAAATTATTTTCTATAGTTGCAAACTGATGAATGATCTAAACATTAACCAGCTTTAATAAACTTCAGGCTGTTGGGACAAATGTGAAGTTACTTCAAACATACCGGCAAATAATGGTGTTTGTAGAAACTAGAATGAAAGTTGGAGTATCTTTGCCTCCGATTCTTCACAAACGCATCGACACGACTCAGTTAGGCGAAGACGATCACTTCTATGCAGATGACACCGTCCTAAATATCCCCAAAAACCTAAAACTTATGCAGCTTCTAGATATAAAACCCTGCAGGTTCTTATCACTGCGACCAAAAAAAGAAAAATAATCCTAATATTGTAATAATTTAATACATCGTCATCATTTTGACAATGATTTCTCCCGGTTTACAAGGCACTATAAAATTTATAGCGTTCAGCTTGTAAACGATAACACTCCAATCACTTGTCAGTATTTGCCTGAGGCTGTTATTATTTCCTGTACAAGGCTTGTTGCAGATGGATACAAGGGAAGAAAAACATTTAGTTTTCTCCACTGCATGCAGTCAGACCTGATATTATCTGTGAACCTGCAGGTGCCAGTGCAGGTAAAAATGTTTCGGTGGCAATAAGCCAGAACTGCTGGGAGATTTTTCTGCTCCTCCTCCCTGAAATCTTAACCACAGTCATTTTAAATCTGCCGTTAGCTGGAGCCCTTCTGGGAAAGCAGCCAATCACCTTTGTGTTGCAAAGCTGTTTCCATGGCTAATATTCACTCAATCGGCTAATAACACTCTGCTATATAAGCCTGAATGATTAATAGCTGTTGGGTGTGAAAGGAAGACGAGAAGCAGGAATTATCCTCACCTTTCTGAGACAGAGAGGCGTGATGGCGCGTGGTATGAGTGTGTGTGTGTGTGTGTGTGTGTGTGTGTGGTGTGTGTCCTACCTGCCTCCAGCCCGCTGCTCTGGTACACACTCTTGTGGTGCAGACAGGTGGTGTTGTGCCCTCCACACACCATGCAGGCATCTTCCCGCTGCGTCGAACCCAAGATGGAGTCGCAGCCGGGCTTCTGCGGGTCACACAAATGGGAAAACCTCTCAATCACTGGAAAAACACAAAGTCTGCACTAGTTTCTACTGGAAATGTTTCACTGCATCCGAGGTAAGACTAAACTCACCTACAAAATCACTTTTTAGTGACATAGGAGTTTGTTTTAAGTCAACAGTTCCTTAATATATCTGCCAGTGCAACAACTTTTTGATCAAAATTGAGGAATTATAGAGTTAAAACAAGCTAAGTTTGTTTAAGTTTATTAGATTTCAAAGGTTCTGAGATGTTTCCACTGAAAGGTAGATCAATATCTTGTTATAAGTGAAACTAGTACTTTTTAAATCAATATTAAAGAATTACTGACTTAAAACAAACTCCAATATCTTGCTGAAAATTTCTTCCAAGTTGGTTTTGTCTTATTTCAAGTGTATTCAGATATTTGTGGTAGAAATTAGACTAAAGGTACTTTGTGAGATTTGTATACTAGCTTGTTTTGAGTCAATGATTCTTAAATATTAATAAAAATGACTAATTACACCAGCAGACTTTATCACTTACAACACAGGAAAATGTTTTATTATGAGTGAAAATAATCTACCAGCAGACCTGGTACTTTTAAATCAATATTCAAGAGTTATTAGTGAAAACAAGCTCATATATCTTGCTGAAAAGTTTCTTGGAAGTTAGTTTAGTCTTATTTTAAGTGCACTATATGGTTACACTAGAAACCACAGCAGATATTTGGTAGCATGTTGTGTTTTTACAGTGCACTCAGCTTTCTTACTGCCAAGTGATCCTTCCCTCAGGCTCGGCTTGTTTGCCTCTCTGATATTGTATTTCCTCATCTCCAGCTAACATTTGGGGAAAAACAACGTTTCTGGGGCGCAAGAGTTTAAAGAGGTTGTTTTTTAAAATGTAAAAAATGTCAAAGCTAAAGACAAAGAGGAAGATCTGGCTGGTTTATAGCCTGTGGAGCATCCTGCAGCAGGAGCGATGATTGCTTTCCCTGTTCGCCTTCATCTCTGCAGAGCGAGTTAATCAAGGGGGAGGTTCTCAGGCCCGAGAGCAACAATCTATAGAACCTGTAATCATCCTTAGAAAGACGCTTTGAAGACACAAAACACCCTGAGAGTCTGTGAGCACAACAGGAAATGAGTTCCTGGTGACATCGCAGCACAGAACACTGGGCCTCAGTGAAACAGCCACCAAGCCTGCAAATAACGGAGCAGAGGCTCATTTTCTGGGCTGATGAAGCTAAAGGTGTGGAATAAACTGTTTTCCTGACTGTATATCCATTATATTATGCTATTCTAAATGCCTCCAGCTGCGGTTCTGGGATCCTTTCTGTTTACTTTGTTGCAGAGTTTAGACGCAGTTAGAAATCCTGTTACTTTCAGACATACTTTACATTTTCCCTCATTACCACCACAAACAGCACATGTTGTCTGGGACTGTATGATGGATCAACACAATGCAGTTCACAACTGCACATCTGTACTGTGGAGAAAAAGTGTTGTGCAGGTTTCTGCTAATATGCTAACTAACTGATGTTTGGATTAGCACTGCGGATGCGCTGCAGCCTTTCTGAAGCAGCCATGTGTTCTTCAGGCTGATGTCACGTTTTGACCTGAGCTCCTCAACACCAGCTGCAGGCTACATCTGCTTCCTGTTGCAGCCTGTGCTGCTCTGACCTCTCCCTGCCCATAAATCCACTCATTTACACCAAATGCCACAGAGAGCATGCCCAGAAACACACACATCGATGTGTGTAAACACAGAGACTCCGTAATCCCGGCGCTCAGCTGTGTGTCCCCTCTGCTAGCAGACGTCTCTCCTGAGTATTACACATTGTGCAGCAGATGCATGTTCATGTCCAGCCTTCTCCATCTGTGTGAGAATAACCTGCTGCAGACTCAGCCGAGCTGTAATGCTTCCTGAAGGCTGCAGTCCACACTGATGAGTGAACTCTGGCCCAACGCTCAGCGTGGGACTCGCTTCTCCTGAGAGCTCCGGTCAGAGCTCAGCACCAAACTGGCTTCGGCAGCGAAGGCCACTTTCCCAAACCTAACCTGCATCTAACGCCAGAAGGAGAAGAGCTGCTTGTTTTTCACTCAGGCGACTCGCAGATGGAGCCTTTCCAGATCAAACAGAGGCATGAAAACCAAATAACACTGAATGTAGCGGACGGTTTTCTCAACCAGTCAACTTACAGTTTCTTTCTAAAGTTATGAAATCAATAAATATTTAAATAAAACCTAAAGCAAAGAATAAACTGATGCAAAAGTACATAACCTTATCAAGCAATTTGGGTCCAGTTTCTAGTACAAATATCTTAACATACTTTAAATACGACAAACGTAATTTACAAGTAACTTTTCAGCCAAATATTACAAAATATTGATTAAATAGTTCAAGATCTTATTTCTTGTTGAAAAGCTACTTCTAATTTAATTTAGTCTTATTTCAAGTGTATAATATTTGCATTAGAAAGTAGAAAAATATGGTAATATTTTGTTTTTGCAGTGCAGAGCTTCAGGACAAAAGCAAAGATTCTCTGTCCAGTGCACATGGTTTACGCATATGGAGTAAAATTATAGATATTATTATCCAACAATGGTAAAAAACAAAATATTTTTGTTTTAATTCAGAGATTTTTACAGGAAAGCTGCATTTGCTGCACCTAAATAATTTCTTTTAATTAAAACTTGGCCAAATGTAAAAAGTGTTTTGGGACAATGTGACCCAAATCCTTTTATAATTATTATTTTTTCAATAGGAAACATGCAAGATCCTTTTTCCTATAAAAAACAGATAAATTTATATTATTTCTGTGCTTGATTTTATTTTTATTTTCTTAGCCCAGAGAACTTTTGACTGGTTTATATGACATTTATTTTGATTAATAACATGTGAAACTGGGATTGACACACGTCCAGCTGTTGTTGTCATTTACCAGACAGCGTCCGTTGACACACACAGCTCCGGGCTCCGGGTCGCAGGCCGTCCCGTCCAGAACGTGACCGAAGTTGTAGTAGAAGTTGTGTCCCAGCGCCAGGCAGCTGAGCTCACAGGGGCCGGAGCCTGGCAGGGAGAAGCTGCAGTCAGTAAATCACTCGTCTTTATGGAACAAGACATGATAAAAGGAAACAGGACTGAGGGAGAGAGACACATAAAATGCAGGAAATGGGAACGAGAAGTGGGAAAGGTCTGGAAGAAACTGGCAGACATGGTAGAAAATCACAATAACACCTGCAGCACGAGACACCTGTGAGCTTTCAAGACTCCCCAGCTGCAAACATCACAAATCTGAAGTCAGATCTGAGGAATCGTTTTATCGCTGATTGATGGAATCAGACAGAACAAGTTGTGCTAAATTTAATTTGTACTTGTAAATCAAGTTGGTAAAGTGAGAGTAAACGGTTGTGAAATGAAGGATTGAACATGCAGAAACGATTCAGATGCGCATTAGAAATTTTAAAAAGACGTTTATATCTGCAGAAACAGTTTTGTTCAACTTGGGAAAACCTGAATCCTACGGTGGCTCCGAAGTGGAAACATTTCAACGAATCATCAGACAAAACCACAAATTTAAAAACACACGCATGAAAAAGTGCTAATTCCACACTGAATAAAGGAAACAGGTGAAACAACTTCAAACTTTTAGCTAATTTTGTAATTGAGATACAAATTTAGTAATTTGTTCATTTTTGATTTCATATAAAAAATTTAAAAAACTCAGTTTTTCCAGTGCACTGACACATTATTTCACTTAAGACATTTTTCCATAAGTGAAATAATGTGTATAGGGAACAAATACTTTTCATCAATATTAAGAAATTATTAACTTCAAACAAGATCTAATTTCTCGCTGAAAAGTTACTTTTAATTTAGTTTAGTCTTATTTCAAATGTACTAAGTCATTTCTCTTGGAACTAGACCAAAAATATTCTGAAAACTTTTCATTTTTGCAGCGTATAACATCAATCTTTATGCTTTCAACTGATTGGACGATAACAGATCTAAGGGACCAATCAGAAGACAGTTTAAGTTGCTGTATTTTAGTGTTAGGTTGTAAAAGTTGTAGAATCCAAGATGGCTGCTCAGGTTGTAATTTTCCTGCTGACCTCCGTGGAACGTTGTCCATCTGAAGGAGTTTCCGGACACCAAGGGCCGGTCATTGAACGCAGCACACTGCATGTCTCTGAAGTCCTCCGAGCCGGGAGGACACCCCTGCACAGACACAGACATGCATCATGAAGACGCTGAAACGTCTTCAGAATTAACCTGCAGACAAGAAAAATATGTTTTATGAAAAGCTGAGGTCGTATTTAGAGGATGTGGATGAACTTCTGATTACAGCTGGTTGGAAGTTCCCTCATGTTTTAATGTTTCAGTTTAGTTTCTGGAAGAGCAACAATGATTCTAGACGAAAACAGAGAAATGAAACAGATCTGACTGACTGATCGTGTGAAAAATTCCTGAAAGGTTCACAAGTTATTCCAGTGGCGGCGACAGGGAAGTTTGCATGTTCTCCCTGTGCATGCTGGGTTCTCCCTGGGTACTCCGGCTTTCTCCCACAGTCCAAAATCATGACTGTCGGGTTAATTGGGCTCTCTAAATTCTCCCTAGCTGTGTGTGTGTGTGTGTGTGTGTGGGTGTGTGTGTGTGTGTGCATGGTTGCTTGTCTCTGTGTTTCCCTGCGACAGACTGGCGACCTGTCCAGGGTGAAGTGTGAAAACTCGGGCTGATGCACCAGCCAAACTTCTCAGACACGCCTATGAGACCAATTTGCAAAGCAAACGTCGGCCATTGTTGTAAAACGTTTTACAGTTGTTCTCTGCGGGAGGAAACCGAGGAGCTGCAGTGACCTTGGTGTTGCAGATCTTGTACTGTCTGGGATCTCCAGCACACGGACCGCCCACCGGATTCCTGCACACAAAAAACAACTTATCAACACAAATATTGCACTTTTGGTTACATGTGTTTGCACAGACTTATTCTTGGATAATGAGATTTCAGTCTGATCAGTTCTGTTGGGTTCAGTTTGGTTGCTAGGTAACGGGCAGTGCCTGCAGATATGTGACGTTGCATCCTGGAGGTTTTTGAAACACAAAAATTCAAAAACTTTGCACAAATTTTCCCTCTTAAAGCACGGCGGTGGGTCCATCATGCTGTGGAACTGCTTTCCAGAGAAAGGAAAAAGAAGGAGGCTCCATTTAAATATCCTAAAAGTTCATCCTAAACCAACATCTGATGAAAGATTTTAATCTCTCTGAGTAAATGTCGATGTTTTTTTGTTACTACATGCAGAAAAACTAAATTTTTTCACCTCAAGACGGCCAAGGATAATAATAACAATAATTTATATTTACTAAAACCTCCAACAGAAAATTCCCAGATGACAGATCATCACCTGGTGATGCAGGTGCGAGTTCTCACTGAGGCTCCGCCCCCACAGCTGCGGGAGCAAACAGACCAGCCGCTCCACGCCGCCCACTCGTTCCTGAAGTGCAGCTGCCGTCGGGCGCGCGCCGGACGCCCCGATGAGGCGTCACTGGATGGACCCCACTCCAAACTCCAAGAGGCCTGAAGCATTCAGAGCCCAAACACAACACTGACGCTAAATAAAGCACGAGACCAATGTTGAAACATTTTCATTATTTAGCCTGAATTGACAATTTAGAGAAAAGGTGAGTCAGTTTTGCCCAATTTTGATACTTTACTATATTAAGATATTTTTAATAAAATCACCCAGCATGTTGTTAGTTGTCTACTTTCAGATTATCATCAGGTTTGCAGAATATATTTTACGCCCTGGAACATTATAGTATAAAATGCTGGGACAGCATATTAAGGAAAAGACAGACAGAAAAAATAAAAAAAGATGAGAAATTTCCACTAAAACATTCAGAGAAATTTGGAAATTAATCTCAGAGTTTCTAGAAAAAGAAAATAAAATTGCTAGAAAAAAACTCTCATTTTGAAATAAATCTCAAGCATTTCCTGGTAAATACTCGGACATTTCAAAAGTCAAAAGTGATCAATTATTGAAAGAAAATCTCAAAAATTTCTTGCAAATTTTTGACTCTTCAGACTCAAAACCTTCTGGGGTTTTTCTATAAAATTTCTCAAATAGAATATTTTTGAGAGAAAAATGTCAGAGTTTATTCTGAAATCTTTTTTTTCTAACAAATATATTTCTTTCCTGTCTACAATGACCCTAACACGCTTCACATCCAACTGACTGAAGAATTTCCTCCTTCATAAACAGCGACTCTGGAGGAGCTGCAGATATTTTCAGCTCAGGTGGAGGAAAGTATAGACCTGCTACAAATTTGGCATTTATGGAAGACAATCGTTGTCAAAAGTCAACGATGTCTTCATGTCTTTCTTCCTGCTTTCTGTTCTGTGGATGCTGTCACTCAGCAGCATCAATCTGCAGAGACATCCTGTGTGTTTAAAGCTGTCATAACGCAAATAGCGATTGTCATCAGCCTGTAATGACTGTCAGAAAACACCAGGCACAGATTGATGGGATGTCATCCTGTGAAAGAGAGATGGTATGGATGGAGCTCCAACAAAGCCTTCTTTATATTTCTCCAGGAATCGAACAGGAACATAAATCTCTTCAAACGGTGGATGGGACGAAATGTAACAAAGCGGCCCTGTGAGGCTGATGGATCAGGATCAGCAGAGCAAAACAATAAAAGTGATTAGAGAAATCTCTGTGGTTCTCCTCAAACACATTCCAGAGTTTGTGCCCTGGAGGAGGAGTGAAACTGGCAGCCGTCCCACCAGATCCTCACACAGGAGCTGCGCTACGAACACGTTTAACTCTTTGCTCACTGCGTCAAGGACTGCTGCAGGAGGAGCAGGAGTCGAAAGAGCAGTCAATGCAGTGAAACCCAGGCAAGGAATTAACAAAACCTGCAGGGTGCAAACCAATAAAAAGGCTATGCAGTTCATCCAAACCTCTAATTCCCTCCACCAGTGAAATGTAGCAAACACATTTTATAAAGTCCTGCAGAGCCCACCTATAAAAGCACTGAATGCCCTTTGATGAACTAAATAAAAAGGATGTTGCTTCCTGAAAGAGGAAATGCCAAAAATAACACAAAACAACATCATTTCAGCACGAAGTGAAAACTCAGCAGTAGCTGCGTTTCCATGACCATAAAACTGCACAAACTGGAGCTATGAAATTTAAATTATGAATGAAATTGGCTTTTTGATTCACTTAATGGAAATGCCACTTTTGGAAAGAAAGAAGAAAACTCAGAATTTTTGATAAAAACTTTTTTCCCCAGGATGAGGCAGTTTTCTACAATGGGATGTTGCTACTGGCAGAAATGACGGAGAAGACAACAGGAAGGGATTGGAGGATGATGTTATTTAACAACTTATCATGTGAACAAACCTATTCATGTGATTTTAATTGCACTTCTTATTTAATGCCCTATAATTGTGTTTTATCGACATGAACATTATGGGCCATTTGTGGCCGTTGAACTGATTTTTTGTGGCCCCAACTTCAATTGAACCGCTATGTGAATTTGTCCCGTCCAGCACAGATGGATGTGTTTTTGGTTTTTTTCTTAGAACCAGCAGAAACCCAAATGGAAGTAAAAATATCCTCCAAAATGTGAAGTTTGCATTGCAGGTCCCCTTTAAGTCATCGTTTATTAAATCGCTAATTTCCACCTGTCTGTGCAGAACAAAAAGTTACTTCATCTGACCTTTGAAATTAAAGCTACAGGCAGAAGAAAGAAGCAAACTAATTGAGTCTCTTTGACTTTGTGACTCATTCTGCACAAACACGCTGAAACCCAACTTGTGCCGCGACTCCCCATAATTTCTTGGCAGGGTCTCTTGAGGTTGCCCTCATTAGTGTTACTCCCGTTCAAATTAGCGTTGATAACAGTTGGAGATGGGGGGGAGCTGGCCTGCTAGATTAGTGAAAGCAACCTTTGACCTTAGCAGTTCACTCCTTCTCCCTCCTCAGCTTGAAGAGAGAAACTTCATATAGGAAACGAAGCGGAGGAGAAAAAACGAGAGCAAAGGTAAATGCTTCAGATCAAACAGTGGAACCAGACTCATCTTTTCACAAATAGAACAAACACGGCACAGAAAGGGCAAACATCGGAAAAACAACAAAACAGCTGAAACCGTGACAAACAGAGCCGGCCGAGGATTTCAGATTATCTTCCCAAACAGGGATGAAAATGGCAAAGTGTGTAAAAACATTGGGCTTCAAGAACTGCAGCAAAGAAAGGCATGTTGGGGTCACCATGGTTACGCTCACGCACCAGGTCTTGATGTTCAGTTTTTATTTTCTTATTCTCTGAGTGGTGGTTCATACTGCTAAATGATGCGACTGCAGTCAGCCTTATAACAGCTTGTAACCTGCATGTGCAGAAGAAGAACGTTGACATCACAAAATGGCCGCCATCGCTTACAGATCCAGTTTAATCAGCGGCGAGAGGCAACCGTAACCAACAGTCCATCACAAATGAGCTCGTCAGTATTTTGCTACTGTTATGGTGTTTCTATGAATTAAAACGTTTGTCTGTAAGCGATTAAAAACGCGCTGTGGCATCATCCTCCAACCACTTCCTGTCGTCTTCTTCTTCATCGTCTCTGCCAGTTGAACATCTTCATCATGTGACTCGTGATGCAGGAAAAGTGTTTGGGTTGCAGTTTGGAGAACTGAACCAATGTTCATAAAAACCCACCTCATCTGATCGGCAGAACCATTTGGACCTTTAGTTTGCCAGCTAATAAAAACTACACTTTGAGACTGTAATATTAAATGAAATAAATGAATGAATAACATGACGAAAATATGACTTTGAAAAATAAATCTTCTTTTCTTTCTTTCTCAAAATAATCCAAACTGTTGCTGTTGATAATTAACCCAGAAGTTAGTTGTGGTTCCAGTTAGTTTGACTTTAAAAGCCTTTTTGTTGTTTGGATGGAAACTGATCATTTCAAAGGAAGCTGAGGTGACAGGCTATTCTCAGCTGAGCAGCGGCTATTTCAGGCCGAGGCTGTGATTTATGGAGACGTGGGAGCGGGAGGACTTACGCCCTGCGGGGAGGCGAGGGAGCCGGGAGAGAACAGCAGCAAAACAAAGGTCACGACCCGGTTCAGAGTCAGCCTCCTGCGGGGAGAGAGAGAGAGAGAGAGAGAGACAGAGAGAGAGAGAGAGAGACAGAGAGAGAGACAGAGAGAGAGACAGAGAGAGAGAGAGACAGAGAGAGAGAGAGACAGAGAGAGAGAGAGACAGAGAGAGATGTAAATATATTGTTGCTGCTGGATTCAAACAACTTAAAGTTGAAGCTGCGTTAGCGAAGGACTGAAAACGTCGTTATGACTCGACTGAAAAGAGAAGAAGAGTTCAGGACTGGGACTGAAACCCTCCTGCTGGACTGAACTCCTGACCTCTGACCCAACCTTGACCCTGGCATACAAGAGGATGCAACACTGAAAAAGAAAATAATAATGATAATAAAGCAAATCAGAAAATTATAAAGTGAAAATGTGACCCAGATACGTTAAACAATACCTCAGTGGTTGTTCTGTATTCACTAACCGGTGAATAAAAATGGAACAATTCATTAAAAAAAGAGAGATCCCACTTTAGTTTGTTACATGTGAACAAATTTAGTTAGTAAAACTTTGTTTATTTATGTATTTATCTGAATAAACTTATTTTGAACAAAATAATTACATTTTTTAAAGTTGTTTTTTTTTTCTACAAAGAAACACCTGCATGAATTTATGTGAATGTATTTCCTCCTCATCCCCAAAGTTAATGTTGGATTTACCTTTTTTCTGCACCACATTCACCAAACAGGTTGCAATAAATCCACACAATCAGAAACACAAACCCACCAAGTCCTGCAATCAGGAGCAATTTGCATCTGTTTTTCCATCCATTTGTAATTAATTGTCGTCTTTTCAGGCGCAAACACAGCAGAAATAGGAAAGTCATTATGACTGGAGGGAAAACCTGAGCTGGTGAGGCGTCGCCACCAACTGAATCAAACCAATCACAAGCTGCGCTTTCGTTACAAATGTATGCAAATCTTTGTTGAAGGTTGAAGAAGCAGAATTTCCAGTTGGTCATTTTACAGAAGAGCTGTGGATTCAGCGCGTTGTAGCGACAGCTTTCTGTGGACTGATTGATCCAGCTGCACATTGTCCATAAAACCAAACAAACCGCGAAGAAGAAGCTTCCTGTTGTCTTCTTCGGCGTTTCCGCCAGCAGTAACATCTGGCTTTTGATCACGTGACTCGTGATGTGAGAAAAAAAGTTTCCATTGCAGTTTTGTGAAATATTTTTATTTTAATACAACTGAGAACCATCTATTTTTTTTAATCAAAAATGGGAGTTTTGCAGAAATTACCGTTTTTTTCTTTTAAGTGAATTTATTTTTGTAATTCAATTTGCACAACTGTCATCAATGGAAACAGAGACAGTGATGCTACATGGTGATTTAACTTGAAGGTTTTAACTTTTGAACATAAAACACTTCAGCTATAAAGAATTTGAAAGAAAATTAAATAAAAATGAGAAAACTGCCTCAGGAAATGAATATTTCTTATCGATTTGCTCAATTGTATGACGAACAGAAACGCAGAGACGGAGCAGAATCAGAACCAGAATCAGAACCAGAATCAGAACCAGAATCAGAATCAGAACCAGAACCAGAATCAGAACCAGAACCAGAATCAGAACCAGAATCAGAACCAGAACCAGAATCAGAACCAGAACAGAACCAGAACCAGAACCAGAACCAGAATCAGAACCAGAATCAGAACCAGAATCAGAACCAGAATCAGAACCAGAACCAGAATCAGAACCAGAATCAGAACCAGAATCAGAACCAGAACCAGAACCAGAATCAGAACCAGAACCAGAACCAGAACCAGAATCAGAATCAGAACCAGAATCAGAACCAGAATCAGAACCAGGTACTTTAAGAGGCCCAGCAGCCTGAGAAAAACATCTGAATAGGAATAAAACATGATAATAATGTGTGTAATATGAGTTAAACAGCATTTAATAAAGTATTGAATTAACCTTCAGCGATCCAATCAATGAGTTTTTCTGCATAAAACTAAATTTAAAAATCTTTAGTTTGATGCAAAAACATTTGAATGGATGTAAAGTTAAAATCAGTGCAGATCTCTGCGACCTTCAGTCGGAGTCGGCAGGTAAAGTTTTCTGTGTTAGTCCTCTAATTATCGGCTTTGCCTTGTTTCTGTGTAAATGCCAGACTGGAAGATAAATAACTTGTTTTAGTCTGGATGTGTTTTCATCTTCCTGCATCAATCCTGACTCAAATGCACTCACTGTTGCACCAACACTCTGAGTCACAGCTGCCATCTCCGTGGAGCTCTGAGTGTGTGTGTGTGTGTGTGTGTGTGTGTGTGTGTTTGCTCTGCAAACGGCCTCATCTCCTCTCATTCTGCAGGAGAGCGCTGCGGAGCAACAGATTCTCTGTCTGACTCAGGAGGGACGAGTGGCGTTTCTTGGAAAGCCTCTCTCTGGCGACAGCTGCGGTGCGTTAACGCTTTATGGGACTCCACTGAGACGCTGCTTTGCTTTTTGTTACCACTTATCTGGCAACCAGGCCGGAACTGATTGCATTTAAAGACCTATTGTACAAAATTCCCTTCTTGTAGGTTTTTGTTCTTCCGTTTGGTCTCACCTGCCCAGCGTTTTTTGTTTTTTTTTTTGGCAGTAAACTAAAGATTTTTTTGGTGTCTGGAAAATGAGCCGTTTCAAAAACCTCTAAAATGTAACGTCACAAAGTTTTCTAGAGGAAACGTTCGAACAACCCGGTCATCCCGTCTTCTTTTGCTGTCCTCGTTTCACCCTCCATCCCGCCTCCCTGCCATCCATCTCTCTCAGCCTCTTTTGTCTCTTTTATCTCTCTGCAGAGCCGTAAACGCCGAGCTGACGCTGAGCTTTTGGAGTTGGCTTTTGGCTCGGTCCCAGGTCAGTAAGTTGCCCCGTCCAATTAAACGATGCACATCTCCCTCACACTCGGCTGAGCAGAGCGCCGCGCTGCCGTCCCGGCCTTACATGGGGGAGGTCTTATCAGGGAACAAAGAGGGTCACACTGACTGGAAGAGGCCAACAGAACATAAATAAGGACTTTAAAGGCCTTTTTCATTCTCGCACACGTTTATTTGATCTGCAGCATCTCAGGGTTTTGCGTGACCTTTTGGTGACTTTTACGAGTTTTCATGAAAGAAAACTAACAAACAAAATCTATTTTTAAAAACAGACATAAAACCTACAAGAACTTGCTGATAGTTTTTGTAATAAAAGACGTTTCTGATCAGCTGAATTGATAACAGTGAGTCTAAATAAAGAAAAATCTGATTTTTTCTCTTCTCCTTCCTTCGTTTCCTGTAAATGCACCGACAGGCTGGTTTTGATCCTGGTTTGTTTAAAGTTTGGTGGAAATCAGATAAAGAGGGAACATCTGCTTTGATGCTTTAATGGAGATAATCCTGTAATCCCTTCAGTTCGACCTCCACCAGCGAACCTGCACTGGATTTCTCCTTTTAGGGGAAAAATCTGCTGCATTTGATTTTAGATTATCACAAAGTTCAAATAAATGCATGTTTAAGGTGAGATCAGTTTGTGTCAGGAAAAACCTCTCGTCCTCTATGACTTTATATTAAGATAAATCCTTAATATAAAATACAATGGCCTAAAATTAAACCTTTCTGAATTTTAACATCTGCAAATAATTGCTTAGTTGGTAAATAATTGATATTAAAATATGTATTAAACATCTGTTAGTCTTTTTGTGGTGGATTTGTGTGTCTATAAGATCATAAAACATTTTTCTACTTTAACTTTAAACTCCAAACCAGAGCTAGCAAAAACTTTAGCGCTCCGTCTGGCAAACTGGGAGTAGTGGGAGCGTCCTGAGTCAGGACGACGCATTCGCTTGTTGCAGATTCATATCTAATATTGCAGTAACAGCTGCATATTACAAACTGTATTTCATGCTGTGATTTTCATTTTATTGTCTATTCTGTGTAAAACTGAACAGTAACTTCCTACAGTTTGAACTGCAACCTGATGGCTTAATAAAAGTGCTGTGATGTCACACTTGGACCTTATTGTAAGTACTGTCAAAATGCAATGACAAGCAGGTCCAGAGATACAGTAAAACACAAATAATGCACGAAATAAATGCAACATAAAAACAGCCAGTGCTGCTAACTGACATTTGTAGGTTTTTATAGTCACAGATTGTGATGAATTTCTTTTCAAGTTCCAAACTGTGAAAAAGAAATTTAGTTTAAACCAAGAAAAGCATCAAGAGAAGATCCTCAGATTCCTACAGCGAGGAAGAGGAGGAGGTCCGGCACCCCACCTGGAGATTTAAGAGCTCTTTGTGGCTCTTTCTTTAAGAGCTCAAAATCTCTCCGCGATTTTCCCATGATGTCACATCGTTGTGTTTATGGTGTTGGCAAAGAATCCCCTAAACCCGAAACAGGAAAGGTTTCGTTTAAATTCAGATGTTTGTCTTTTTTCACAGCTTGTGTGAATATCTGGTGAATTTAATGAAATCGCCGTCAGCCGTGATGGTTTTTAATTAAAAAAAATAAGAGCAGAAACCACATCAAAACTCCTAATTTCTTGTTTTATCCCGACTTTTGTTCAGAGTTTTACAACCTCGGAGCTCAAACCGCGTCCCAGAACAGCCGTAAAAATAACGGAGTCGTTCCTAACGAGGGTCCGCGCTTCAGCCTCTCAGCACAGACAGTTCCAGACCGTAGCTTCATGAAAACAGCATCAGTTTGTGCTCACGTCTGGACTCCGACTGCTCGGCCCCCCTCGCTGAGGGGCCCGTACAGAGGTCAGCAGGGGTCAGCCTGCCTCGTCTTGCTCTCATTAAGACTATAGCTGCACATTAGTGAATAACTCCAGGGCAGAGGGGAGCAAAATGTCTTTAATCAACACGAGACTGCCTGTTTGTTTTGACTGACGGCCGTTTGAAACTAAACTCTGTCTGCAGAGCACAGAACCGGCAGCCAGACGGAAACCAGCAAGATGTTTTAAAAACGCAAAAATTTAAGACTCAAACTTTTACTAAAAGTTTATGTACTTTTTTTTTGGACGGTTGTGGTTGTGGAAGCATTGTGGATTAAAACAGTTTTGGGTTTTTCACTATAATTTTGTTTTATTTTGAGACTTTTCGTCTAATTCAATTAGTTTTAATTAGTTTTAATTAGTTTTAATTAGTTTTAATTAGTTTTAATTAGCGTTCTGGGTAAATACAACTCAAACCGACATGCTAGCTTAGCCACAATAAAAGAGAAATCCTCCAACCTCTAAAATCTGATGCCACTTCATTTTGTGAAGAAGTGAGTTGCGCTCAGTGTCTTTGTATTTGTTCCTTCTGGGTACAGCGCCCCCACAGGCGAGGAGGGGAACAGGTTGCTCTAATGGTTTGGTTTGTTGGTGAATTGAACTTTTGTCCCAATCAAGCCGAATCATCGGACCATCAGGTATGAAAACACATTTAGACATATTTACACCCAAAGGTCTCGCAGTCAGACGTGTGCTTCATGCTTCTAAAGCACAATAAAGTGATCGTGATATCAGTCAGGGTTTAATTGAATGACCTGTGCCATCTTTCCCCAAACAGCGCCACCTGTAGCAGGCGTTGCTGCAGGGGGCGCTGCAGGTGGCGCTGCAGGTGGTGCTGCAGGCGGCGCTGCAGGTGGCGCTGCAGGTGGTGCTGCAGGCGTCGCTGCAGGCGGCGCTGCAGGCGGTGCTGCAGGCTCTGCAGAGGAGAGCCTCTGTGTCGCGGCTGAACTCAAACACCCTGAGCAACAGGTAGGCTCACATTCACACCCTGCACAAACAAACTGCAATCCACTTCTCTGCTGCGAATGCGCACCCATGTGCCCTTTGACCCCAGAGAAGGTGGGAGACACCTTGACTGGAGTGTTTCTACAGGGTGACCCAGAGAAGCAGGGCCTAGCTTTGACCTGCGACCCCCTCAGAGGTCGCTGCGTGTTTGGGACTCGTCCTGCGGGCGACGCACTGCGCGCTGCTGAATGGGAGCAGCTGTTGAGTCTGAGGTCGGCGCTGAACTCTGACCCCGTGTTTGTGTTGACGAGGCGCCGTGGCCTCGCTCACGTCCTGCTAACAAAACAAAACAAGCCCTGAGAGAAGCTTTGTGCCTCGGCAGCTGCTGCCCTGACAAACAGCAGAGAGACGACTTTCAAACAACAGCTACTGTCTGCTGCACCTAAAAACCTGCTTCACCAGGTTCATCTGAAGGTTGAAGATTTGATTCAAGTGGATTCAACAAGGCCGGTGTGAATACTCCCAAAATAAACATTTACGCCACAGTTTTCAGATTTGTGTTTGTAGAAAATGTGACTTCACATTCATACTGTACTTTAAAATCGCATTAACTGACATTCTACTGAAAATAATCAGACACTGAGGTGAAATTTAGTTAAAGTCCAGAGTTTAACTTTAAAGGATCTGCAGAAAGTTTGAGATCCTTTCAGAAACTTTCAATTTGGAATAAAAAACTTGAAGGAAACAAATGTTGGTTGTCGAGATCAAACTCTGATTCGTTCTTTTTTGTTCCTTCGCTTTGGCTAATTTGCTTCTTTCATGACGGAGAGACTTGGTGGAACATCATACCGCAGGGATTATGAGATTATCTTCTCACAGCCTCTGACTGAATCAGAGCCTCCAAGGTCGTCTGCAATCACGCTCTGCAACATGAGTCACGGCGAGAGACACAAATACGTGATACCAGCGTTAAAAAAAACCTCAAGAAGGCGTCAAAACGAAACGTCACTGAAGAAACTCCCAGAATGGATTTGTAAAATCAGCGACTTGTCAGAGTTGTGCAGCGAAACACGAAGACGGAGCTGTAAAATTTTATCTGAGTGAACCTTGAAACAGGCGTTTTATTAGTATGATCACTAACTGATCCTATTTTGCAGTTAGTGCTGAGTTAGCTGGAATCATCTGAGCATGTAAACGTTTTGCTGTCAGGTTGGACCCTTAGGATCAAATGTTCCTGTCAGAATCACTGATTAGTTCATTAACTTCCCATTTTGCCTTTATGGACTCTGTTTTCTAACAATAAAGCTGCAGCTGCCAGAACTACATGACGTTTTAAATTGGGAGCAGAAAGTCGCTGCATGTTTGTCATTTTTTAAGGGACACAAACTGATTCTTTGTTGCATTTTATTTAGTTTTTTGCTAAATTGGAGGACAAAAATGATTCCCCTTTGATTCAAAGACGGAAAAATCTTTTTTATTCAAGGTCGGAATTGATACATTTTACAGCCCAGACAGATAAAAGTACAAGTTACTTAAATGCATTTAATAACTGCAAGTGGAAAAGAGTTTGCAGGAGGAGTGGACCAATAAAAAGAGCTTAATGGTCTCTTAACTCAAAGCTAATCTGATTCGTTTGAACCGCAAGCTAAGCAAAGCTGCACGCGACAACAAGAATGTGAAAACCTGATCCAAAAGGCCCAGCTCAGGTTTAAACCACGAAGCCAAATGCAAATATAATAAACAAGTCCAGAGATTAGACAACGAAGTGTTTCTGGTCTGTTCGACGAAACATGAAAGCATCAGGAGTTTCTTCCTGCGCATGAATGGAAACCGTTCTTTTTCTTTCAGACTGGAAAATCAGATTAAAATCACCTGATTTCCAGGCACTAAGATGAGACTCGACGGCTGTTAAAACAATCAGGATGGAGGAGAACATCCAAAACACGTCTTCTGATCAATCCGACGCACTTTCTGGAAAAATCACGAACATTTCTGAGTTCCAGAATTTGTGTGAAAAAACTGAGAAGTTTTTGACGTTTAGAAATTTTATTGGTTTCAAAACAAGATTAAAAAAAAAAGTTTTATTTTTTTAACTTTTGAACCTGAGAAATTTCTACGTTTTTTCTTGCAAATTTTTCGCTTTCAAACTCAGAAATTTTAGTATTTTTCAGAATATTTCTGACATTTATCTAAAAAGTATGAGTATTTTCTAGAAATATCTGGACTTTTCAAGTTAAGAACTTTTTGAGTTTTTTCTAGAAACCACTGATGGAAACGACAAAAACGTCTGAAGACACAAATCACAACTTCCTTCTTCACAAAATCTTTATAAAACTGAAGTGGCATCAGATTTTAGTGGTTTTAAGATTTCTCTTTTGCCTGTAGCTAAAACCCAAAAGCCTAGCCTTCTAGTGCTAGACTAGCATGTTTGCTTTGGCTGAATTTACCCAGAATGCTCGGTGCTTTTGTCGTTTGTAGGCAGACCAGAGTTTGAGTTCAGACCTTTTCAACCAAAGCCGACCTTTTAGACAAACAGACTGGATTAAATTTGTCAGTTTTGCTTCTCCAACATTTCTGAGCTGTAAATGACGTTTTATCTATAGTAAAAATCAGAGTTTATGAAGTTTATGGTTCACTTTGTGCTTCCTTAGGCTAAATCCAAAACAGCAGCTGGATTAAACCTCTCGCTGTTCTGAACCGCCTTATCTTGCTAACAACAAATTTCCTCCCAGAGAAACTCGTGTTGATACCTGGTGCATCCAAATTCCTCCCTGGAGGAATGACATCACTGAGTGTAAGAACCAATCAGAGCGCTCGTTTTGGAGCTATATGCTCAGTCTTCCAAAGGTAAGCAGATTAAATGTGTTCATGTCTCTGACGGCTGGATCTCACACACATTCCTCCTGAGAGTCATCAGGAAAGAAGCGCCAGGGGCCAAACTTCTCCAGAGTCAGGAGTCACGTCTCGCTCCAAACCACCTGAAAACATTTCACTCTCAGCTGTGGAACAGTTTAATAAACAGGTTTTAATGTAAAGAACAGCAGAAGCCCGGGTTTCTCTGCAGCCTGCAGCGGCGACAGATCAGATAAATATGAGCAGAGTATTTATAGCTGGTGACAGGAGATAACAGCAGAGCAACGTGTGGCAACGTTCCTGATACGGAAAGCTACGACGGCATACCGAGGCCGCTCCAACAAATACAAAACAGAGTCAATGTCCACCAAAAAGCTCACATTTAGAGAAACAAAACATAAAAATTTCTCAGTTTGAAACGTCTGAAATTTTCAAGAAAATTCAGAAATGTTGAGATTAACCCCAGAAATTTTACAGAAAAAAAAGATTAATCTTAAAAGTTTTCTAGATTTTTTTAAAACTCAGTTTGAAGAGTCAAAAAAAGTTCTAGAAAAACTCGAAATGTTAAAATCCCAAATTTTAGAAAAAAATGAGGATTTTTTTTTTGATTAACAAAAGTCAAAAGTTAAATAAAAAATAAATAAAAATAAAAATAATCAAAAACATTTTTTTTTAGATTATTGCAAGATATTTCCTAATTTTCTAATTTTATTTCTGAATTTCAAAAGTGAAACATTTTCAACATTTCAAAATGTTTTTCCTGGTAAATTTGAGTCTTTATTGTGAAATTAAATATTAAAGTCATAATTCTGACATTAAACTGACTTTGTTTTGAGATTAAAGTCCTAATTCATTGTTTCTTTTTCTAAAATCCTGTGCATGAAACATGGTAGTGGCAGCATCATGCTGTGGTGTTGCCATGGGCATTTTGTGAGGGAAAGAAAACGAAATGAGAACTTTAGTAAATATGAGTCAATAAAATCTCTGCAGAGAATGAAACAAGCTAATGGACAAAGTCAGACTGTCTGGAATCTGTCGCCTCCCTCTTCAACAAATCTCCAAGCCTTTGCAGTTCCTTGCAAGAAAAAAAGTAACTCAAGGTAAATATTTAAAGTCGCTGCGCTTGCAGTCGGAGGAATGTGTCACTTCCCAAAGCTGGACCCCAACAGAGAGAGGAAAACGACTAAAGTCCTGAGGCGCCAATCAGAAGATCAGTTATTTCACATTTAAACGTTGCATCATCAAACCGACCAAAACATAAACTTAAGTGGAAATTTTCATATTTTAAGGACTAAAATGACAAAATCAGGCAAAAGATTTTTTTTCCCCCCAAATCAGTTTCCTTCAAAATAAAACTTCTGCAACATTAACAGAAATCTCAGGTGTTTGTTTCTCATTCAGTGGAAAATCCACAAATTTTACTCAAGTAGCAGAAATACGTCATAGCATTGTGACGTCATCAGCGTGTTAAAAATATTCCTAAAAGTACTTTTTCGACAGTAACTAGTTACTACCCAGCTCTGCCAGTTTGTCTCACCTGGTCTGCCCGGGGGCCATGCTGGATCCGTTTGGGTCAAAATGGATGGGTTCGGTTCTGATGGAGCATCATGACGTGAAACGACGCGGCGGTGACGCGCGGCGCGGTCCCGCTGCAGGGTGTCCAGACCCAAACGCAGAGCTCATGTCCTGCTCCGGTTCTGCTCCGGTTCTGCTCCGGTTCTGCTCCGGTTCTGCTCCGGTTCTGCTCCGGTCCGGTCCGCTTTTTGAATCTCGCGGGAGGGAATAATTTCTATTATATCTGCTGATTCTCCTTCAGCTGGAGGGAAGATCCATCCAAGCAGCTGCGCTCTCGGCTCACATCCTTCTGGGGAAACCGGAGCATGAACGCATCTTCCTGAGGACAGTCCTGGTGCAAGAAGTGACTTTTTAAGTTTTCCAGCTGCTAGTCATGAGAAAATCAGCCAGAATGAGAAACAAACTTTTACACGAAACAGTTTCCAAGTCAAATCAGCCGCAGGTTGCGGCTGATCTGTCCGCTCAAAGTGCGCAAAGGAGAGCGGCGGTGCGCAGCGCGGAGCGTCCTGCGAGCTGTGGAGCGCAGAGCTTCGAGTCGGTGACTCTCCCTCCACCTGAGCGCCGCATTCCTGCGGGGAACACGCCTCTCTGCGCCAATCAGAGCGCAGCAGCTGCGCACAACTCAGAGGAGCGTCTCCACTGCGCAGCTGTGCGGCGCCGGACCTGCAGTTAAACGGGCAGATTCACCAGATTTCACTCATTTTCATCTCATTTTCACAGAATATTTGGACAATTGTAAATGTAAATTAGCAAATATTGGGAATAAATTCAGAATTTTTCTTAAATTAACCAAAGTCCTAAAATTTTTAAGCAAATTTTGAGATTAATCTCAGAAAATTTCTAGAAACTTTTGAGTTTCACAATTTGAAAATGTGGAAGAAAAGAAACAGAACATTTTAAACAAACTTCCAACATTTTCTGGAAAAGACTCAGAGATTTCAAAACTCAAACATTTGCCAGAACAAACTAAAAATTTCTAGAAAATGTTGAAATTTCTGAGTTTCAAAAGTTGAAATTCTGAGAAAAAAGCTGAAATTTTGACATGAGAAATTTTCTAGATGCAACATGGAAATTTCGTGTTTGACTTGTTGAAACTGCAGCAGCTTCAGTCGGTATCTGTTGTTGCAGAAAGAAACCACCTGACCTCTGCGACCTCTGTCTGCTCCTCGGTCCGCCTCGTTCCCTTCATGCGAAGCTGCAGCTGAGACACACCTCAGCCGAGTCGGGAGGTTTCAACATGCAACCTTGAGTTTTGCAGACACAATAGAGGAAACCGGATCGGGTTTGTATCTCCAAACAGAACCACAGGGATGCTAAACTCAGTGGCCAAGTGTTTGATTCAAGCAACATTTCCTACCATCCAGGGAGGGGGAGAGTTTTAGCATGATGGGCTAATGAAAGCAGGCTGCACAGATCAGAAGATCCAGAATACCAGAAACATGACAAAGCAGCGAAGGCAGACATTCTCGCTGCGGGAGTCGGAGAGGCTGTGAATCATCAGCTGCCATGGAGTCTGAATCTGACTGAGACTAACGGAGAAGTTCGGCTCCAAAAAGCTCCACATTCTCTCCGCTGGCTTCATCAGAGGGTTGGAGGATCAGCAGCACATTGACAGGTTTAGCTGAACATGAGTCCTGCATTAGCAGCTGCTTATTGGACCTAACGTGTCACGGTTGTGGGCAGGTTCTCATTTTGTGCCGTTTCAGCTTCACGTTTCCTGTTTTATTCTTCGCCTCCATCTCACACCAGTTGGACGGCAGGTACCTGATCCAGAAGTGACAGCAGAGCATGACCTCCTCTCTGTCACTTTTAATCCAAATGAGCTGCTGCTGAACACCAACCCTCAACACTCGCACATAAAAATGGTTGCAAACAGATGCACAGGCAAACATCTTTGAACAGCAGAAGTGGAGCCTTCTGCGCAAGAATGCAGCGAGTGGTTTCTGGATAGTAAATCATCAACTCAACGCCAGTCTTTTCCAGCAGCCATTGTACAGACACACAGCGGTAAAACCAGCTGACCAAACGGGCTGAGCTAAGCTTTGGTTGCTAGGTAACAGGCGTGGCTTGTTGATTGGTGAAGTTACATTCTGGAGGTTTTTGAAACGGCTAAATTTCTGGACACCAAAAAACAATGAAGGGGCAGGATTATGTGATTTCCAGGCACTTAGTGGCATTCCATAGTAGAATCAACAAATTATGCTACCTTCATAAAAATGCTGTATAAATCAAATATGACTTAAAACTAAATTACTTCCTAACTCAATGCCTTAAAATTGGGCCTCTGTCTCTTTCTGACACTCTTTCTTCCAACATGGCTCCTTTATTAACCCTTTGACATCTTTATTTATTTTTTTTCCAGGGTTGCACTGAGAAGTTGCTCCCATAATGAGCTAAGCAGTTCCATCAGGTGTTTGCCAATTGCTGCTGGCTAGTCTGAAGGAGCTCAGAGGGGGAGGTGCTGCAAATGAAAGGTGAAGCTTGGTCCACCCAGGTGTTTGGAGCTGAACGGTTGCCATGGAGATGAGAGGATTTTTCAAACAGAATGAAAGCAACACTCCAGATGTTTAGATGAGGGAAAAACAACATAACATCACGTAAAAGTGAAAAAGCCGATTTTACGTGATTCTGTCCCTTTAAAGTTTTGTGTTGTTAACTCAAACGAAGCCCTCAGCTTAACTTACAAATTGCTTCCCTCCCAGGTTCTTTCTTGCCATAAATAACGATTAGTTTGTAGCTGTGGGCTGGGTGAACATGTCCCGGCCCGTCAGCCAGCCTCTCCTCTGCTGGTTCCCCCAACACTCACTTCATCTCCCTGAGCCTCTCCACTGATAGCTGGGTGTTTACAGTAATCCTCATGTTTGTGCGCCGAGCATGCGAGGCCATCAGGGCCGCCTTTGTGTGCGACAGCCTGCAGGTTTTCCATGCCTGCCTCTGAGCTGAAGGGCGTCTTCAGGGTGATGTTAGGGAGCGGTGTGGATTGGCAGCGATCCCACGACAAAGAAAAGCCATTAACTGTGGGCTCAACTGTGGCGCAACGCAGTGAAACATATACAGAAACTTTCCATCCTGCTGTTGTCGACGCCCAGGAACACACCGGAGGGCAAGTTTACAGTAACCAAACAACCCAGCGGTCATGTTTTTGGACTTTGGGAAGAGTACCCAGAATGCACAGGGAGAATATACAGACTGCATGCAGAAAGACTCTATTCGAGATTCAAACTCTCAACCTTTTATGGCAAACCAACACAAAAAACAGCATTTTGTGACTCTAATTGTGTGAATTTGCACAAAAAAATTAACTTTATAACATGATGTAAAACTCAAAAATGTAGATTTTACATTTAATGTCCCTTTAAATCAGGGTTAAAACTCACCTGCTTAACTTTGCCTGTGATTAGTAGTAACTGGGACATTGATCAATATATTTGATTTGTATTAATTTGATGATTTTGATGATGGCATTTAAGAAAATGTAATGTTTATTGCTAGTTTCATGTGTTGTAACTTTATTATGTTTTGGTTTTTTGTACTTTAAACTGCCTTTTGCTGAAATGAACCAACATTTAAACTTAACTGAAAGGTGAAGGATGGCGTTTACAACTAATCTGTTTAAAAGAAATTCACCAGTTCCGTCAAAAATCAAGATGAAAGCAAATATTTGCAGTTGTGGTGGTGGACAGGCGCAGCTCTGGGTCGCGTGGAGTGGGCAGCGATCGCAGCTCACCTGTTGCTCACCTGTTGCTCACCTGTTGCTCACCTGTTGCCCACCTGGTGACTTTAGAGACCAGGTAAGTCCACTTTTTCCTGCGTTTGATGATTTTCATCTTTGATCACTGTTTAAACCTTTGATCGGTTTTTCTGCTGCTTTTGGATGTCAGTTATCCACTGATGTTCTGCCTGGGATTTTTGAAGGTATTGATAAAATAAAAGCATGTTGAGCGCAGACTGGATCAAAGTTTTGATCACATGGTGTGTCAACAACGATTCCCTATTCAGCTGCTGACCGACTTTGTTTGACAGTCACTAATTTCACTAAAGTAGCACCAAAAACACCAATAACTAAAGTTAACAGCTTTTTGTCTTTTAACACAAAAAGCTTATTTGTCCTCTATCGGAAGGACAAACAAGGACAAAAAGTTTACATGTTCCTTTATAGATAATTATGAAGGTGGATCCCTGTACAAGTTTGTCTCTTTAAACATTAAAACTCATCCTGCTTTTATCCCGACCTGCTGTAGCGTCACCTGGAGAGCACATCCCATGTGATGTTCTGACACGATCTGGACGTGGCATGGCTTTGATGGCTCCAGCAGGATTAGGAAGGGAGCACACACTCCCCAGGTCGGGATTTATGAGGTTCATAAGGTTCATAAATGAAGGAGGTTGAAAAAAAGAGTTCGGCAGCTTTAAATTTACGGCTGGCAGAGCGGCACGGGGGGAATCCTCCACACACACATTTCTGTCCAGGCCATGTGTGCAGCAGTCACATGAATTTGTGTTTTTTCCAATTCGTCATGACACACAGTTCCTTAAAAGCAAGCAGACAATGAAATCCACCATATAAACCATTTATATGTTATTAACGCATCAAAAGCTTACCTGGAGTGTTGCCTTGATGTTTGAGAAATCCTTTAATCTCCATGGCAACCATTCGCTGGAGCTCATAATCTGTCAGCCAATCAGAGGAGGAGACATCGGGTGACAAGTCCCGCCTACTGGGGAGCATTTATGTATGGAGAAATTATAGTCGGCCATTTTACAGATTAGTCATGGATTCAACACGTTGGAATGACGCACAACCGTTTATGAACCATGTGACGCTGCACAGTGTCTGAAAAAAATGAACCATCATCCTTCTTCTACTTCCTGTCATCTTCTTTGTCATTTCCGCCAGTAGAAACGTCTGGTTGTTGATCATGTGACTTGAAAAAAGCGTCTCCATTGCAGTTTTGTGGAATAAACAAATTTCAATATGGCTGAAAAAACATGTCATCTGTCGGAAACGTGAGCTTTTTCTAAAGTGGCATGTTTCCATTCAGCAAATGTATTTTCATCATTTCAATTTGCACGTTTTTATGGTTAATGGAAACGGGGTTAGTAATTTTGAGTTGCTAATTCAGAAATATTATGAAGGAATTTTGTGATATTTTCATGATATTTTTCTACTTTCCTCTTATGTGTGACAGTAAATGTGACTTTTCTGTTATTCGCCATACTGGTCATGGACTTTAACTAGACATCCAGTAAGGCAGAGGCAGCAGTGCAGCAGAAGTAAGAAATACTGCCCCCTGCAGATGGGAGTCAGTAATCACTTTAGCAGCTACTTATTTAGTTTTGCATGAATTTCCACGATTACAGAATTACAAAAAACTGATGGCACTGTTGAGGCTCCATATAAATCTGCATTAGCGTGTTCTAAGTAAATAAATGAAGTTTGAACAAGGGAACAGGGCGACGTCTGCAGGGAAATCCTCAACAAACACGTTTCTTTCCAGATGATGTTTGCAGCAGTCGAATTTGTCCATCAAATCAGACATGAAGTTACATGCTTTCCCCAATTCATCATAACACACACAGTTCATTACACACAACTGGCAATGAAATCTATCAACCGCTTTCCCACAAGAGAAATAAAAGCCACTTAAAACCTCCAGTAAATACCATCCATTACTCTGACTGAGCCGTTTGGAATCCGTTCAGCAGGACAAACATCTGCAGCAGGAGTTTATGTGCAGAAACCAAACAGTCTGAGCGAATCTATCAGCAGAAAACTAAGCTTTAGATCGGGAGCAAAACATTGTTTGCTTTTTTCTAAATATTGCTTACATTTTGTTTAAATAGCAGGAATCGCGTCTGTTCCTCAAACAAATACATCATGCTGTCAGGAAATGTTTGCTTGGATGAAAAGTTAACTTTAAAATTTGATGCAAACTGTAACAAAGTTTCCAAAAATAATTTTCATGAGAGAAATAGATTTGTTGTAGCCCTGGATGAGAATTCGGACACTTTGAGTTTTACAGATTTTGTCACATTAGCTGGTCTTAGAAGTTCATAAGTTTTATAATGAATTGATTTGGATTTTTTTCCCCCCAACTATTTTGTAATTATGCTATTGGATCAGAGCGTTGCTATGAGTTTCAATGGCCTAGTCAAAGTCCAGACCTACATGTTTCTGAGAATTTTTGGCAAAATTTGACAGTTGATGTTCATCCCATCTGACTTTTTAATGTAAATCTAAAAAAAAATAATTTTTATTCCAAATAAAAATATTTAATTTTTGTGTTTTATAAAAACTATAAAATTATTGTTTTTATTTACAGTTAACTTGTTGTAAATAAAATTATTTTATGTTCTTTTTTTAATTGCAATGACCTCATAAAAATCCCTTTCAAGTTTTCAATCTCCAATAAATATGCATTTTGAAAAAATTAAAAATATAAAAAAATTGGGCTTCTTTCTTTTTGGCTAACTGCAACTTCTGAGTCAACAATTTTGGCACACATGAGAAACAGTTTGGACGTCCCTGCTTCAGCGCGACTCGACTTGGAGCGAAACAAATCAAACACAGATAAACACTCGACCTGCACAGATGCGTCGCAGTGCAAACACCAACAGCTGCAGCAGAAAGTTTACAGCATCAAAGCTCCACGTTTACTGAATGAAAATGTCTCTGAGCCGCTTATTACTGTCAGATGTTCCCACTGAGCAGAATCAGGGGCACAAAAGTATGTAAACAAAAGCCAGAGCCGTGAACCACATCCGAAGCCCCTTCACAAAGCAGACCGCAGATCAGAGGCTTCTGCTCCTGCTGTTCTGGGAAGAACAATGTTTGTTTTTAGTCATTTCTGCTCTGATCCTGCTGCTGTTCTGAAGAATTCGTCTTTTTAAGCCAGAAGCACCAGAAGAGCAGAGGGAAAGCTGTATGGGCATCAGACACAGACAAAGCTAGCGCCTGGTGGCCGAGGAAACCCAAATGTAGCTGAATAAAGAAT
Source organism: Poeciliopsis gracilis (assembly GCA_911649635.1). NCBI lineage: Eukaryota > Metazoa > Chordata > Actinopteri > Cyprinodontiformes > Poeciliidae > Poeciliopsis > Poeciliopsis gracilis. The sequence goes on from CAJVRI010001162.1 coordinate 8,974,089, forward strand.
CGCTGTGACGACCTCCATACAACAATGAAAACACAAAGAGGTTCCCCAAGGCTCAGTCCTGGGACCTCTTATTCAGTACATTGATCCTACAAGTCTGAAACTGAAGCGATCTGCGCCATCTTGGTAGGCATGAGCAATGCATGATGGAACAATGGCTTATCCAGCAGATAAACGCTACATTAGCTAAGCTAGTTCGGCAGTAACTGCTACAGCAAATATCACAAATATTTATCTTAGTATTACACTGAGGTGGGGAGAGAACTCAAAAATTGTAACTGAATAATAGTTGTGATGAGACTTCTCAGTTTATGGCTTGTTCATCGTTGTCATAGCAACTCCAGAGTAACTGTCTCCCAAGATGGCTGCCAGCTACAAAGTTCCCAGAAGTCTCATGAGAACGATGTATATCTGTAGGTTCCCACAAGCTCAGGTTATGAGCAGTATTATGTTAAATCGACTTTTTTAACTTTACATCATATTTTCATAACATTGTGGCACAGTTGGCCACTAGGTGGCGCTACAGCGCCCTCTGGACTAAAAGAAGAGCCCTTCTGAAATGATTCTAGATTTTTTTATGGTGTAATGTTAAAAAAAATAAAAGTGTAGTGTCCATTTCATTTTAAACCGTCCATGTGTGTATTTCATGGTGAAACTCCCCTCCTCCAGCCAGTGAATGGACTGAAAGCGTCGCTCTGAGACTGGGACCAGTTTCCCCGAGCCTCATTAGTATCTGGCGGGCGGGCAGCGCCGCCCACCCCCAGCCGGTGGGAACCTGGAGGAGAGCGCTCACACCAACAACCTTCGCAGGAATGATCCCGCCTGGCATCCTGATCTGCCTCCAGCTTTGCGCCATCATGGCCTCCCCTCCCTCGCTCTGGTTTCTCTCTGAGCGTTGTGTTTTTGTTGTTGTTTTGGGAACTGGCTTCCAGACTCCATGAACGAGTTCTGGCTGATTTCCAGGAGCCCACACAGGCCATCTGCCTGGCTTTAGTCTGGTCACGCTGAGAATGCACGGCGACTGGGAACCAAATGTCTTCTTCGTGACAAAACTAAAACAAATGTTTCACAGCAGATTCCTGGGAAACCTAATCTGTGATTTATAAATAATTAGCACATTTTGAAATGGTTATATGACTGATGAGCATTCCTGCGTCGTAAGAAGTGATTTCTTAAAGAGTCTATTTTGCCCTCCAGGTGGCAGAAATAAGGAATCCATTACCAAATTGATGCCATCTGACTCTAATTTTAGCGCTGCCTTCAGTTAGAGCTGACAGCTCAGCTGCATTCACCACTTCCAGACTCCGGACTGGGTCAGAGAAGTTCCTGCTAAATAGAGTCCAGGTTTCACAAAGCACCGGTTTCCATGGATACGCTTGCATCGCACAAATCAACCTGAGTTTACTTAAACGATCTCTCTATTACCGTTATTTCATGCAGTCACATTTTTTTTAATCAGATTTGTTTCTTTGTAAGTTTTCTGCTGCATTTTGGGTCCATTGTCCCGATTATGCAGCAGTAGCAGTCAGTCTCACAACGAATCTGAAAAGGCCTCTGACTGAAGACTGTAGGACATGCTAGCAGCTCAATATCTGGGCAGCAGAGAAGTATGTGCCCTTCCTAAAAAATATACGCCTTTACATATTTGTTAAAACTGTCACTTTAACACAAGAAAAAATAAATACCAAGTTCCCATGTCTTCTCCTAGTGCTAATTAAAAACAACCAATCAGAGCCAGGAGGCGGGTCTTAGCGCTGACAATTACGCTGGTGATTGACAAACAGCTTCTCCTCAATCGGCAGGCTCCATTGTCAATGTTAACATAGCTGCAGATAAACAGTCTTAATGTAATGCTAAGTTTTTCTGCCATTAGCACATTTCCATGAGCATGATTGACAGCGCTAAGCCCCTCTTTCTGGCTCTGATTGGTTGTTTTTGACCAGGTGCAATGCATTGCTTCAAAGAGCAATGGTAGCAATATACGACGACAGATTAAGAGTCACTATAGATCAAAAAAAGTCCGAAAAAAATTTCCACCAAAAAACTCATTTTCAGATCTACAGAAAAAAAAAATTCTGAGCATGAAAAGTCAAAAATGTGTCAGAACCTCCTCCCCCCCAAAATTTAGAGGTTAATCTCAAGTTGGAGAAAGAAAATAAGTAAATTTCACGTTATGTTTAATGTAAAACATTTTTTTACATAAAAAAACAAGCAGGGATATGATGCTTTCCCTTTATGGACAAAGTAAGAGATTAGCCTCTGCCTGCTAGCCAATAAGCTACTCCCAGTTAAAAAAAAAAGATAAGAAAACAGTTGCCATGGTTACACAGCATAACAACTGTCACAACGTAATAAAAAGTGATCCCAAGAACCCTTCCAGCTGCACAGCCTTTGACATCACAGGGAATAATTGTCCAAACATTAAACATCTCTGCCAAAAAAAAGAAGTCTAGAAAAGGAACAAATCTCCTCCAACATGCTAACAAAACAAAGCAAAAAGCAGAACAAAGAAGCTAAATCTCACCAAGTAGTTTTGATTTCTTGAGCAAATATCTCAGTTCACTTGAAATAAGACAAAACTAACTTACAAATAACTTTCCAGCAGGATATGGGAGCTTGTTTCAGGTAAATAATTCCTCAATATTGATGAATGCGTTTCAGTTCCACTGGCAGATTATTTCACCTCTAATATGACATTATTCCTAAGTCATAAGTGAAAAACAACAGTTCATATTTCGTTTCTACTTTTCCAATTAAACCTTAAAGTTCTGAAGAAACAAACATCCCAAACAGATGTGCTGTATTTCAACTACACACTCCTGCCCCCTGCTGGGAGATCCAATAATGACAACAAAACTTATAGACTTCATACACAGTAAAGTTTTTTTATTGATTATATTAATTTGGAAAGATAAGCACTATAACATGTTATAAACCAATAAACTTTTATATTTTGAGGGAAAACGCAAATGACTTAAAAAAAAAATAACACTAAAGGGCATAAACATTCTTTAAATAACAGAACTGTACATTTTACATGCACCTAGAAAAAAAAAGAGACAAAAACAAACTGGATGTTGAGACAGAAAACAACCACAGGCAGCTAGAAGTGAGCTAAAGCTGAAGAGACGTGATTATCAGCTGCTGGAATAAGGAAGGAGTCAGTAAGGCAACAGAAGGCGGGCGAGCAGACAGCAGAAAACCCTTAGAAAACAGGAACGTCACACCACAAAGTAGTTCGGGAAAATAGAGAAACCCTTCAAAATAAAAGCCTAGAGTATCGACATGCACAGGAAGGAGCTGCAGTTGGACTGGAAACAAACCCAAACCTCTTCTCAGAGCAAACGCCAGCATAGCCAGGGGACACATGCAGTATTTTTTGTTTTTTTTTAGGATAAAAATAATTTGATCCCTCACATTGTGTAGGTTTAACAAAAGACAAAGAACCAGAGAGCCATGTTGCACTGCATAAAGCTGCACCTGTTCAACAGGTTTCACGTGGAAAAAAGGTTGCATAGGAAACAACAAAAGAGCAAACATCAAAGGCTCTTCTCCAAAAGTGGCACAAGGGGGCGCTCAATGCCCGCCATGACTGAGCTGTTACATAACCCACTGCAGAAATGAGCTATAGGGAGAAATCACAGGAGCACAAACAGAAAATCTGATTTTTTCACATCAAATATGAACCAAACATGGCATGCCGTCGATTAAAGTCTCTGACTGATGGCTTCGTTCTTCTTCTTTGGGTTAATCAGCTAAAAACGGTGTAAAAAATATCTACACAATGTGAACCAATTAGTGCAAAAAAAAAAAGAAAAAAAGAGTTTAAGTGCATTTCTACATGGTGTCCGATGTTCACGCGGTCTGTCTGCTGCGGCTGTGGGGGTTCCTTTCACTTCAGTAACAAAAACAGAAAAGTGGATCCACAGTAGCGCATGCCCTTATTCACAATCAGGTACAGTACAAGCAAATTTACAAGTCGGTACAAAATGTAAAACAAAAATCATACGCAGGGCAAGAACATCTGCAACAGACAGGTAAAAAAATGGCGCAGGAAGGAACCCGAATGTTCGTCCAAAATGCGAGAAAATAGAGCTTGTCCTCGACACGATCAATTCAAAATATCTGCCATTTTTAAACAGTCTCATATTTGTAAACAGTTTGCCCTTTTTGTCTCATTTGAAAATACGCTCTAATCGGCTCTTTTTTCTCTTTTTTAAGAATATATATACATTTATAAGCATACATTTCAAAACATTCTGACACCGTATGTAAAGAAACATTTGAAAAAGTTTAATCCCCCTTTTTTTTCTTCATTTCCACCAGAACCGGGTTTTCCGCTCCAGCTGCCTAGAATCCGGCTCCTTTTTTTATTAGAGCCGCAACAGAAAACGTAAATTATGTGTTGGATTTCTGCTGCTCTTCTGCACGGTGATGGGGTTGCTATGGTGTGTAACCATGGTTATGGTGTTTCCATGGCTTCAGGGTATCTGGCGCTGAGGGGAAAACAAAAAAAAGAAACGCGGGAGGGACTCCGGCGCTCCTGGATCTCGGTTTATTCTTCTTTTTTTGGTTTGAGGAGGACATGGGGGCTGAACTGGATGGTTTGAAACAAGATGACAGACCTGCAGCAGAGTGAACTGTTTGCTCACATTCCCAACGCGGCGGCGGTGGCGCCGGCTCCGGCGGCACTCTGCGCTCAGAGTCTGTCGCTGCGGAAGGTGTCCTCCACAGACGGGTCGGGCAGCACCATGTCGGGGTTGCTGAGCATGCTCAGTCCGTCCAGGCTGAGCGGCTCGATGCGCAGCTCGTCCTCCAGCGGGAAGCCTCCCTCCGAGTCGAAGCACTCGGGAACGGTGGAGAGGGCGTTGCTGATGTCCTTGGACAGACTCGGGTTGGAGTCATCTGAGTCGGAGACAACAGACGATGGAGGTGGGAAAGTCACAACACTTCCTCTCACTGCGACGCTGACATCATCAGCAGCAGCAGCAGCAGCAGCAGGAGGCAGAAACTTACCAACTGGATGATTTTACACAAAATATTACAGAAGGAAAACCTTAAAACACTAAAATGCTTCATAATCCTTCCAACCAAAAAATTAAAAAAAAAATCTTTGGTTTCCAGTTTGTTACTATAAAACAGCAACGAAAAAACCCTGGAAGCCACTTGGAGGAAGTTAATTTGAAATTTAAATTTAATGTCAATCTTGTTATTTCTGTAACATTTCAGGTACTTTTTTATGTGAGCCTTCATCTGATCTGAATTTCCACTCTGCAGGACGACTTGTGTCGTTTCTACTAATGAACATTTTCAGATTCAGTTTAATTCAAATTCAAAAATTGATCCCAAAGGGAAAATAATGTTGCTATAATTTGTCAATTAAAATAATATATTCCAGTTTCATAAATATTTTACTTTATAACTGGTTACAAATCATCCGAACACAATTTGAATGATGTGAAATGTGAATGTAAACCTCCATAATCTCAACCGTTTTTAGTATTTTATTTCTATCATACTAGTAATTGATTAATCATGACTAATTGTTTCACGTTCTAGTTGCAGCTCAGGTTAGAGCACCAGTCAAAAGGAGTGAACCTGAATTTCCAGAAGCAGCAGGAAGCATCCTGCGCCCATATTTGGGTTTCCTCCAGAGGGAAAGGACGTTTCCTTTTTTATACTTTTCTCATGTTTTTATTCTCACCTGTGAGAATGATGTTGGGCAGGCCTCCGCTGCAGTTCGCGTACAGCATATTGGCCCTCATGTGGGAGGGGTCCTGCAGGTTGCCATGGCTACCCCCCAGGCCGGACAGCGCCGCCTGCGAGTAGTAGAGCGAGGAGGAGGACGACGGGTCGTAGCAGGACCCCCCTGCTGAGCAGCTCAGAGCGTTTTCCAGCAGGCTGAACTGGTCCAACTGGGAGCAGATGGGAAGAAAATGGCCATCAGAGAGCAGCAGTCAGCACAGCGGCGCTCTCTGTGTCAGGAGTTTCCTCCAACAGCGTTTTATGAACAACAACAAATCAAAGCTTCATGGAGTCCTAACGCGGTTTAGCTCGTTTTGCTAAACCGTAAAGTTGCATTTTGCAAACAAACGATGCAGATTAAGAATTTTCTCCTCTCCGAATGGCAATGGGCTCAACATCTGGGCTGCAGATGTGCGAACGTGTTCTTCTGCCCTCACCTGATAGGCCAGCGTCTTGTTCTGCCGGGTCGAGAACTGCTGCTCCACAAACGGGTCGCTGAAGAGCGACGCCATGCTGTTTGCCTGGCAGGGAGGCAAAAACACAAACATTCAAACAAAAACAGGACGATACAAGTTTTTAGTCTGGTGCTTTGGTTTGAATAAATCTGTTCACAGAGACTTCATAATTCTTTTTATAATTTATAAAAGTAACAAAAAATAAAATAAGGTAAAATATTTTTTTTCCAAATCCGTTTTTTGTTTGTCAATAAAACTTTGTTTCTGAGTTTGGTGAATTTGTGGTTAAAACATGTTTGATTTTCATTCAGTGGGTAGAAAATCCAGAAATATTACTCAAGTAAGAGAAGAGATGCTTAAAGTTACTCAAAGCACAGCGTTGAGTAAATTTTCTCAAAAAAGCTACTGAAGTAAATGTAACTAGTTACGACCCAACTCTGCCTCTGACCTGCAGATTTAGTCAGATGATTTAGAAGAATGGATCAGCAAGCTGAGAGAGAAACCTGATAAGAGACGATTCATCAGGATGAAGCGTTTGGAGCAAAAGCTCCCAAGGACATGCAGCAGCAGAAAACGCTGCAGCTGCTTCAGCTGTTAAATCTGAAGTGTTTTTACATCGTTTGACATGTTTTTAGAGACTCACTACTCAGACCCTCACTGCCTGATTTCAGTTCTGACCTGCAGAATTTCGCTGATTCCAAGTAACATTCTAAGAGATATAATTTTAAACCCATTTGTGGAAAAATGAGCTAATAAACGTGCCGCAGGACCCCTTAGAAAGATGTAAAACAATCCTCCAAAGGTCACTGCAGCAAAGTGTGACCTCTTGGGGTCACCAGGTCTTCATAGTGACCATTCGACACCATCTACATGCCACAATAAATGAAGAAGAAACAGTGAGACTTGGTGAGACCTTGCTGTGTGCAGGTCTCACCTGGCTTGTGTTGAAGTCCAGAGGGATGTTCTGAAGAGGTGAGACAGGCTGTTGCTGCTGTTGGTGCTGTTGGTGCTGCTGATGCTGCTGTTGGTGCTGCTGATGCTGCTGTTGGTGCTGCTGTTGGTGCTGCTGATGCTGCTGTTGGTGCTGCTGCTGATGCTGCTGTTGGTGCTGCTGATGCTGCACTGGCTGCTGGTGCGGTCGGCCGTGATCCACTGCATGCTGTGGCTGCTGGTACAGCGGGTACGGCGGAGGCGGTTCCCTCGGCATGTTGCTGGTATCCAAGGCGACGCCCTGCAGAAAGGACAGCGAGGACCCAAAGAGACACAAAAGAGCCTAAAGTTTGATTCGTTCCCAATTTCTCAGTTTTTAATAGAAAAAATGCAGTATAATCCCAGAAACGAATGACTATCAGACGCTCAGGTGGGAATAAACCTAAAGGGTATTTTCACAGTTTGATTTCAGACCAAATCTGCAGCATTTGTTACATTTTCATCTGCTGCGGTTTTACTTCACTCTGCACTGAAATGGACCAAACCCTTGAAAAACCTGTGTCCCTCCAGGCCTGTGGGGGCGCTGCACTAAGAAAACCACTGAAGGAAAGGACACAAAAACCTCCAATGAAGGCACTGAGTGCAAGTTCTTTCTCAATGAAATGTAAACAAAAAGGAGTGGCGTCACACATTTGTAGGATTTCTCTTTCTTCTTTGATAAAACAGTTCAAACTATTTCTCCGACAGGATTGCAGTCACTGGAGATAGAAATAAAAAAGAAGTAAATCTCCCGTTATTTTGAGAATAATCTCAGAAGCTTTCTGGAAAAACAAGAACATTCAGAACTAGAAGAGGCAAAAATTTGTGAGAAAAAAACTGACATTTTCTAGTAAAGACCTTGGAAATGTTCAAGAAAAAAAAAAAAAATCACAAATCTCTAAAATTTCTCTGAAAAAGTGAAATATTTCCAAAAATATTTAACTTTTTTTCTAAAGTTGGTGGAAATGTACTTCTTGTTCTTGTTTTCTTTTCACGTACAACGGCCCTAATACGCTGTCGTTCATTTCTCCCACTCGCGACACTCTCACACCTGTTTTAGTTGTATTTACCCAGAATACCCTGTGCTATGATTCGCTGATGGACGGGTTGTTGTCATTATTGGATTCCTGCTTTTGGAGCTGTTTCTGTTCACCAGAGTTCACTTCAAATGAACCAGACTGGAGTCGAATTAAATGGGACTGGTGTGAAAGCAGCTTGTGTTTCCGTGTGAAGCTGATGTACCTGTGTGATGGGGGACAGCGAGGGGGACATGGTGGGAGACAGCTGCTTGGGCAGACCCCGGCGCTGCTCGGCTCCAGGAGACAGAGTGAGGGGGCTGATGGGAGCCGGCCGCCGGCGGGGCGAGCTGCTGGGCAGACGCACGGACGAGTTGATGGACGGGTTGCTGAGCGACGACTGCAGCTGGCAATTGTTGAGGGACGCCTGGATGGACGGGTTACTCAACGAGGAGGACAGACCTGCTGGGACAGAAAGACAAAAATCAGATTCTCCAGCAGAACTCATGCGCATGGATGTTCCTGGTTTTCAAAAGTGAAACACTGGACTGTATTGTGCGAGCGGGGAGGGAAAGGGTGAACGGGAAACGAGCGTGGAAGAAAAGAGCCGATTGTCCGGAGCCAGAAAGAGGGTCGAAATTCCTGCGTGGCTTTGGTGGTCGGCCAAGCTGAACTGTGTCCGACATGAGAGGCCGACAGCGCACACAAAGAGGAAGGAGTGAAAGGGAGCAGCAGTGGGTGTGATCGGATCTGCGAGTGAACAAGTCAGAGACAGAGAGATCCCTCAGAGAGGCATTAATAATGTATGATCGGCTGGCGCAGAAACAGACCATGTTCGAGATGCTGCAGCAGTAGTTCTCACATCTGAAAGCTGAATATTAAAGCCAACAACACCGAACATTAACAGCCTCCTCTTTAAGCCGATTTTCAGCAAACAGGAAGCGTCTGAGAAGCTTCAGACTTCATGTTTGGGTTATGAGGCAGAAACGTGAGGAAGACGAGCCAGAAAACCAGAGAAAAGTTCTTCATCATCACCTCTGACTAGGGAGACAAGTTATCTAAAGTTGATTGATCTTATTTATCAACTAATGAATATTTGATAAGCGGAGAGTTTCTTAAAAACTTGAGTTTCCAGAAGCTGAATGCATTTTTATAACATGAAGATCTACATTTTTCATCACATGCTAAATTTTTAAATGAAAAATCATTAAATTTTAACATTATTTTGTATCAGCTCTATTAAATGCTGCTTGAATAAATATTAATAAACTTAGGCCTGTCTATAAAATGGATCTTGTTAGGCTGCTGAATAGAAACATAAAAGAAGAAAATATCAACCTCCTGTGTGCAGACAGCATTTACAGTCTTAGACTTAGACTTGTACTTTATTGATTCCTTGGGAAGACTCCCTCAGGAAATTAAAGTTACCAGCAGCTTACAGGCAAAAAAGTGCAAAAAAGTGCATTGTGTGCAAAAAAGTGGCACACAGTGAGCATACACAAAAGAATCCATACACAGTGGTGGCTCATGAAGGAAAGTTAAACTTCACTAAATGAGGTACGTTAACCGACGACAGGCCTGAATCCTTGGAGTCATGACTGGTTTTGTTTGTTTGTTCATTTTCGGTTGGGAAGCTGACGTTGCACCGTCATGCAGCTGAATGAGGGCTATGAGGGTGAAACTTAAAGGAGTTTGTCGAGCGTTTATATTTCTAAACAGAACCGCATTAAGCATATTTTTCATGCCAGATCGGACTCCATCAGGACCCGTTTACTCTTTTCATTTCTATCATACTGTCGACAATTCAATGTTTGCATCCATGCATCTGATTTTTGATTCTAGCAGAGTTCTGGATTCGTACCACAAGTCTCCACTCACCCTGCGAGTTCCCAATGCCGAGGTGCATCATGGCGGCCGGCAGGTTTCCGGTGCTGCTGCCTCCGCTCAGGTTGGGGTAACCACTGCCGTCTTCCGGGTCCAGCGGGGTGGACAGCGGCGAGGGGAATTGCAGGTTGCTGAGATCCGGCAGAGAGCCACCGGTACTCAGCGAGCCCTGGTAGTGGGACAGACCCGGGTTCTGCTCCGGAGACGGGAATATACTGTGGAAAAAGTGACGAGCGATTATTAAAAGCTGCGGTCGCTGCCATTTCTAAGCAATACTAGGGCCATTGTAGATAGAAAACAAGAAGTACATTTATGCCAAAAAACTAAAATTTTTAGATTAATCTTAGAATTTGCTAGAAAAAAACTTGGAAATTTATGAATTTGAACATTTTCACTTTCTGAGAAAAGCTCCTGCATTTTCTAGTAAATCTGAAAGAAAAACAACTCTGAAAATTTGAGATTAATCCCAAAAAAATAAAATATTCTAGAAAATAACTTGAAATTCTGTAGATTCAAAAGTTAAATTACTGACTTTTTTCAAAAAAAATTTCTGAGGTTAATTTAAATTTCTTCTAGAAAAGTTTCAACTTTTCAAACTCGGAAATTTCCAAGTATTTTTAAGGAAATTTTCTGAGATTTCTTAATTCTAGAAAATTTCAGAGATGTACTCTCTTTTCCGTCTTCCATCGCCCTAACACGCCATCAGACACAGCCACAGCTTTCTTCATCTGCTTGTTTTTTTTATTCATTAACTGTCCCTATTTTATTTATTGCTAATGTTCCTATTTCTCCAACATGTGATTATGGAAATCAACCATGACTCATCATGAATTGGCACAGAACAATTCAGCGAACAAATGCTTGCTTTCATAAAAACATGTTTATCGGAAACCAGCAAATCAGGCTGCAGACAGGCTGCTATTCTGATCCTTTTGTTTCATTTATTTAAATTTGCATTAAAACAAACATCCTCGCAGACATCCTGAATCTTTGGCGGCTCATTGGAGGAGGATGTTGTATTCTGTGAAATCAAAATGATTCGTGAATCACAGACAGCAGTTATGATGTTACAGTTACAGGGTGGCAGGTTTCATCCACAGGAAAGACGTCTAAGATCTGTAAATATTTTTCAGTAAAATCTACATAAATGCATCACAAATTGAGGACAGGAAAAGTAGAGCTGAGCTTAAACTGGTTAAGAACTAAAACAACTAAATCTATACGATGGATGTTATGTTGGCCTCTCCTCCAGCAGAGATATTTAAATCTTTGAACTAGTTTAATTGTTTTCAGTTGTTTGTGGAAACTATTTATTTCTATAATTGTGCAGAGAAAACATTTTTGAGGACTTACTTGATTCCAGGCACTTCACATGATTTAGGTCTTGATGCCAGAGACTGGACCTGAAACACAATCAAAATTAATTGATTATTATCAATCACTGATCATTTCCATCCTCTGCCACTTTGTAGGTTTAGTTATATTGCACCAGACTATTTTAGGGATTGAGATACAGATATCTGAGCTTTTTATTAATTGTTTATCTCCATAATTAATTTTCTCTCCTGTTTTATTTTTGTCTTTTATTCCCACATTTTTGTTTTTTCTCATGTCCATGAGTCATCAAAAACACTTAACTACCAAATTAAGTCTCATAAGCATACAATATATTTTAAAATCATATTTAATTACAGTTCTATAAGGGAAAAACTAAATGACAGAAAATTAAAAAAATACTTTATTGGTCTTGAAACAACATGTTAGCTTCAGATTGTTTAAAACAAAAGTTTCCCAAAATGTGTCACAAGTTAAACATTCTTAATTTGACTCAAATAAAGAATAAATACATAACACAAAGTAAAATACATTTTAAAAAAAAAAAAAAGGATTATCATCTAAAAATGAGGACCAGCAGAAAAGATAAAAATCTGATCTGAAATAAACAAGACGATAATTCTGATAAATATTTTTGGAATTTGAAATGTAATTTGTTGAACTGGAAGGTTTGCAGCGCGGGACCAGTTCATCATTTAAACACAAACATTCATTTGGGTTCAATCATTTCTTAATATTGATGAAAAATTTCTACTTCTACTGGCAAATTATTTCACTAAACTTGGCGAAAATATCTTGTTATAAGTGAAATAATAATCTCCCAATGGAGCTGGTAGTTTTCAATCAATAAGGGATTATTGACTTAAAAAAGCCTCACATTTCCTAATGAAAGGTCATTTAAAATTTAGTTTTGTCTTATTTCAAGTGTGTGAAGATATTTGCACTAGAATCTAAACCAAAATAGATTCTAGGGACATGAGATTTTGTGAAACCCAGATGGAGCCGTGATTTCTGGATTTCACAACCAAGAGATTCAGCGTGGGAGTTTTTTATTTTGTTTTGTTTTTTCAGAGAAGACGCCCAATTGGACTCGGTTCTGGGGAACCATTCAATGGGAACGCTGAAGGCTCAGCGGACGAGAACCGCTGAAGGGCGGCCAGTGGAAGGAGCTTTTTGCAGCGTATCTTTGAAGTCAGAGAAATACTTTGCGCTGTCGTCAACAATCGGGATTGTAGAAATGTGTGTCTGGCTCGGTTTTGTCTGTTTAGAGTGGAACAGGAAGGACTGGTTGGACCGGTGGGGGAACATGTTTCTGCCAAGTCGCGGCAGGAATTTAAGGTGTTGTGATCACCCGAACTGACCCGGGTGCTTCGGCGTCGCTTGGAACGCTTCACAGACCGCTCTTAAAGTGGCGGCGCATCGAATTCGCTTCAGGTTTCTACGAGGATGATGACAGAAGTCAGGAATCTGGACTCAAAGCTCCCACCCAGATTAAATGCTCTCCTCAGACAAGAGGAAACACGCACTTCAGACTCTGAATCTATATATCAGGATATAACAGAGTAGATGTGGGTGATATGGATTTAGCAAGTTTTATCCCAATATTTTGTGGTACTATTGTGATAATAAAAACAATAACAACTATTTATTGATTGGTTTTTAGGAAGCTCTAAGGTTGTGACAGGTCTTGAAAAACATTCCTATTTGCTTCTGTTGGACACCAGTCACATAAAGAAGTCTGATTTATATCTTCATATTTTGAAATTTATTAGTATACTGTGGAAAAAAAATTTGTAAAATTAATAATCCGGACAGTTTTGGGGAGTTTAAATAAGTATTTGGAATTTATTCGACAACGATAAATCAAAACTCTTAGAATATGATAAAAGGTACGATAAACAACGCGTTGGATAAATTTCCAAAGCATTCAGTCATTCTCCGCTACAGAATGACTCGATTTGGGTCAAAGTTCAGCTGTTTTAAACAAGCCCATATTATGATGCCGCCGCCGCCGCTGTGCTTCACAGGTGGTAAGAGGTTAGCAGTAGGAGTAAAACCCAAACACCTCCACACTGGTCCAGTCAAAATAAACCACAGTGAGGCGTACAAACATTTTTCTGATCGTGAACTTAAACCTGCTGAAGTTTGGTCAGCAATGAAACAGACATTTCTGTCATGTCCCATTACACAAGATAAATTAATAGATTCTTTTTACCTTTCTATTACTTTTGTACAGTTTCTATGGTGCACAACCACAGCAACAAGGTGTTGTTTTTACAACTGGGAGCAGCTGATTAGTATCTCAAAGGCTCGAATAATAACTGAACTTTGATCAATCATTTTTTAAAGTGATGCATAAATGAACATGAGATTGTGTGGTTTATGTTTGGTGATGACTAATATTTCACCTAAAATCTGCTCAGCAAATGATTTAAATTCTTCATAAGGGAAGACAGAATCATTCTGAAACATTTTTTTGTTTGTTTCATGCAGGCAGCAGTAAAACGATTTGATGTGAAGCAGTAAAACCTCGCTACCTTCTTGGCCTCCCACAGCTGCTTGGGGAGAGGTTTCCCAACGCCCATCAGATTCTCCTCGTTCGGCAAAGCAGGGAAGGAAAAAACTGCAGAGAGAAACACGCAAATCAACAAAAACAAAACAAAAAATCTCAATTACATTAGAAAAGGAGTAAAAAATGTGAACCTACCATCTCCGCTGCCGTCTACGTCGGCTTCGTTGACACTAGCTGCATGCCAGCCTCCATGAACAACAGCAGGAAAGACATAAAGAAAACCAGAGCAGAGGAAGATTAGAGGATGCTTAATTAGAACCACCAGCTGTAACGAATGCCACCATGTCTGGCTCAGCAGTCAGCGCCCTGACAGGATGCTAACATGCTAACTGTTACTGAGCAGCTGGCACGCCGTTATTAATCAAAGATGAGGAATGTTGGTTTGGACATCAAAGAAAGATGAAAACACAGAGAAACTGTTTTTCTGCGACAAAGAGAACATTCTTCCTCTTTACTGCAGGTTAATTTTGGTTTAGCTTTTCATTTGGGTGATTCGGATGAATATTTCCTGCTCAACACTTCAGTTAGAAAATAAATCAGATTTTCCTCCTTTGATCCTCTAACCACTCGTTCCTTCTTCCTCCATCACTGCAAAAACACAAAATCTTACCCGATATGTTTGCTCTAGCTTTTGGTGCAAATAAATGAAAAAAAAAAAACAGACTTAAATGTAGCTTTTCAGCAAGATATAGGAGTTTGTTTTAAGTAAATAATTCCTTAAAGTTTCAGGATGTTATAACAATGTTTTTTCCATATGTATTAAAACTGTCACCATGTCAATCAACCCCCTGTACCCGCTGCTCAATGAGCAAATGGTGGGAAAACAAGTTATTACAGGAAAACCATTTATCCTCAGTTATCAGTGGCTATGCTAACTATCTTTAGCATTGTTAGCAGACCATGTTGTGGTGAATCAGCTGTAGCGTAGCAAAGAGGAAGTGGGAGGGCATGAGCATGAGAGTGATTGACAGCACTAAGAGTGATTGACAGCACTAAGACCCGCCTCCCGGCTCTGATTGGTTGTTTCTGAATGAGAGGCATATTTCTGCACTTTGTACTGGGAACACTGGGAGAAAGGAGAGGATGATGTTACCCTGTCACAACATAATGATCATTTTAACAAATATGTTAACAAAACTGCAGCTTTAATATTGATGAAAACACAAGTTCAACTGGTGGACTGTAACAGACATGTTTTATAAGTGAAATAGTACATAGCCAGTGGATCGAGCATTTTTTTTAAAATCAATTTTAAAGGAGTGGTTGACTTAAACTCCTTTATCTCGCTGAAAAGTTCCTCAAAAGTTAGTATTTCATTATTACTACCAAGATATTTGCACAAGATCAAAACAGAAATACTTGATAACATTTGGTGTTTTTTGCAGTGCATGAAATCAGTCTTTCATTTCAGACACTTCCCTTTCTGCCTCTGCTGCAGATGGGACAATGAGGCAATACAACACTGGCACCATTAAATCCCTCAGTCCCTCTTTCAACGTGTTTATTCACTGTTGCTCACACTCGCAACTCGGACGGAAGCAAGACAACTGGGATGGAAAATGGCTGGCTTGTGTCCTTGGCAGAAGGGAACTCAATATGGAGGTAGTAAATGCTGAAACACGGTCTGCACCAACCAAAAGCCTGACAGCTGCAGGGTTGAACGTTAGATCTCCGCTCATTTCCCAGAGGCAGGAAAATCAGAGAGTGTAGCAGATGTGTTTCCGCCCGCGGGGCAGTGTGAGTCAGTGCCGTAATTTCTAGTTAGCTGCTTCTTTAATCAGTGGGGGCTTAACACCACTCCAAAGCGGCTAGAACCCTGAGAGGTGTCAATGAGGCCCCGGGGCGTCACAGCTCGCCACGCTCACGCGTCAGCCCGTGAGGAAGCGCCGCTCGCTCTCCAACAAGAGCTGCCTTTGTATCTCACAAAGTGGTATTAAGGCTTCATTCACACCAGCCCTGTTCAGTCCGCTTCAACCCAACTCCAGTCCGTTTGCCTGGAAAGTCCGGTTTGTTTGGGAAGGTATGAATGCAAACTCTAATGCGAACTCTGTTCCGCCTACAAATCTCGGTCTCCGTTGAAGTGAACTCTGGTGAAGACTAGAGACCACTCCAAAACTACAGAGCAAAGCATTCTGGGTAAATACAACCAAAACAAACATGCTAGCACTCGCAGTAAAGTGGCTCATGTTATTTATTTATTTATTTATTTTCACCAAAAGCTAAAGAGAGGACTGGCGACCTGTCCAGGGTGACCCCGCGAGGGACAAGGGGAGGGAGGGAGGGAGGGAGGGAGGGAGAGATGGATGGATGGATGGATGGACGGACGGACGGACGGACGGATGGAGAGAAATCCTCCAAACGCCAAAATCTGACACCACTATATTTTTGTTTCCAAAAAGAAGGAAGTTGCGCTCAGTGTCTTCTTTTTTGGGTCGTTCCTTTCACTGGTTCTTGGTGCAGCGCCCCCGCAGGTGACGAGGGGAACATGTGTTTCAGTTATTTTGGTTTGTTTGAAGTGAAAGTTGCAGTGAAGTGAAAACGAACCGCAGCAGCTGAAAATGCAACAAATGTTCCAATTTTGTCCTAAATCAAAGCGAGTCTATGGAATCATCAGGTGTGAAAACACATTAAAAGTTGTTTAAATCATAAAAAATCCAGTCCTTTATTCTCCTTCTCGTTTCTGCTGACTTGCATCGACACATTTTGAAAAAAACTGCGATTTTCGCATATGTTGAAGTAACCATGTGACCAGCGCTGAACAGTAACATAGTACATTTACGTGAGTACTGTAGTTAAGTATGCTTCTTGACCTGTTTGAAACGGTACGGTGCAGATCTGAACCAAGAAACAAATTACAAATGTGAATTTGTGTAATGTAGTGATTTGATGCTGGCTGTAATCTTCAGAGAAAACTGTACATCTCCAGATTCCTTCCTGATCTCATTTCTTTGTACTTCATAAGAGAAACATGACCATCAAAATGTACCAATACATTTTTAGCGTTTCCAATTTCTCTAATCAGGAAGCTTTTTTTTTAGGAACATCCTTTGGACTAAAAACAGAATCAGAAATACTTTATTTTTCCCCACAGGAAGATTCTCAACGTCACAAACCAGGAACCTTATCAGAAGTAAAGAAAAATAAATTTGAAGATTTAAAAAGAAAGAATGAGAGGATATTGAAAGAGTTCAGTCAGAGATTGCGGTTATAAAGTTTTACTTTGACAGGCAGGAATGCGTCGCTCTTTTACTTTATGAGGTTTTGCTGTGGCAGTTCAGAAAACGAAGGCGAGGATGTGAAGAAGAGTCCGATAATGTTTGTACTACTCTGAAAATACTACAAAAGATATCTGGTATTATTCTCCTTTTAACAAAGAAGCAATTAAATAATCACATTAGGCCAGTAGGTGGCAGTAAAGTCACCATTAATGATTAAAGAGATGAAAACTTCTAAGTAAGATCATTAATTTGTTTTCCTTTGATAGTAAAACCAAAGCAGCGTGTTTCGTTTTTGATTTCATCGACTGTTTGAACACGGACAGACCGGTACTTCCACCTGGGTCTAAGGTCATCCATTCACACACCATCCTGTGATTCATCTCTCTGAACAGGTTCGATTCAGACGGAGTGCCAGAAGCTCATTCTTACGGTAACATCCTGTTTGAATGCGCTGAAATAAAGGAGGATTATCCGGGAAGCGAGACAGGAAATGTCAGAAAACGAAAAGGGTTGAAAATTTCTGGGTTTGTCGGAAAGCAGAAACTGGGATTTTTAGATTTTTAGGTTTGGAGATGTGCGGACCAGCAGCGAGAGAAGCTGCCTGGATGGACTGTGTTCTCTGTTAATCAGTGACCAGAAGAACAGAAACACAAACACCATAAAGCTGGATGATAACAACCATAGGAGCTGCCTGCAAGCCTAACGCCACTGGAGTTGATTTTACAGATAAGATGTTGAATATGCAACAAAATTTCTCCATAAAATGAGAAATTCCTCTCAGATGGGGGTTTCCTGTCCTGGTCGGCGGTTTGCGTGACCCGCCGATAACTTTCCACCTACTCTTTCATGGTGTGATGTCTCATGGTCGTGTACTCTCTCACACAAAAGACAAAACACAGAAAGTTTGTCTGACAGCAGGAAACACATGCAAGGCCGAGCGTGTTGTGGTTCATTTTCCAGCCTTTCCGCAGATTTATAGATCCCTCTGACAGTTCTGAGGCATTCTGCACATGTGGGTTGAAAATATTTATTATTTTATGTTCCACAAACCACAAAACATCATAACGATGGAGTTTGGTTTGGTAAATAACTGTTTCATTTCTTTTTATGGGACAAACATGGATTAGTGCCTTTCTGTTCAACATTATGATCAGAAATATATAAAGGTTTTCACATTTAAGGGTTCATAACTTTCTTTACATTTGAGTTTCTTTGAAGAAAAACTGTTCATAAAAATGAAATATTTAGTGAGCCATGCGTCTGTAAAGCAGCGGGATTCAGGCTAGCAACAGAGCAGATAGCCTCACTAGATAACTGCTTGATTTCAGTTTGTTGGACTTCAGATAAATGTGAAAATAATCAGCAATACTTTTTCACTGATTATTTATTGCTAGAAAATGTAGAAAATATTCAGATGAAAATGCAGCTTTTGAAGTTGAAATACTTTGGCGCATTGCTAATTAACACCTTAGTGCCTGAACACAACTCTGACTAAAATCCAAATGTTTGTTAGAAGATTCTAAAAGAATTACTGATTCATTCAAATAAACATTTTACTGATGTATTTTTGTCAAAGGACGATTAATTTTAGACTTTGTGAACAAAAACGTTTAAGGACGATGTTTCTAACAGACTGCAGTTTCACTCTGGATATTTCTGATAATTCATAATATCTGTTTAGTATCTGAAACTGAGAAGAAAAAATAAATATGTTTATTTTAAGGGGTTTTTTTGGAGCTGTTGGGGCAATTTCTTATTTAGAAGCAGTGGAGCAGAAAATATCCACAGACTGAAATTTTAAACTATATTTAAAAAATAAAGTACAAAAAAGTGAGGTCAAAAGAGTTTCTCACGTAAAAATACAGTCAAATAAAATGAATAAAAACAAGAGAAAGTAGAAAATGAAGGTAGTAAGTGTGTGTTACTCTCACCATTGCGCTGCGGAGGACCTCGGCCCATCTGCTGGTTCATGCCGAAGGGGTCCTGAGGGTTTGGGTTCATAGCGCTCGTATGCAGAGCAGAGTCCGAGTTGGTTCTGAGTAGGAGGAAGAGGAGAGTTATGCCAAGTGTTCCAGCACCTTGGACAGAGGCAGGAGGGTTTGTGAAGGCCGTAAGGGTCAGTGATTCACTCCGCTTCCTCTCTGCCTCCACGCAGGCGGCTTTTCTCTGCAGGCTCACGCTGACCTTACACTTACACCCTCACAGGATCGCACTAACCGAGCAGCACGCTGTGAGCAAAACACAAACTGCCTCTCCGACCAAACACTCACCCCAAAGCAAGAAACGGCTGATAAATATATAGTTACCGATGCACTGTAACTACTGTCATTTAGTCCAGCTTGGAAAGTTAATGAAAAGGATTTTTTTTCACAATATAATTTTGTTTTGAACCTTAATCCAGACACAGGTAATAAGTGATAAAATAACCAACGCTTGAGAACTTTTTTGTATAAAATAAAGAAATTGTTGACATTTTGCTCGTTGCTGGGTGTTTAGAAAGCAGAGAGATGGTTCAAACTTTACAACCAGCAGATTAACTGGTAACAACTAAACCTGTTGTCATGAAAGTAAATACTGCTGGATGACAAATGGTTGGATAAATGACAATATTGTTGTTTACCACTTCTATTTGATCACTGGACCTGGAAGATATTTTAAATATTCAAAATAAAACAACCAAGAACAATAAATAAAATGGAAATAAAAGGCACACACAATTGAAAGTTTAAATAAAATGGATTATGATGTGAACAAAATCGCTTTTCAAAAAATATTAATGGAAATTATGAATCCAATTTTAATTTATTGTTAAAGTGAATGAATGGATGGATGGATGGATGGATGGATGGATGGATGGATGGATGGATGGATGGATGGATGGATGGATGGATGGATGGATGGATGGATGGATGGATGGATGGATGGATGGATGGATGGATGGATGGATGGATGGATGGATGGATGGATGGATGGATGGATGGATGGATGGATAAGCCGTACAGAGGCATCGAACTCTGCGCTTCACAAAGCGTCTCAATGTTTGTGTGGACCGGGCCAATATGCATTATTTTCCAGATACGGTGAAGTTGGTCAGACAAGATGAAGCTCAAATCTTTACCTCTGTACTTGTGTCTGGTAAAGGTTCAAACATGTGGACACATTAGTAGATTTTAATTTTTGATGCATTTGGTTGAGATGAAGGAAATTATTTCTGAGTTGTGTTTTTGCATTCAAGTAGTAGTTAATAATCAGAAAGTGTCGCTGCTCTCAAACACGCAACCTCTTTCTCTAATGTCGTTTTAATCACTCATCTAAATAAAGGTGTTCTAATTACACCCATCTACTACAAACAGGTGGGTTTTATTTTATCACCTAATTAAGTTTTTGCAGTAAGCTAAGAAAAAAGTTTAAAAATCAAAAGAAATTCAAAAGTTTTGAATTATTCAAATATATTCCAATTTATGTCTAACGCTGTTTTTATCTGCAGTTTTGTGGAAATGTTTACACTTTTATATAAAAAGAAGTTAAATATTTTAGTGAGTAACTCTATAACAAAAACATCACATAAAATTCACAAAAATAAGACTTAAGACGTAATTTATATGTGTTTCCTACACAAACTGAGTAATTATGAGCTTTTATTCTTAAAACAAAGCAAAAAACAATGAATGAATTAAGAAGCTGAATTGCTGAAGGGAAGAAAATATTAAGTAGGAGCCATTTTGTTAAGCCGCATGGCCAAGAGTCCAAACGCTTGGTTAGTAAGAGAAAAATGATTATTGTTTCAGGAAGAACAGATTAAAAAGACGAGTGAAATTCTGCAAAAAGAGGGAAAATAAATCCATCCACTACACTCAGACTGTGGATGTTTACATTAGTCCACCAAAGAGGAAAAGAGAGGATTACTGAGATGATAAAAATCAGATGGAGATTTACAAGAGAGACAAACCAAGAACATTACAGAAACAGGAGAACTGTTGGTCTCTGCGAGCGAGGGACAAAGCGATAAAGATAAACTGAGGAAAGGAGAGAGATTGGAGGAGGGACGGAGGGGGTCAAGGGTCACCTGTTGAGCTGTGATATTAATCTAAACCCCGGCCGTTTTTCCTCAGTCCATGGCTGCTGTTCCCTTCGAAGACAGAGGAAAACCAGGACAGACACGATTACTGGCTGAAAGAGGAGAGCACTGCCAGGAATTAGGACATGTTGGTGTTTGGACAGAAAGCTGACAGAAGAAAAACCCTGGAAAACACTCAACCGTTTCATTTCAGGGGGAAAACAAGACAATTCACAGGAGAGTTACGAGTGATGAAAAACCGTCATGGAGGCTAAATGAGAGCCTGGGCTCCATTTTCCAGCTGGACACCAAACACACAAAGCTCCTAAATATCAAATCAAACCAACCTGATGAGGTCAGTGTGGTGAAAACCGGAGGCAGAGCAGGAGCTCCAGAAAATACTTCAGAAGGAAAAGGAGGTCATGACCTTTATTGAGGCTAAAAGCTGATTGTTTTTTCTTTTTCTTTTAACCAATGAAACACCATTTTTACCCATGAATAAACCTTTTTGTATCCTTCAACTCTTGCTTGTTAGTTTATTACATAATTTATGGATATAAATGGTTATAAAAAAAATGCTACAACCTCATGAAAAATGTAAAACTTCCTGCATCAGAAAATATTTCCATTTATTTCGGCTGTTTTTGTTGTTTCGCCAGAAACGCAGAGCAAACGTTTTGATCGGCTGTCATTCTCCAACAACCAGCCTGCAGATCCCGATGAAGGGATTTATTTACTATTGCATGTTGTTTTCTTGTGGAAGAAAACTGTTTTTGCTGCAGTGAAAGTGGAAACAAAACTGGCACCAAACAGGCACTGGTCCCAGTTTGGATCAGAACTCAAACATTCCTGATAAGGAACTAAAATACCAATTATTAATAATTATTATTATTTATTTTACATTATATTAGAATTTATCATTTCACTTTCTGAGCCATTTGAAGTTTGTTTTTGTCAGTTTCATTTTATTTATTTTACGTTGGCTGCTGTTCTCCTAATTGCGCTGACTGAACAAATAAAAGTTGTTTTACGTGTTTAAAGCTATTGGTGTATTTAAGTGTCCTGTAATGGTGCAGAATTATCAATTAATTTGTAATTCAGTTTATATACGTTTTTTAAAAAACAGGGTGCAACATTTGTAGTTTCCTGTCCGATTTCTGACTACAGATTTTAAAAAAAGAAAAAAAAAAAAAGACAAAAGTCAGTGCACCCCGAGGGTTAAGTCAATTTTCCAGTGTTTTTCTATATCAGCTGATGCTAAACCTCAGATATCTGTATTGGGGTGAACAATGTGGATCAGTGTGTCCCTACATAACACCAATATTAATGTCGACATCGGCCCAAAATGTTTAAACCCTACTTCACATTTAGTTCCAGCCACTTTGTTGGCTCTAGATCTGCAGCTGCTACTTGTTTCCCACTGAAAGCTTATCTGTGGCTGTTAAGCCAAGTGTTGACTGATGCACTTGAAGCGAGAAGTTTTTTTAAAGAAGAGTCTTTACAATCAGTGTCACTATGACAACGATTGGCTTTGGATTTACCGCGGGCGTGCTGCGAGTAAACCTGCAGAGGTCTGGAGGTCGGGGATCCCTCGCTGCGAAGAGGACGCCTCTCCCAGCGTCTGCTGGGGTTTTTGCTCGCTGACATTTGCTGAGCAGTTGAAAAACAAAGCAGGCAAAATACAAAACCCTCTGTGTGTGTCAAATTACCTGGCTCAGGGATGGTCATCACTGTGGGCAGCACACTCCATGCTTATATTTAGATATATGACGCAGGTTAAGGAATGCAGAGTAGATGTGACACTCCCAGCTCGACAACAAATCACACAAAGGAGTCGTCTTGACGTTACGTCAAACACTTTCTATATGGTAAACCAGGGGCCACACCGAGATCCGGAATCCCCTCAAAGGGCCAGCAGTGGCAAAGTGTATTGATGAAACCAAATAAGCAGGAATATTCGCATTCAATTAGTAATTCTTAAAGTTACATAATATTAAACTTTTTTCACATTAGTGTAATTTGGCAGAATACAGATAAAAACTGATTTGATCTCATTGATAAAATAATATTTAGGCACACAAATGTTGAAAGCTATTTATGTGGACTATTTTTTTTTTTTTTCCGTTTTCTTCCATTAAGCCTAAAATAATAAACAAACAAGGAAAAAACATTTCAAGTTTTGGATCTACGGTCCAATTCGTACAAAGAAATCAGATTACGGTATTTCTTCAATTAAAAGAGCTCATGTTAATTGTTGAGTAGGTAAAAAAAAAAAGAAAACATTGAGCTAGTTTCAGTTCTTAAAACTAAAATTATGTGATAAAAAGTTTGGACAAAACTACTCTAAAGTTTGCAGGCCACATAAAAAGTATTGGGGTCCGGATTTGGCCGCCAGGCCTTGTGTTTGACACATTGTTGTTTTTTTTTTTTGTTTGTTTTAAATGAATGAAGACACATGGAGTTCCAGATCTGAAAGGTTCATACTTCTTTCTTGGCTTTTGCGTAAAAATAATTTGTTCACAAATGAGATAAAGCAGCAGCTAAAAACTGCAGCACAGCGTCTCCCCAAGAGGCCGCGTTGGAAAAGTTTCAGACGGCTCTGCTGGAAGGCCGCTCCGTTTCTGGATTCTCCAGGGAAACAGTGATTTCATCCCCAGAGAGGCTGGTGCACCAGCAGCAGGCCAAAGATGGGTGAGCGGACCAGGAGAGGGCGTGGGACCGGGCCCGGCCGCTGACCCTGAAGCAGATGCATAACTCTGTTCAGGTCTGAATCTCAAGACTCCCGTTAGAGCTTTAAACCCCCGAATGGACCCGATCCTCCATGTTCTGGCTAAAAATAAAGACATGTTCAGAAACTCCGGAGAGGAGATAAAATCTGCCGAGCAGAGCGCTGGTCGCCGCGCGGATACAGGCTGTGTGAACCACTCAGTTCCCCTGCTTTTCTCACCATCTCTGCGTACCGACCTGCTGCTTTTCGGCCTTAGAGGAACAGACCCTAGAAAGCTTCAGGACTCTGCTCTTAAAGGGACAGTTCAGTTTCCTCAAGCAGGACACTGTTAGCAAAATGTGTCTGTTGTCATAGTGACACTGATTGTAAAGACTCTTCTTAAAAAGACTTCCAGAAACTCCCGCTTCAAGTGCATCAGTTATCAGACATGGTTGGGCTTTCAGTGGGAAACAAACAGCAGCTACACATCAAGACGTAACAAAGTAACTAAAGCTAAAAGATTTTTTCAAACCAGCTCCAATTTTTATCATTTTTTCTGACAAAGAATTTACAAATGCCAGAAAATATTTTTTAAAAAATGACTTATTTCAATCATCCTTTCTGTAAGCTGCACAACGCAGCATCAGGGCCATGCCACAATAGTTTTAACTGCCAGACAATAATTGTAATGTTAGCAGAGGAAAGACGCAGTTTACCAGAAAACCGACAAAAAGTTGTTTTAATGAGAAAAAAGTTTCTATAGTTATCAAATCAAACATGACTTTGTCGTTTTCCTCAAAATAGATTCAGTTGTTTCAAAGTCCTGCTACTGATAATGATTTGATACTGATGTGTTAAAAGTATTTCCTTATCTCTAAAAGCGACACTTCACAAGATGCTCAACACTCCTCATTTTAATTTTTTACTTTTTGTGTAAATGTTTTGATTCTAATAATATTGCGACTGTATTCCTGTAATAAAAATGGAAAAAACAAAATCATAGCCTGGCGCTAATATTCAGTCTTACAGTTGACCTGAATTCAAAGTCCAAATAAATAGAAGCTGTAAAACACGCTTGTCAAACAAGATGGCCGCCCTCTGCGCGCTGATGTCACTCTGAACTATGGAAAACTAACGAGTGAACCTGTAAAAAAAAATCCAGATATTCTGAAAATGTTATCTTCAAAAACCAAAAATTCAATGAATCAATAAAACTGATTGATCGCCCAGTCCTAATATGAGAAATCAGTGGGTTTTCCTTTGTAGGTAAAATAATGACTTCACAACCATTCTCATTAGAGCCCACTTCAAAAAAAACTGAACTAACAACATAAACTGGAGCTCTTTAACAGAAGCGTCAATAAGTGGGGGAGGGGCGGTTGTATAATATATTATCCTGCCACAGTTTGTAGATTTTCAAGGCTCTTTGTTTGTTTTGCAACCCAGGCTTGTTAACCAGAGGTCAGCGGGGGGCATTTAATCACCTGACTCGTTTTCTCTCTCTGTTGGCTCCTGATTGCATCACCTTTACTTTTCCAACTCATCAGACGTTTTCCTGATGAAACACTGATCAACAAGTCTCTACATATCTGTGTCAGCCTTCCTAAAGCATACACGACACATGTCTCCTGCTTCCTGGTGCGACTGGCGCTGCAGATGTTTGCAGCAGTGAAAGAGTTAAAGCTGCTCTGAGGCTCTCGTCCACAGCTGACTAACGATAATGAAGCACAGATGTAGCTGGAGTTGTAAACACTTACCGCCCCTCTCTTTCCCAGGAGATGGACAAGCGGGGAATCTGCCCTCACAGCCAAAACACTTCACATGGACAATGTTTGGATATGAAGGGCTTTTTGTACTCTCAACATACTCTTGTATTACTCCCAGTAATGGAGGCTTTTTGCTCTGATGATAATTACCGTAGTAAACACAAACAGAGTCTTTGTTTCCTCTACAACGCTGAGCTGCGTCTTCATTCTGATACAAAACAGGAATATGGAGCAAGAAAAACATCTGATTTCAGGCTGAGATCCAAAGAGCCGATACTAATATTTGTATTGGTTCCCACAAGTCTGAACCAGAAGTGATTTGGTAGCAAATGAAATGCATAGTGCCCCCATTGCTTCCAGACCAACAAAAAATATGTTGACACTCTTAAATAATGTGTGAGAAAATGATTCAGAAACAAAATGGCTGCTGTCAGGATCGACTCGTATGAGATGGAGAATGAAAACATGTCAGACAACGTGGACAAGCTGCCTCTGGTCTCATACTACGACACACTTCACTACTCAGTGAACATGAAGACTGCGTCCACCAAGGAGGAGCTTCGGTCCTGAAATCCACGGATGCACACATTCAACGTTTCAACAGCTTCGTAAAGGACGTACAAGAACTAGATGAACAACAAGGTCCTGGTGATTGGCAGTCATGCAGCAACACACACACAGGCTGCATGTTCATCTTAGCTAGCAAATAAAAGCTACATTGGCTGAGCTAATTTTGCTATTTCAGCAGTAAGTACAACAGTAAATATGTGATCTTCATCTTAGTAGTACATGTAGGTGGACAGAATACTCAAATTGTAACTGAGTAACAGTTGAAATGTACTTAAACTAATTGTTTATAAGTTAGGAATGAGGTAAGAACTAGTTCTAAGCTTGAGGCTTGTTTATCGTTGTCATAGAAACTCCATAGCAACTGTCTTTCACGGAAGTTCACCGAAGTTCACCGAAGTGTCACATGACAACTATGTATTGAAAAGAACTGCAAATCGGGCATTGGTGACGAGGCGCCAATCCATGAGGGCGGATCTGTTCAGTCTAATCTATGATTTATACTGAGTGACATCCTACTTTATTATGTACTTTACATTATTTTTAACATTCCTAATTGCGCTTGCTGAACCGTTTTTACATGTTTCACCAAAGTAGTCAATGTATTGTTTTTGTCAGTTTTGGTTTCTTTATTATTTATTTTACGTCAGCTGTTCCACTGACTGAACAAATTAAAGTTGAGCTATTTTTAAAGATTTGACCAAGCTTGTGAAGCTGTTGGTGCATTTAAATGTTTTGTACTGGTGAAGAGTTTCCAAATACATTTGTTTTAAAGTCATGTCTGCACCTTTTTTCTACGTTGGGTGGTACTAAGCCTCAGGCATCTGTAAAATGTAGATTGGTGTGTTCCTGGTTTACATGCTGATCGTTACATTTTTTTGCAGGGGACTTTTAACAGTAGAGTTCCTAAAATCTGGTTGCTCTTCAGGCTCTGAAAACTATCTTGCATGTTTGGACTGGGCCAGTTGAAGTGCCACTGAGGCCCTCCTGTGTGTCCCTGTGTTTTCACAGGCGATGTGGGCCAAACTCCACAGCTACAGAGGAAGTTTCTCCCTGAAGCATGCTGTGACAGCAATCTGCTGCAGGTTGGAGCAGGAGGCTCAATATGGCCTGCAGCAACATGACAGTAATGCATGTTTGGAAGAGACTGAAAAGATACAATAATAATACTTCAAAAGAAATATGGCAGTTATGAGTTTAACAATATTTAGTACTGCTGAATGAATGAGTCTCATGCAGTGAGCTCAGCTTCTGGACATTAATTTTGCAAATTTACAGGCAATATTCTTCTTTTGTTTTTATTTACTTGTTGGGTTTTTTGTGTGTGTTGAAGCAAGACTCTAAAACCTTTTTAGGAATATGTATATATAAAGGGTAAAACAGCAGATATAGTTGCTTTCATTCATTACTTCCAGCACAGGGAACATTTCTACTAATCTGCTAATGTGCTAGTAGCAGAGCTAATTTTTTTATTAGCGCTTTAGCTAATGACGAAAACTTTTAGCGCACTTTATGTCCCCTAAATTAATTTTTCCAGATAAATTCTAATACGCTAATTTATTAATAAATAAAATAAGCTATTTTATTTATTAATAAATTAGCATTAGCATTAGCTTCCACTAAATCCCATGTTGGTTTAGTGCGTTATCGGAACTAAGGTTTATGATTAGTGCCTTAAAACTAGGCGCTAAAATAACTTTCTAGTTTGGGACGACTGCAACAGTTATGAATGAAAATAAATCATGAAGCGGTGACAGCCAAACATCCTGAATGTTCTATGAAAACAGATATTTATCTGCATTTTCCATCAAATGTTTACAGAAACATTTAGACGCACATTTAATTGATTATCAATGTGAATGTAATCAACCATTTATTGTACGTTAATGAAATTATTTTAATTATTTTGCTCATTCTGGAAGTCCCATTTTGTAAATATATTTCATTACTTAATATCTAAAAGTTTTTGAGAATAAATACTTGTTAAGGTCTTCTGGTCTTCAACCCGACCAAATGGTTCATAAAATGATTCCTCAGTGGAGAGTCGGGAAGCAACAAACAATTATTTTAGTAATCAATTAATCAATTATTTGGTAAAAGAAATGGCACATTCCACAGATTTTTCACGCAACCTCTTAAGCCTTTTTTTATACAATATTGGGAATACATTAAAAGATTGAAATAAATAATTCAACTCCTTTTTTTATTATCTAAAATGCGATAACGAAGGAGGAGAAGCTACAATCTATTTACAGATAAAGGTATTTTTATCTTAAATACAAATTGTTCATATTTCTTTAGTTTTGGGTTAAATTTTGCTCTAAATGTTGTTTTTATCACCAAATGGCCTTTTTCGAAGTCCAGTTAACGATTAATCGATTACTAAATTAGTTTTCACAAATCGATTAATCGTTTCAGCATCCTTCATTTTCCTTTGCATTCATGAGTAAAGTTGTTTTAAGTGAAGAGTCCGCTCCCAGTGCTTGGTGCCACATGTCTGTCGGAGAATCCCACCCAGCCTGAGAGCGCTGACGTCGGGTTGCTCCGTAAAGACATTTGTCAGCCAACCTGTTCTGTGTCGTCAACGATGAGAGGGTGTAGGCCTCGTTCGCTTCCACAGCACAAGCTGCTACAGCGCGCTCAGCGCCGATCTTGGCCAGCGTCCGGTTCGTGAAAGAAGACGAGGCAGGGTGATTGGCAGCTGGCCAAGGCAACATACTAAACACGAGAGCGGAGACAAAGCAAGAGAGCGAGCGGGGAGGAGCCTGGCATGGCTTTTTATCTCAGCCCCATAATTCACTCCCTTATAAACACTGAGAGAAAGCTGCCGACCAATACGCTGCTGCTCTGTGTGGGCACAACCAGCGCTGGTTGGAGAAAAGAAAACCTTGTGTCTCACACTGTGCTGCACGAGTTGGGAGATTTTCAGTGACAGCACAACAAACCCTAACAGTGGAAAATCTGCTGTTGGGCATGACCTTTACAGGAAAAGGCTACCTGTCAAACACTTTCAGCCTCCATGCGGTTCACGCAGCATTCTAACACTTCAAACATTTGAGCTGAAATCCCAGCAGCTCCACCCTTCAACTCAGAGCTTCCCCTCTCATTCACATCTGGGATCCGGGTTTGATAGGGAAAATTCTGGTGTCCGGATCAGAACAGAGGGGAAAGACGGTGGCGTCCCGGGGAGAGGAAGCAGAATAAACAGAAACCATAAGGTTGGTCTCACCTTCTCCAGCTGTTGTCTGGCGGCGGCGACAGGTACACGGCTCCATATGGTGAGCTCTCCATGTAGGGTTATGTCAAGGAAAAGATCAACATAAAAACAGAAGTGATGGCATGAAATCATTGTGATTAAACTTTATTGCTACAAAGAGCCTACATGTGGCACAAATTACTCTGAACAATGAAGTTTCCAAGTTCAACAGCCAATAAAAGAAAACAACATAATTATCTGAATAACAGCTTAAACCCTGAGCAGCTTCTCAGTGTGTGTAGTGGAGCAGAACATGTTTCATCTTGCTATCACAGAGCCTGATAGTTGAGCCGATTAACGCGGGAAAAACTTTCACCAGACGCAAACATCACAAAAAAAACAATCCAGCAACTCTTCAAAAACCTGTACTTAAAAGTTTAATCAGCAGGGAGGAAGATTTTCAAAGCCTGCAGGTCTGTTGCCACTCATCACATGCAACACAAAACAGGAGATAAGCCACTCAAGCGCATACAAACACAAAGTGGAGAGGACTAACACCACTGCTGAGCTTTCTCCAAACACAGACGAGGATAATTCAAGCACCTCTCTAACGTACGACACCTGGGTTTCGCTTTTTCAATAAGTATCTAGCAGAGAGAGCAGTCTGAGAAACTGTAGCAGGACTCCTTAGGAGACGGACATAATTACAAGAAAATAAGAAGAAATACCACTGCCCAACAGTAGGTGGCGATAACTGAAACACATCAAACACATTAAAATGCAAAGGAAGAACTAAACGAGTTCAGCAGGTCGTCAACAATCTGATATTTACTAATCTATTCTCAGGTTGATCGGCCGGAGGGTTGACGATTTCAATGTAAAATATCATCTCAAACGCAAATACTGGTGTTAAAAATAAACAGGCAACTTCAGAACAGCAGTTACATAATGAAGCATTATTTTTCACTAAAGATGCCACCAAAATCCTAGTGAGGGACACATTTCGCTAATCACTGAGCTAATTCTTCATTTAGCGCTTTAGATAATGCTAAAATCGTTTAGTGCATTTAACTCCCTCAACGGGCCGTTTTATAAACGTGTTGAAGTTTTGGTTACTGACCAGTAGGACGTTTATATTCACACTCTTATTTTGAAGTGGGTACAGACTGTTTAAGCAGCAAAGCTATGTTTATTCTGTAGCCAGAATGCATCGTAAACACTTTAAAATTTACATCAGTCCTGACTGAAACCATATCCTGGTCAATTAGACAAAGTTAGCAAAACTCAACAACTATAAAAATGAAACCAGAAGTCTTGTCCTAATTCAAGAGTGCTAAGATATTTGCAGAAGAAACTAAATAAAATTACTTAAGACTTTGCGTTTTTGCAGCGTAATGTTTGAAATTAAATCAAAGTAAACAAAGACATAAGGATCAAGAAAAAGAGCAAATAATAAAACAGGTCAGTTCATTAAACTGCCGCTGAGGATTAATTGCTTTTGTGCAGTTTTCCCTAAAGAAAACTGCACAAGGCGGCACAGGATGATTTGATTTGAAACACTCACTACACTCGTAACATCAGCAAGACATCATCATCATTGTGTTAGGAAGCAGACTCCTCATTACGTTCAGCTGTCAGGACAACATGTTGGATAAAATCAATTAAAATGGTTAGTACCGTTTTGGGTCAAAAACTAAACAGCTGAGTGATTATCTCTGATGCTCTGATGGTAGGAGATTTATACAACCCACACAAGCACACATTAGCTGGCTGCAAACAATTAAAGCCAACAGGAAGAAAACATTATCCGCTCTGCTTTTCACTCCATCCTCACCAGATTACAACTTGCTCGTAAATCTACCACTCTCACTTTATATTAGTCATAACCTGAGCATGGCGTTTCTGCGTCACATTCATTTTAATGACTAACTCCGCTCCCGAGGCAACAATACTCCTCCGTCGTCACAATCCGGAGAGCAACGTAAACACAAACAAACAAACGAACAGGACGGACTGCACGGTCCCCGGTTCACCGTGAAACACGAATGGAAGGATATCTGCCGGCCGTGCTTGTCGATGGGTCGGCGGTGAGGAGAGTTGATGCGGTTGCGGTCCCTGTGGACCCGCTCCACCAGCCCGTGGTGGCGGGTCCCCCGGACCGAGTCCAGCCCTGAGGGGAAGCCACCCTGTGGAGCAGACAGGAGCAGGAAGCTTACATCAAACACACAGCAGCAACAACGTTACCAAAAAAAAAAAGTCAGTTATTCACATCTAGCATCCAGTTGTTATGATCTGATTTTATTTTTCTGGAAAAGCAGCAGCATTATCCCACATTAAAACCATTTTAATCATCCAACCCTTAACTTGAGCACTATTCAAAATGGGAAAGATAAGACAGAATGTCATTCCAGGAAGGCAGAAAGTAGCTGCAAACCAAAATCTGCAGCCTGAGCAATAATTAAAGAGGTAGTATTCTGCAAAATTGACTTTTTTGAGCTTTACATCATATTTCTTTATTGAATGGATACAATCAATTTACAAACTCCAATGTGTGGTTCTGTCACTACAATAAAAGCTGAATTTAATTCAATGCTCCTTCGACATTTATCCTCGCTACCAATCAGCATGAAGGACTCAATTTCCTGCCGGCTAAAACTCAAAGCGTGACAGTAACAAGCCGGAGCGTAAAGCCCCTTCTCAGATCGATGAGGGTCCGTCTCCCTCGGATACGGATCTAGATCATTAAAACTCAAGAATTCAACATGTCAGAAACTTTATAATGCACTGAGGAGAAGTTTTCTAGGATGTTTTTGTTATCGCCATGGTAAAAATAACCAGCATGAAGCTCTTTTAGCACTCCCACATGGTGCAGTTTGCTTCCTTCATAAAACAAAGATCTGCAGAAATCAAACGACATCACAGACACATCTTCATAGTGTTAGTTACAGATAAAGCATGTGCGTTTTTTCTGTTTTAGGAGTGCTGCATTAGCCAGAGATGATTTGTTGATTGAACAATGTTTGATAAATAATTATAAAGGGGAATCAAGGAGCCATGTAGGTTGTTTTTTTTCTGCTTTGTTCTCAGAAGGATAAATGGACTCTTTGAGTAAGAGGAGCTTTCTCCTCTCTGTGCTGGGATTGATTTCTGGATGGCAGCTCTACTTAAAAAGAGCTATTCTTCCAAATAACAAGGGCACCTTTACCTGGACCTGCAGCCTCCCAGCACTCCTGAGGGAGCTGACACAGAAAGAGAGAAGCTCAGCTTCTGAAAACTGTCAAGGATTAAGGCACTGATGTTTCATTCTCCCCTCTATGTCCATAACTCTAAATTATTCAGAGCTTCTAGAAAAGGTTTATTTGCATTTCTGTGAGTTTAGTTCCCAGTTGAGCTGTTTTTGCTGGAGAATTACACATTAGGAGAGGCTGCCTGGCAGAACTGGCCTTGAGAAGAGGAGGCAGACCTTGATCTGGCAGATTGTGATCTAAAGATAAGCAGATTCTACAGAAAACATCCATGTTTGTGTCTTTTATTTATCTGTTCTATCCACACGGACACTTTTCAACACAATAGCTGTGCTTTGTTTGTTTGAAGGGATGCAAAAGGCTTCAATAAAACAATACAAAACATGGCTGTTCTTTATGTTTTTATAAAATATTGTGCTGAAGCTCCTAAAAGTTTCAGTAAAGCAGAATGATGTAAAACAGCTAAAAAGTCTTTGAACTGACAGATCTCCTGCACAATAAGCCGAATCCTTGACAAGCCGAAGGAATTACTCAATGAAACTCGTCCTTGAAAAGATTCATAACATTTCGTTTTGCTCTCCGCCCATCAGAGCTGGAGGCGTATTACGAGTTCCCACCTGAAAATCTGCGTTGGTGTTGCCGATCTGATTGACGTTGGGGAGAGAGCCACCGTAGTACTGCGCCCGGGACTGGGACAGACGGAGCTGCTGGACCTTCTGGAACTGCACCTGCAGGACAGCGAGACAAACGGGCATCAGAGAGGGAAGAACTGCTGATGTCCCTTTAACAACAGGGAAAATCCAGATGATGATGATGCTTCTGATAGGTCAATTCACAACATTTGAGATAAAATGAGGTACGCCTGTTGAGGCATTTAAATTAGGCTTCTTTGAAGAGGTTAGGATAGATCTACGGTCTACACAAAACATGTTTATATAATTTTTTGCACAAAATCATTCTTGGATAATGAGCTTTAGACTGCTAAGTTCTGCTTATTTGAGCTGCTTTAGGATGTTTTGTCACTTTAAATCCAAGTAAGCTGCTGCTGGCCACGCCCCCAAACTCAACATTTACACTCACATTTGAAAAGGGCTGCAAACAGACGCACATTTATACAAGCAAGTGGTTTCTGGATAGTAAATTAGCAACAAAACACTTATCTTTTCCAGCAGCCATTGTACAGGACATACAGTGGTAAAACCAGCTGACCAAATGTGCTGGGGCTCAGCTTGGGTTGCTAGGTAAATGGCTGGGCTTGGGGTGCTAGGTAGCGGCACATAGGCCACCAATTGTGACTTAACAATTGGAAGGTTTCTGAAACGATTCATTTTCCAGACACCAAAAAATATTAAATTATTGCCAAAAAAACATCTGGGTGCTTTTTTAAGTGTTTGGACTGTTTTTAGAAGAAGACCCAAATGGAAAAATGTGCAAAAAGTGAACCTTATACAATATATCTCCTTTAAGAAAAACTGTCAAGATATCAGGTAGAGAAGGTTCTACATCCATGCCTTCAGGTAGGTGGTTAAGAAAGAGTCTCGTACCAACATGAGCTGAAATGCCCCTCAGTGACGAAGAAGCCACGACTCCAAAACAACGTAAGATTTCCCAAGACGTCGTCCAAACAAACAAGTTTACCACCAGAGTGGTTACAAAGTGCCACAAAGTGGTTTTGGCGTGGCCAACACAAAACCCTGAACTCAGTCTCAGAGAGAATCTGTGGGCAGACCTGAAAAGGTGTGGGCGAGCGACACGGCCGGTCTACAAACCGGTTCTGTCATGAGGAATGGACAAAAACTCCAGCAAACCGCAGTGAGAAGTTTATGGAAGGAAACCCAAAGTAATATCTGATATTGCATGTTGTGTTTGTCTGGGACTTAAATTCCTCATTAGGACATCTAAAGTAAATAAATTATGAATATCTTGAGGTGAAAAACTGTTTATGAAACAGCCGTTATTTTAAGATCAGGCAGGTAACTTAACCAAATAAAGTCACATTCATTAAAGTATGATACACATCCTGGTGAGTCTCATTTGACTAAAAACACATTTTGAAAATAACAACCTTGAAGCAGGTAATAAAACATTTTCCATTAGGTCCACATTTCTGTGTTTAAAAATAGTTTTTTATTGGTCTGATTTAATATTCTAATCTTAAATGTTGTGTTTTTCAGTAACTGTTAGAAAATGATCATAATTAAGAAAAATAAAGGTATTCAGATTAACATTCACTCTACGTTGAGCTGCAGTTCAATAAATTCATCTTTTATAAAACTGATGTAACAACATTATGCATAGGCATAAGTTGCTTGTTGTTGTGATTTCTCTGTTTTTTTTTCTGTCTTTCTGCAGGTTTAGAGGCAGACTTCTATGGTGTTGATTTATTTTTTCTCTCATCTCACTTCACTTTAAACCTTCTCCCAAAATGTTGGTCTTTTTCTATTCACTCTGTCCATTACATTAAAAAAACAAAGCTATTTCTAAAAACGTTTCATATATTTCCAGTGAAAATTGAGATAAATGAAGGTGTTAAAATATCAGGCTTTGTCCAATTAATCCATATAATGTGTTTCACTTGGACTTAATAGACTTTTCTGTAAATTTCTCTCCTAAGAAAAGTCAAATAACCACCAAATTATTTATTAGAAATAATTATTCTCCTGCAAGCCTGGAAGAAGTAAAAAAAACGTTAATAAAATACTTCCTAAATCATAAAATAATTTTGCTTTCTATTTCTTAAGTTTGCACCTAAGAGAAAATCCTAAATATTTTGTTCAGTTTAAACGTGCAACCTGAAGATGTTGCCTTCCAGAACTAATTCTGCTATTTCACAAACGTAAACAAATGTCAGTAAACAACGTGCCTCTGATAGTATCGGTGATGTTTCCATTAAAAAAACAAAACATCTAACATAACGCATCTATTTTTTCCATCAAAATGCAAACTACTTGCCGCAAAAAGCCACTGAGGGAAGTCCTGGAACTGTCTGTGCATTCAGCTACACAGGATGGTTTCCTAAATCATTTGTTTGTTGGTGTGAATATTTAACCATCTGGTTCTAAACCCAGCTATCCCTTGTACTGAACAGGGTCAGCAGCAGCTTACACTTTACATTCAGGCGCAACTCAAAACCACATCATTTGTGAATCTCTGAGGTCAGACAAACACCATTGGAAAATAGGGTCAGAAGTTCTCTGGATGTAATTAAAGGACGATTCCCTCGTTAGGGCATTTTGTCCCTCTGCTGCAACAGCAAAGCGACATAACAACAAGACAGGAAGTGGAAGACGAGTCCCAAACGACCTCACTTCGTATAGACTCAACAACCCCCAGGATTCGCTTTGTGAGGACAGGTTACGGCGTTGAGTTTCTATGTTCAAACACTTCTTTGGACCAAGGACAAGAACAGAAATGTCACACAATGTCCCTTTCATTAAAAAAGTTCTTATAGGTGAGATGAAACCAAAAGACGCTTCAAAAACAAAAACTGGTCGTCTGCAGGTCTATTGAAGGATGTATAAGGTTCAACTTGGACCGAGACAGATTTTAGATGGTCATGTCTCCAGTCCGCCGTTACCGTCCATAGCTCTCCAGCCCTAATACTGCCTCCACCGAGCCACAGCATCTGAACATGGTGATGACAACTGCAACTCAATATTTCGAGCAGCATGAATTTACAGCCAGAAATCAATCAGTCAGAAGACATTAATATGTTAACTGGCAACATGGCTTTGATCGGCTCTGGTGTCACATAAAGTAATATATGAGGACTTTCTGTTATTAGCCATCCAATATGAATACCTGAAAAGAACAGTTTGTGATCCCTGACGCATTTCTCATCTAACCAAGAAATAAACAAAGTGTAAACACTTAAACACGTAGTAAATAATTTCCAAGCAAGTTCACTGCTAGAAAGAACTGGAGGTCCAGAAGAAAACCACTCTATTAAATCATTGCTGAAACTACCAGTGATATAAGTTGTTAGGAACCCAGTTGTCATCAATTTTCTCTGTCTTTTCCATCATCACAAAGTCCTAAACCAATCCACAAGGACCAGTATCAACATATATTACTATCGAATACTTAGCATGATTTAGGAATAAACAACAATGGGTGTTTGAGGCCTAGTTCATACACAGCCAGATATCTAAATACATTTATATGGACTTTGGATTTTCATTCACCAGAAAGATCAGTTTAATATCTTTAAAAACAATTATTTATAAAAATTCAGACCAATGTGGAGAGTTCAGAAAACTCCATATTGGAGATTTAGGGTCCCACACATTACAGTCTGCGACAAATTATTCCAATATATCCACATCTTTGCTTTGACATGATTCCCAATCGACGTCTTCTGTTGTGTTAACTTTATATTCTCAACATATATTTCTGTTCATACAAACGAACCTCCAGGCGCCATATTTAAATCCTAACAGGAAGTCAAGGTTGTTTTGAAGGTATCTGATTAGTTAACATAGGTTGCAGCTTTGCTCTTCACTGCCCCCTAGTGGTTTGGCATGTCAAAAACAATAATTGGAGGAAAACGTGGGTTCATCCATCCATTTTCCGTCACCCTTCTCCCTTACGGGGTCGGGAGGTGCTGGTGCCCATCTCCAGCTGCGTTCCGGGCGAGAGGCGGGGTCACCCTGGACAGGTCGCCAGTCTGTCGCAGGGCAACGTGGGTTCATGTGGATGAAAACATTTCTGTGATATTTTTTAAAATATTGTGGCAGAGATATTAATTTTGATAAAGCCACAGCTACATGTGTAGCTGTAGTTCTTTTCCTGGTTCAACAAACCTACGGGTGTTTTCACAACTGATAGTCCAGGAGACTCAGTTCAACTGGGGACCAAAATTTCAACATTTGTTATATTTTCAGCTGCTGTAGTTCTCTTTCTCTTTGCACTGATTCAGAGGAACGGAACCCTCAGAGCAAGCTGTTTGTCTCCTCGCCTGTGTGAGCGCTGCAC
Source organism: Poeciliopsis gracilis (assembly GCA_911649635.1). Lineage (NCBI taxonomy): Eukaryota > Metazoa > Chordata > Actinopteri > Cyprinodontiformes > Poeciliidae > Poeciliopsis > Poeciliopsis gracilis. The sequence continues at coordinate 9,011,792 of CAJVRI010001162.1, forward strand.
CAAGAACCGCTGAAGGACACGACATGAAAATCTCAGACAAAGACACTGAGTGCAATGTCCTCCTTCACCAAATGTATACAGAAATGGAGTTGCATCAGATTTTAGCAGTTGTGGAATTTCTCTTTTGTTTTTGGCAAAAGACCACGAGCCATTTCTACTGCTAACGCTATTCTAGAGCGTTTATTTTGGTTGTATTTACCCAGAATGCCCTGCGCTGTAATACTCTTCCTGCTTTCGAAGCGGTCTCGTCTTCTTAGCACATATGCATTCAAACCAGAACAGTGTTCACTTCAGCCAAACCAAGACCGAGGTTTGAAGGCAGAACAGAGTCACATCAGAGTCTGATACACATTCACACCTCCACAAATGAAACGGACGTTTTAGGCAAACTAACTACAGCTTAACTAAAGCGGACTTTTTTTGTTCCAAAACTTAGATCACAACTCCAAACTGCATGCACCCTGCCTTTCACTGAGTGGCTCTTCAACAGGTTACTCCAGATGGCATTTGGGTTGGATGTGTTGGTTTTTCTTAACTCTGCTCCGTGTTTCAGGTGTGTTTCTGCTCCAATCCACCTGATCCTAATGACTGCATTGCCTCTTCAGCATGGCATCCAGCTGCAGAAACCTGGTAATCAGCTACTGATGTAAGTCAGCTGTGTAGCAGTACCAGAGCTGAGAGAAGCTGAACAATGCAGAACCAAGGCTTGACATTAGTATCGTTTAAAAATGTATTTAAGATTCATTTTAACACATTACTGTGGCTTTTTATGCTAACAGAACAATTTAGAGAGACAATAGAAAGACAGAGTTTGAATTTACAAGTCAGGGCATTGGCCAGATATCAGCCAGAAAATAACTTGGTTTCAGTTTCCATGTAGATCATGTTAATATCTGAATTAATTGCATTCAAACCAGATGAGCCCATAAATATGTTATTCAATAACATTTGTGTTACATGGACATCCAGCTGACTTATTTTTCAAATAAAAGGTTTAATAGAAAAAAAAATCATGTTTCACAAAATAAATGTAAATTTGACCATGGATAAAAGTCAACAAATGAAAAAAATGTTACCTTTGAAATAAAGGGGGGGCAATTAATTTTTGTGGCAGCTGTAGATCCAGCCAATCAGCTATCAGGAGAGGAGTGTTCAATTATACAACTGCAGCACAGTGTGCTTTAAAGGTATCAATATTGCAAATGATTAAACTAGTAAACAAACACACACACAGATGTTTCTATCTATATAGATAGATATTATTCTAAATAACTATAACAATAAAATAGAAATTCCTAAACATTGATATACAAATGACAAAAATATTTGAAAAAGTCAAATAAGTTTTTGAATAGGTATACCACAAATACAATATTTCCTTATATATTAGTTATTTAAAAATTAAAACAGACAATCTGAATATCTGCATGTTTGATCTGATTTTTGAAAGCCCTTGGGCAAGGATATTCCTGCAGGTTTGGTGCTCCTGCACACCTGATTAAAAATAAATGGCTCATTAACGGGATTCTGCACAAATGGAGGAAAGGTGGAGGAGGAGACAAACATCTGGATCATCTTCCTGCAGGACTTTCAACAACTACTTAAGATGGACATGCAAATGAGTGATTAATTTTTTCTCTTAAATTGAAATATTTTAAGCTATTTTATGTTAGACTGGACCCAGCCGCATGAAGGAAAACCAAACTGACACCACAAATCTCAGCCCAATCTGTCCGACTCGCAGCGGTTTCTATCCGGGTTAGGAGAACCACATGCAGGAGAAAACGAGCTGTATTTACCCTGGATACGGTGAGGTCGGTCATCAGCTGCTCAAAGGCCCGCGTCTCCTCTGCTTGCTTCTGGTTGTGCAGCGCGATCTTCTCGCTGAACTTCCTCGGGTTGGAGCCACCTGTGCCCGCGGAGCCGGACATTGTGCGGGCCGCAGTTTAAAAACTTTAGCGGGGGGTAGAAAAGTGGAAGTCCGTTCTGGAGATGAGGCGGCCGGTTGTTTATCTTCCAAAACCTCTCTGAGACGGCAGCTGCAGACCCATGAGAGTCCCTGGAAACACTCCGCACATGAGCGGCAGTACCGAGTTGCCGCAAACTGACTCCGTTCGCCTGGTCGTGCTAACGCGGCTAAGCTAACGTTAAGCTGTCATAAAAGTTATCTCCCGAATACTTGTAACGGAATAAATTAAAACTCTGGTGCTGTCTTAATGTTTGAAAATTATTCACCCTTAGTTTCGAGAATAAACTGATAAACACAGCAACTTATCTGCGTATTTAACTTCATATTAGCGCATTTCAACAAACTACTTGTTTGAATGTTAGGATAACGTTAGCATGTTGCTAACATAACACAACCGAACGAACAGCGGCAGCTAACCCCTCTAGCTAAGCTGCTAAACGGACCATGTCTATAATTTTAACAACGTATCCTTTTGTTGTCTTCCTCTGCTGAAAAAAACAAGTTTTTAACCTCTTCGGCTGAAATGCTGCGACAAAACAGCGACGCTTAAACAGTTTCAACAAGTGTCCGTTGGTCCCGCATTCATTGACTTGACACGATTTCCACTTTATTTCCCCTAAAGTGAGAATAATTGGCTCCCAAACTGTCCGTGTGCGACGCAATCCACGCTGGTAGTTGGGATAGATATATCACGGCTCTCCACAGAAGAGGCGAGTCCCGAGTTAATCCACGGACAGCGCAGAGATCTCAGACAAACTCCGGTCCGACGACTCCATGAAGATAAACAAAGCAGCGCGGACGGAAACGCTCGTCTTTTCCTCGCCAATATCACACTTTTTAAGAGGTGGTTAATTTCCAAAAACGGCACAGATGTTCTTTAGTTCATGAGTCCAGGAATGACAGAGCTAGAAAACGGCAGTGAGAGCCACAGGCTTGTTATTCCCTCATACTGCTGCTGCCTGCGAGAAAAACATTACCTCGTTAAACTATGTCGACGCTGCCAGTGGCCACAAGAGGGAGACAAAGTCACCTTAACGAACCTGCTTTGGCTGATTAACCATTTCATTCTGGGATCCAAAAATGGTTTTTCCCTCTTTTCAGTCTCGACTTTTGGCATAAATATATATATATATATATATTTCCCCAACATGTACTTAAAAAAGATGTTTACATGTAATTAAAAATAACGTTGATTTAGACTCTTCTCCCTGACCTTGTGTTTTATGAAACATTTGACACAAACAAAATAAATGTACTTTTAAAAAGTATATAAATATGTTAAGATTATCCTGTACAAGCATGTGGACACAGTGCAAAGGAACCACTACCTTCTGTATGTGCCTCAACCTGTCAATCGGAAAGATGCAACCTATTAATAGGCACTAACGCGAGCTTTTTAAGAGTGGCATTAAAATCCACACATACAAGGAAACTGCGTCTGAGCTGTCAATGATGCATTCATAACCCGAATACCTGCAACATTTCCTCCTTTGATTGCCCCTCTTATTGTCTGTACTTCCTGATTCACTTTTCTTGCTTCTGTCTTGTAATTATCAGATCTTCCAGACATCTTTATTAAAAAGTTATTGAATCAGCCTCAACACAGAAGTTTCTCCCATCCCAATTAAGCCAAAATATTTCAGTTTTTCAAAACAGACTCACTAAATGCAGACCTATTTCAGTTCCAAACTGTGATTGCAGCTACACGGAGAATCACTAAATCAATTTGTGATATAGTTGCTGTGTAGGACCGAGATAGGACTTTCTGGACCTCAGACTGGTTTACTGAATGTTTTAGATGCAGACCTGCTTTCCAGTCTTCTGGACAAGCATACAAGATGTCTTCATTGTTGGGGTTGCTGCAGTACTGCAGCGACCGTTTATATGGGGTGGAAAGATAAATTATCCTAAAACTATGAATTTGAGCAGAAAACGGATGAGGCGAAACAACCAGGGAGAGAGGAGACCAAAAATCAGTACCTGGAGAAAACCCATCCATGCACAGGGAGAACATGCAGAAAGACCCCCATTGCAGCTTGAACCCAGGAGCTTCTTTCTGCAAGGCAACAGTGGTACCAGCTGCAGCTCATTATTAACTAATATCATCCAGTAATCACAAATCTAGCAAACCTACCTCAGGAACAACCACAATGCATTGAAAGAGCTTTATTCTAAAACAGGTAGAATACATCACAGCCTGGGCTGCAGACAGCGCCACCGACTGATAACTTTACACAGACTGAAAATTTAACATCCGGATGACTGAGTCCACACAGAGTCCGAGTTTCAGGCGAAATCAAATAATCGCCGAGGAAAACTGCTTGGTGTACAGTGCCATCTGCTGGATTCCCCCTCCCCACATTTTATCAAAGTAATACTGAACATCCTTGAGCTCATGCAAGAGATCCGTCTCAGGCTTAGCAAACATAAGCTATCGTTTAATGGAAACTGACAACATATAAAATATAAATAAAGACAACTTTGATGCATTTTTCATTTAAAATACAACAAAGTCTTTGCAAATCAGCTCATGTCTTCATTGCAGCAATCATAGACCTGCTTTAATCAGAAGATAAATGGACTAACGTGGATATATATTCAAATATATAAAATAATGTGTCAAAAGGCTGATTGACGAGTCCATCTGAGCAAAAGTTTGGACTGCTTCAAGAAACATGGAAAACACTAAAAGGTCAGATTAGTGCCAATATTTATTGTCCATACGTCTAAAAAAGAGAAATATTTAGATTTTCTCATCAAATATTTACCACTTTTGTACAGTTGGGGGTGAATGTCATACCAAAAAAATGAGCTAATTTATCTTTTTCCCTTCAAAACATATTTCTGTTAGAAGCAGCAGGAAGAAGAGCTCAGTGCTTCAACATGCTGCCATGTATTTTTCTACTGATGCTCAATGAATCTGGATTGACTGGGTAAACTGACAACTGGGGGAAAAAAAGCATCTTTACATAAAATAATCTCAATAAATCAAAGCCCGTGTACAAGATATTCAGAATAATTCAAGCAAAAAATACAAATCTGACTTTGCTGCAGCTATGCAATTAGATGCATGGAAAACTTGGACAAAAGAGCGCATGGAGATGCACCTGATATATTTATAAAAAAACAAAAAAATAATGCACAGAATTTTGCATAGGCAGAAATGAGAGGTGCAGTGAGAGCAGGCGATACGGCAGCCCCCAGGTTCTGTTTCAATTCAGTGTCTGTCGCTCTTTGCTCCTTTTCTTTTCTTTCCATTTTCAGTAGAATTTCTTGTTGAGCAGGAAGATGAGCAGGTTGACGTTGACGGTGGCTTTGTCGAAGAGCTTCATCACCGCCACGCCTTCGTACTGCAGCTGGAGGAGATCCTGGGAGACAAACGAAGACAAAAACGTTCAAAAAACTTTCGCAGGGTTTCATCAGCACCCATCAAATTTATGCAGAAATTCACGTTGATATGCAATGAATTCTGAATGATTCTCTGTTAAAAGATTAAATATCTGTAAAACCTAAACTGCAAGATGTTCAACATTCCTCTGTTGTTATTTTTCATGTTGGATTTTTTTAATAAAACGACTTTATTATCTTAAAATTACAACTTTATTCTTGTAATAATATGACTTTATTTTACTAGTTAGAGCGATTAAATAAAATTGTAGCTTGGCCCAAATATTCCACTATTAACCTGAATTTAGTAGGTCAATACATAAATAGAAGATGTAAAACACGCTGAACTATGAAAATCCAAACAGAAAAAGAAAATCCAGATTTTTGATAAATGTAATCCTCCAAAACCAAAAATCTGATTAATCCATGAAACTGATTTATCTCTAACCCCCGACATGCAGCCAGAGGGTCATTTTGGGTCACATTAACATGAACAAAATTAGTTTCTAGGCAACAATATTTTGAGTTAATCTGCTTCAGATTGTTCTGTTGAGAACCGGATCAGGACAGTGGAGTCGCTGCCTCCTGGTTTGCTGAAATGCAGAGCAGTACCTGATATTCTAATGGTAACGTCTCCAAATGCACGCCCATGAACTTGGCCTTCACGTCGAACACGCCAACCGTCTCGGAGGGAGAAATCTCAAAGATCGCATTCTTATACCTGCAATGGGAAAAACAGATTCACTCAGAAAGAATCTGATAGAAGACACAGCGAAGTACTGAGCCTTTTGGAACGGGACGCGTTGACCAAAAGGCCGATTCACTGAGCAGCAGTTCTTCACTCACTGGCTGGGCTGCAGATCATCTATTGAGATCAGAACGCCTTTCTCCTTCAGCCGAGCTGCTGTGTATTTCTGGGCAATCTGCTTACTCTTCTTGGTCTTGTTGTCGCCTGGTTTCCTTGACAACCTGACAGGAAAACATGAAGTACCCTTTCAGAACAAAGTTTATAAGAGGTTTTTCGGCTCTTGATGAGTTTTCTGTAGATGATGTGTTTATTCTGCTACTGGCTTCGTTGTAAAAATCTCCAAATGGAAACATTTTTCAGAGTAGATCAAAAAACAGCATTTAAAACAACATGCATTTATCCAAAACTTAATTAGGAGTTTATGACTTTAAACCCTACTTGTCTGCAAATGAGCGTCTTTTTTGACCTTCCACAAAAGCTCTTGATGCAAAGACATAAACATAAAGAAGAACTAGAAAATATTTTTAATTTCAGACATAATAAAAATGCAAGTTTTTAACTAATTTCCATTTATTCCTACAATATTTGCGTTGAATTTCCACAAAGAATGACACTAAAAGAATTAAGTCAAATGTTTTCAGATCTGACTTGTCATTAGGTTGGAATCTATGTACTTATTTATTTGTACATATTTTTCAACTCTCAGAGAAAAGGTCCATCCTTCTTTTTTTGCTAAATTTTATCATTAACTTCATCATTCAGTAAATCATGACACTTTTAATACAAAGTTGACATTATTCAAAATGTCTTTGTTATGACAACTTGACATTAACCATTAATAAGATATGTCATGATCTGACATAAATTTGTTATAAAAGTATTTCTGATCAAACTTTAAAAATTCATGTTATTAAAGCTAAAGTTTAATCAGTAATACTTTTATACTATTTTAAGCTCTACAGAAGGAGCAGAGGCTTTGGGGCCTCCTGCGTGTTTTTGGCCCTGGTGGCTTTAAGGAGGATCACCTGCAGGACTCCAGGTGTGACGTCTACTTACTTGCCCTTGCTGGCCAGGTTGTCCATGCACGTCTTGATGTACTGGTTGTAGGAATCGATCTGCATGTTGTAGAAGGTGGTTTTTGAATTCAGGCCCGAGTTGGTCTGCTGAAGCTTCACCAGCTCGGCTTTCCTGCGCTGCCGATACCGTCTCTGGTTCCTGATGTCCTGCAGCGCACACAGACACACGCAGCATATTAAAACCAGGGTAAAAATGTGAGCCTGGTATTTAGGCATTTCAGTATAGTTTAGTTTTATTTCGTTGTGATTTTTTGTTTCTCTCATTCAGTTCGTTTTAATTAGTTTTTAGAGTTTTTTTCTCTCTTTCTACCAAAAGCTGGATGTTAAAAATCTTCACTCTGGTCTCAACTAGACTTTCTTTGATGGAAAATTTTATTTACAGAGACGTTATTATTCATCATTATTGTTTCTGTTTTGTTTTTTATTTTAGATATTTGAGAGAGTTAAATGTTTATTAGCGTTAACTGATTTATGTGTTAATATTGACAAGCCTTTTTGCAGTTTTTTATCAGTTTTCATTATTTTGCTAACTGATTGAACCTGAGGCAGCTGTTATTTAAACCCCACAGATAAAGGGTTCATTTCTCCAACCTTGGCGATGTCGTTGATGAGGTCCTGGTAGCGGTTCTCCGGGTGGACCTTCCCCAGCTCGGCCAGCCGCTGCAGGTTGCTCTTGATCTTGTCCTTTTTGCCCTGCAGGGTCAGGCTGTCGTCCACCACCGGCTTCACCTGCTTCATCTTCTCTGGGGTCTTTGCATCCCTGATGGCTCTCCTCTGCATGGCTCGCTGGTACTCCGCTTCCTGAAAGCACAAAAACAACAAGGCCTCAATAACTGCGTGAAAAATGTTAACCTGGTTGCAACTTTTGGGCTTTTAAGGCCTGAAAACACAACGTGCAATAATTGTTAGAAATCTCTGGGATTTGTTCACTAATGAGGGGAAATAAAACGTAGTGGAATGAAAATTGTGGCTGAATCAGGGCAGGTCACACCACCAGTTTGGCTGTGTTTCAGATATTTACAACACAAAACAAACAAATAATTATTGATTAAACTAAACATTTTCAAAGCTAGCAAAAACATGATTGTGCTAAAAAAAAAACTTTGCTCATATTGGATCATTAGCTAAAGTACATAACTGGATACTTGTGCATTTATTTAGCCAGATATTAGTGCAGGTAATTGAAGAATATTTGGATTTTCTGAAGGTCTCTTTTCTTGGATTTTGGCTGCTTCTATGGCTTGTTTCCCCAAACTGTGATAACATCCTGTGTGCTAAAAAGCAAAATGAGGAAAGAAGATGCGTCAGTATGAAAAAATGACTGGGACTGTCTGGTTAAAAAACAGAAGTTATCAAAACATCAGGAGTTGTTCAACACTTCTGCTCAACACAGTGTGGATATAATTGATTTGATGGAAATTTACAGCAGATAAACAGCAGAGCAATCAGGATAACTAATGACAGAACGACTCCATGAAGGAATTCCTCTGGGTCTGAAATTTGCCAATTTTCAAAAAGAGGATGTTGCCAAATAGGTGGGAAGTGCAACTCTGCTTGCACATTATCCGTCACAAAGTGAAGTCAGCATTTGTCTTCAAGCATGTTAAGTTCCCATTTTGTGCCTCAAGGTAATGCTGTAGTTTTCCACTGTAATCAAAGAAACAAACGCTGCGGACATGGCTAAATGCTGGGCGCCCTCTGGTGTCTGTTTGAAGCAATGACTCAAATCATTCATTTTCACCACATCCAACCTGCTCTGGAGACGCTGTTGAATCCAGGATCTCAGTCAGCGTCTCTCCGGGCTGGAACCGGATGACATCCACAATGAGCCTCTTGGTGCTGGAAACGATAAAACGAAGATGAAAATGTTTCTGATGACGCTTCAGTAGATCTTCCTGTAGGGGCCAAACTCACTTGAGCAGGAGAGTCTTGGCGTCCATCTCTGTATTGGCCTCACCGGGTACGTCAAACTTGTTGGTGAGCGTGAGTGAGACCTCTGTCTTTCCCATCAGCTCTTTGTTGGGATCGTCTGGAGGAAGGGGATTTTCACCTGACAGACAGATGGAGGGCAGAAACGGTCAGAAACTGCTCTCAATAAACAATGTAGCCAAATCAGATAAGTGGTGCTCATTTGATGAAAATAAAATTTAAAACAATCTACATTTTAAAAAATCTACATTTTAATCCACTCACCAATAAGAGACTCCACAGTGGGGACTTCCCCCAGGTCCGTGAGCAGCTCATGGATGGGGTCATTGTGTTCAGGTGCAATGGCGTCCTGGTGATCCAGCAGCAGCTAACAGAACACAAAAGATCACTTGTTGTAACCAACTAATCATGGAATAATCAATTTTAGAACGGGGTGACTAAACTCACAGTGTGAGTGTTTATAATCTCTCCAATGGAGATGTAGATGACAGGTTTGGTGACCGTGACCAAGTCTGAGTACTGGTCCACATTGAATTTGTCTTCAAGGGAGGGAACGTCACATGCAGCCAAAAAGAAACGCCTGTGAAAGAAGGAGAAAATAATGAGTTTGAAAAAACAAAAGGAACATTTTCGGCAGTAATATTCAGAAGTGTTGAGATTTGACACCTGAACTTCTGGTGGGAGGAGCTGAGATATTCGTTGATGGGGTTGAGGTGAGCGTTATCTCCCAGGAACATCTTGTTGGACGCAGCGTGCTGAAGCATCTTGGCCACAGAACCCAGGTTCCTTCTTTGCTCAGTGGTAAGCTGACCACCAGCAGACACCTCAATAATGTCGAAGGCATCAGGTGCTACAATAGCAGGGTTCATGTAGCGGTAATACAAAAGGTTCCCCACGATCTGCAAAGTTCAAACGGCTCCATCACTTCAATGATGACACTCAGAACAAGTGGTATTAGTGCAAATAACCTTTAGCATAAGTATGAAGGAAGTGGGGATTTAACAGTTCACTCAATGCTTCAGAGAGATGCAGAAATGTCTAAATGATAGAGAGCAGCATGAAAGAAAGCCGAAAAAGGTGGCTTGGCTCACCTCCGTGTCTGCAGAGATAAGGGAGCAGCTGAAAATCGACAGAGAGAAACTGGAGCTGGTTGGAAACGTGGAAGGAAGAGGGCAACACCAGAAGCAGATAAAGGAAAGAGATGTGTAACAAAGAAAGGCGGAACTGGAAGAAAATGAGCATGAAAACTGTTAAATGAGTGGCAGCAGTAAATTGAAGTCAATGGGTTGGAGATAATGGATCAATTAAACACTGGATGTCAAAATCATTTTAAAACTAATATTCACTGTTGATTACTGTGATAACATCCTTAATTATTGTTACCAAATGAAGAGCCACAGTTCATCATTATGATTAATGCAAACATTAGCATAAAGGCTTCAATAGTTAATTAGTGATCAATTACCATAAGATCATCCATAGTTTGTTATGATTAATGCAAACATTAGCATGCCAGCAACTGAGAAGAGGATTCTGACATTCATGGTAAATTGTGATAAATGCCTGCATTAGCATGCTAATGTACGCTAACAGCTTAAACATCGTCAGTACTGACATTAACATTATTATGATTAACAGCTACTTAATTATTGTTTAATGCTAACAATAGCATGCTAAAATCCAAAGTTCATCATGATCAACTTTAGCATGCTAACGTCCATGGTCAGTGGTTATGATTAAACATTAGCATAATAACGTCCACAGTTGGTTATGAGGTTATGTTTATTGCTAACATCAGAATGCTAGGATCCATCATTTTTATTTTGGTTGACATTAAAAGGCAATCAGCCGGAAGTGATTATTGCTATTAGCGCCAATATCCACAGTTGATTTAGATTAATGTCAACTTTAACAAGGTTAACATCCAAAGTTAGTTTTTTTTTATTAATGCTAACATTGCTAAGCTTTAGTCTACAGTTGATTATTACAACTGGTAGTCAAAAAAGCTGAAGATCTCGAGGCTTCAATGAGTTTGTCCTCTACAGTCGAGCCTCCAGAGACCAACTAGTATCTAAAGTTGGTCATTACGACTAACATTAACATCCTAACGTCTCTTGTTATTATTAGCTTGTTATGCTAACATCCTCAGTTAATTATTGTTACTATTGCTGAAATTCATACGACAGCATCAGCTAACCATAATTCATTCTGACATTACCGTTTCCCAAATTGACTATTTTGATTTCCAAACTCATTAAGTAGGTAAATCTGAAATTATTTGTCATGCAGCACATATAAGTTTTTGTTTTGTGGAACGTGACAGAAATAACCTGACAAATACGATGCAAACCTTAAGCAGCTCATCCTCCGTAGAATCTGGGAACTTCTCTTGTAAAGTGTCTTTTAGCACCTTGGAGATGAACCGCATTCCGTATCTGAGACACACAAGTAACAAAGTGATGTAAAACTGGAAAATCTGACTATGCTGGGGAAAAAAACCATAATCTTTATTATGATAAATGAGGAACGTACGGAATTTTATCCACAGAGACGATTATCGCTGACAGGAATTTATCAGTGATGCTCTTCATGTGCTTGATGGAGGCCTCCAGTCTCGTCCTAACCTCCTCATGAGACATGGCTTGTTCTGGAGTCACGTCATAAGGCAGCTTACTGTGAACAAGACAACAAAGAAACAAAAGTAAATCAACAAGTTCCACCAGGAATGGTGGGGTTGGGGAAAAGCTAAAGCAAACTGACTTGTAGTTCTTAGAAAGAAGATTTTCCAGAGCGACTCTTAGAAACAAAACGGCAGAAGCTGTCCGTAACTATTCAATGTTCATTTTGAAGTGTTTAGATACGTTTCATTTATTTAATGCCAATAAAGACTATAACTACAAATAATTTGACAGCAAAAATGTTTCTTTGAACCACTTATACAAATAACACATCAAGTTACCAAGTCTATTCCAAGATTCAACGAAAAGATTTGGTCAGTAACTTGTGCAGAAATGTCAGATATCTTGCAGCTGAATACCAGGAAATAACCATGGACCATTAAACGGCTTCATTTTCTCAGAAAAAAGAAAAGACAACATAGATAAAGTAGAGGAATCAGACACTCGGTCTCAGTGGTTCTGCCGTGTTTAATCAGAGTGGAGAGAACTGATAAAAATAGATATGAGTGTCATCAGCATAGAGGGGAAACAACACACTCCATGAGAAAACAAGCTGGTATTTTCATCACCATTTTCTTCAACTACACAAAACAAGTTAAAGCAACAATATCTAGAAGGAACAAAGACTCAAAACAAGCCCCATTTTATGATGCAACCCGACCCCCATCTCACCTCGCCTCTCCAGTCTGCGACTCCATCTGGTTCACCCAGCCTTTGTAGATGTCCACCGGGTCCGTCTTGATGTTTAGCGTTTTGTCGTCCATAATCTCTTTGACCACAGGTGCCAGGATCTGCCGCAGTGCGTTCTGTCCTCGTGCGCCTCTGTGGAAGCTCACCACCATCTTGATTACTGTTGGATTTCCTGTTACAATCTCCTTCATCTGGTCCACTTTTGACCTACAAGCAGTTTAACGACATAGTGAGTTAGTAGATACTGATATTGGGATATACAGTGTTGCATTAGGTTAACCATACAGGCATTCATCTAAGCACACACACAAAGTCTCTTAGGCACTCTTTAAAATGGCAAAGACAAGAGAACACAACATTGTGTAATGCAGATGTGATTTCAGTTTTGTAAGTTGGGAAATGATTACAACAAGATTGTTACTTGCATAAACTTGAAAAAATTACAAGTATGCAGAAACAACTGGAACTGTGACAAACAGGGACAAAGTCTCAAGTATGCCTCCATGCACGACAACCCTTAGCTGCCAGCTACATGCTAACGGGTTGTTTTGGAGGGGTGCCAAGAAAAGGCCTTTTCTGACTTACCATCACAAACGTAATAACATACAGCTTGCTGCCAGGAAAAACTTACAACTTAGCAAAATGCAGAAATATTGAGACATAGTTTTAAACAGTCACATAATCTGTTGAAAGAAACTCCAGATGTGATGATTCTGGTGAAAATCCAGAGTAAACACGTCAACAAATTGACACAGCTTAGAAAGTTAGACTGGACAAAACCTTTTTGTATGTTTGCTATTGATCAATTCCCAACAAAATTGGCACCCAACGTGGGACTTCACCCGCAACCCCGACATTAATTGCTGAGCTACTTGGAATGGAGACTTTCATATTTACAGAGAGCAGAGCCTGTTGGACGTCACGTCTTTCACTTCAGATGCAGACGGCTTTATAAACAGAATGCAACGACCGACTCATGATGCTCCTCAGCATAAACTGACCCATAAAACAGCCGGAGCTGACTCAGTCAGAAGGTAGCAGTCTTCTCTTGTAAAACTAACAGCATTAGTTAAGATATCAGGACTTTGTTTCTTACTTAATCTCCTCCTGCAGAGCAGTTTTGAAGAGCTTCAGGAGCAGGTACTCCTCCCTCTGGTTTGAGGCATAGTTATACAGCGTGAAGATGACAGAGTCCATGAACTTTGTAGATTTATTCTGTGGCATCTGGAAGATCAACTTGGCCAGATATGTCGGGTTGGTCTACAACGAATCAGACGGAAAGAGATGAGTTACCAGGCAGACGATGGATTTGAGACAGGAATTCAGCAACAGACAAATACTGTGAAGGATTATCACCTGTAAAAGGTAAAAGAGATGCTGATAGGCCTCAAGCTTGACTCTCTTCTCCTTGCTGAGAGCCTTCAGGCCCCCCCTCTGCTTGTTCATCATCATCATGTCGGACAACTGGCCCTTATTCTTCTTGGTCAGCTTCTTGCTGTGAGACACCACCTCCTGAAGGGTGATCTTGTTCTTCACCAGCAGGCCGATCTTGATGTCCATCAGGTTCAAGTCGTTCTCCAGCTGCTGGTTGGAGCGGATGTTTGTGACCACCTCCTCACGGAGCCGCATCAGCTCCAGCTCCTCCTGGAAGTCCTGGTCACTGTGATCCAGCAGGTGGACGAACTTCCTCACCACCGCCATTGGGGGATTTTCGGCATTGACTGTGGAAAGTTTGCAGAAATGTCACATGACCACTAAACTCAAGAGGCCATGTGACAAAGTGGGTGACCAACGTGGCCAGGCTATCCTACTTACTCAGAGTCTTGTAGTCATCCCTCGCCTTGTTAGCTCTGATGAATGCCTGGATCTTCACCACATCATCAATCTGCAGCGCAAGACATGAATCAGTGAGTCAAAGATTCCCATCCACATTGATTCAGAAAGGAAAGTGACCTTTCCGGTGAGTTGAAGTAGGATCTCAAAACATTGAGGAACAATCTAAAGATATTCAAAATCAGATAAAGTAATTGACCAGGAAAGGGTTACCAAGTCAAAAATTACCCAAAGCTGCATCAGTAACTCGTCCAAGAACAACATTTTGGTGCGCTCATGTTTGAATGAATTTAAACAATCAGGAGGCGATTACTTTTCATAGTTTCAGGTAGAACAAGACTCACATGATCTTCAAAGTACTTCAGACGATCTTTAAACTTCTTACGAGCTTGATGCATTCGGACAAGGGACTGAATCTGAAACAAAGACAAATCTATCAGTTTTTAATGCTTTTTGTCTAAAATCGTGCGACAGATCACCGGAACGTCTTCCCAGTTTTACCTTAATGGCTTCGTCGGTGTGATCTTTCAGGTACTGCTTGCGTTCCTGGAATGCCTTCCTCTGTTTGTGGCCTTTCCAGTGAGCCTGACGAGAAAAGTTTGGGTTTCAAACTTTCTGATAACTTCTGGGTTTAGTCTAGATGTTTTTTTAACAAATTTCTCACCTGGATGCACCTCACAGCCGGGTCCTGAGATTTCAGGAAGTTCATCCGCTCCTTCAGCCCATTTCTCACCAGGTAGCCGCGACATCGAGCTTGGAGCTTCGCGATCAGAGTCTCGTTAGCGAGCCAGAGCTGCTCCCGGTTGTAGGCGGTAGTTACCCCAGAAATGACCCCCTGATGGGAGAAAATAAACGGTCAAACAAAGCTTCCCACCTCAGGTGAGTCCCGCACCTGGCAGAGGCCGACCTGGATCTCCTCCTTGTTGATCTGCGTGCTGTTTGGCTCGAAGGCCTCAGGCTCCACCCACGTGCCCTCCTTGGTCTGCAGGTTGTAGTAGTAGTTGTGTCCACCCTTCACCCAGTGTTTGACCCACTCACTGCCATTATCACCTGGACAGACGGATTGTTTTCACTTCAATTTATGCCGGTAATGAACCATCGGGTCTCAGAAAAGGAAAACAAAGATAAGCCACAAAAATCCCAGTGTTTGCTAAATGTAACAAAATCCATGGAAGATTGTTTTTGACAATTAGGAAGATGAATATGTTTGCAAAAGTTAAGAATAGATTTTTAATGGATGTTATGTTCATGTGGTTCACTGCAAAACCACAAAATCTTACCAAGTATTTTTGATGTAGTTTTTAATTCAAATATCTTAGTTCACTTAAAATAAGACAAAACTTATGTTACTCTTCAGTAAGTTATAGGATTTTGGTTTAAGTCAATATTTCCATAATATTGGTGAAAAAGTTTTATTGGCAGATTATTTAACTCAACATAAGAAAAATGTCTTGTTGTAAATGAAATTGTCTGCCAATGGAACCAAAACTTTGACTTAAAACAAGCAGCTATAGCTTCCTTAAAAGTTATTTGTACATTATTTTTGTCTTATTTCATGTGAACTAAAATGTTTGCACTAAAAACTAAAATTGTTGGTAAGATTTTGTGGTTTTGCAGTGTAAGTGTGCAGTCATCAGATAAATTTGTAATTCAGTACATTTATGTCTGTGTTTAAAAAATGTAATGTTCTAAGTGAATTGATTGTACCAGATATCGGTATCAGATGTGAAAACATGGATCGGTGCGTCTAGAAAAGCTACAGCTGAAATAGTGCAGGCTGTGAATGAGAAATTCTCCTGTGTTTAGTCATAACTACATATTTCTACATGCTGCTGCTTCATTGCCTCCTATTAATGTTCTTGTCTTTCCAGGATTCTTGGACACTCCCTTCTTTGGGTGGTGTACACTGTCAGCCAACAGCTGCATGCACCTGTGCAGGTGAGCATGCAAACCTGCTTTTGGAGGCTTAAACTGAATTGTTTGTTTCTGAGTTGCAACCCATTGTCTCACTCTGAGATCATTCTGTTCTTGCAAATTATTCCTCTAATCAACCTCCACTTGATAATTATGCAGAGAAAAGACATAAGCAATGACTCAAACCAGGAGTCGGATGAATCATTTCTGCGTCGCCTCACCTTCGTTCTTCTTCTCCTCTTTAATCTTGGCCAAGTCGGCCTGATAGGTCGGCGCGCACTCCGCGGTGACGCCGTACAGACCGGCTCCCGGAGAGCGCAGAGCAGCCAGAGTCTGAGCTGAATCTCCGGTATCCACCGCCTCGTTAATGGCCTGGATGGACTGGGAGACTGTTGGAACAAAACCAAACGTCAAGCATTAGAATTTCCCAGACATAAACAGAAACGCTGGAAAGCAGAGGGTGTGTGTGTGTGTGTGTGTGTGTGTGTGTGTGTGTGTGTGTGTGTGTGTGTGTTTCCTTACAGATCAAGGCCTCCTTTGTGTCTTGGTTTGCCTTCAGGATGGCGTCCTGGATCTCATCCAGCCACAGCACGGCGGACGGATCCTGAGTTTCCTAAAAGATAAAAAAAAATACAAACAAAACTATTTTTTAAAAAAACCATGAAAGCAGCAACGATGAAACCAAGACGAATGATTATTAATGAATGTTGGGACAATGTCAATTAGATGAAGACGTCAGCAATAAAGTTTGTTCTTAATGCAGGAAAGCTACAAATATAATAATTCCTAATGAGAAATTTCAAAACATAAAAACAAATAAATAAAATTATCAGAGACAAAGAATACCCATTTCACTCTAGCAAAGCTTTCTAGAGTGAAATGTAAAACCACAAGCCAGCCTGGTCCAAACAGGCTCAGCAACCAGTCCATGATCAAACCACTTCAGGCTTCAACAAAATGGCTAAAGATCAAGGAAATTAATCAAGATGCAGCAATGGCCTAGTCAAAGTTCAGACTAAAACGCTGTAAGAGTCAGACTCACTTCATTGTCATTCCACACATCAGAGATTCACTGCAGAACAAAGTTACTATTCATATTAGTAACAAAATCTTACCAAGTATTTTTGGTTTCGTCTCCAGTAAAAATCTTTGAAATGAAACTTAGAAGCAACTTTTCAGAGAGATATCGGAGCTTGTTTTAGGTAAATTATTCCTCAATATTGAAGAACAAGTTCTAGTTCCACTGGCAGATTATTTCACTTGTATCATGTTTTGTTTGAAGTGAAATAATCTGCCAGAAGAATTAAAACTTTTTCCATCAATATTAAATAACTATGGATTTAATCAAGTTCCAGTTTCTTTCTGTAAAGTTACTTGTAGGTTGATTTGTCTTATTTCAAGCATTCCCAGATATTTGCACTGGAAACTAAATCAAAATACTTGCCGAGATGTTCCGTATGTCACAAAAACATCTGAATAAGCTGTACAAGCATAAAAACAATATTATAAAATGAAATAAAATAAGAGGCAGTATTAATGCAAGTGCAAAGTTTTGTTGCTTCTGCAACGGTTGTGCACAAATGTTTGCAAACTGAAAACTTGATAGCTTGACACTTAATTTTTTCACATTGCATTTTTACATTTTGGTATTTACTTTCTAAAAGAACCCTGACAAAAAGCAAATACTGTGTATTTATTTTGTTTCCTATTTGATTCATCAGAACCCGGGACACTTATTTTCCACTGCAGTGGCGCCCACCGGCCACCAGATGGCACTCTTTCTGCCTAAAAGTTGCTTTCTGGCGCTTCTCGGGTTGCAGCCCTCAGGGAACATGGAAGGAGGCGGGTAGAAGAAGAAGAGTTGGAAGTGTGGGTAAAACTGACACCTGATCTTCATGTCTCAAGCAAAAGGGGGAAAAAACCGGGGCGTGTCGGTGGATAACATCTGAAGAAGCGTGCACAGAAAGTAGTAAACAAACCTGAGTGCAGATTAGTGTTTGTGTGTTTGATTTGTAGATTGGGGGAGGCGGTGGGCAGGGTGTGGCGCCGGAGCAGGCAGGGGCCTGGCTGCAGGAGGAGGAGGAGGAGGAGGAAGACTGTGCAGCTTAAACTTTATGACTGCATCATGGAAATAGAGGAAGTGAGAGCTGGGGCGGTTGGGTTTTCTAGAGGTGCACTAGTTCAACTATCTAACATTTTATTCTGCACTTCATCTCACTTCCTTTGAATCTGCCTCTAGAACATTAAGTGGGATTTTTTTTATTTGCATTTTCTCAGTTACAGCAATTGGAGAAGTTGAGCTAAATAAGTTTATTGAGATCAACACTAACTGAAGATATTTTTCTGGACAAGTTAAAAGAAATCAAACGCAAATCTTTCAGTGTCTAAATCTTGCCAGTAATTTTGCTCTGGCTTCCAGTCAATTATCTTAATACACTTGAAATTAGACAAAACTAAGTTAAAAGTAACTTTTTAGCAAAATACAGGATGTTGTTTAAAGTAAATAATTCCTTAATGTTGATGAAAAAGTACTGGTTGCACTGGAAAGTTATTTAACTCAAGACATTTTCCCATTATAAGAGGAAAAATCTGCCAGTGGAACAAGTATTGTTTCATCAATATTTACTTAAAATAAATAATTCCACTTTTAATGCAAAGTTGCGTTTAAAGGCCATTAAAAGTGTCAATTTTGCATTAAAAGTCTGATTATTTACCAAATGACACTTCATGACTTCAGTCGCAAACCAAGAAAATGATGGTCAACCCTGACCATCGTCTTCAGGAGACGGTCTTCAGTCAGAGGCCTCTTTAGAGTCGCCGTAACACAGACTGCTACAGGAGGTCTTCCCTCTGCCAACAGCCGTCCACATCTACAATAACACTTCAAGAATCTGAATTAACAAGAGTTATTTCCTTTCGGGATCAATAAGATGCTTTTGAATTTGAATGAAACATTTATGAAGATGCCTTCATGTTCATGATAGGCATGTTTATAACAGAGCCAGGAGCGTCTCTTAAATAAACCAATAAATAAACCAATAGTCACAGCTTTATCTGTAATTCTGCAAAAACAATCATTTTCTGATGAGTTCATATTGAATAAAAGGTTGGATTTATTTCCAGTAAAGGATTCATTTAAAACCTGAGTATGCGCCGAGTCTTTCTATTTTTGGTTGCATTTCTGCTGCAACAAAATAGCGTGATAATAATCAAACATGATTGAGTTAGTCAGTGGATTCTGGGCTGGACTTCCTGCTGGTTGTGAAGACGCAGCCCGCAGCGCTGAGCGAACTTCTGCTTCCCGCTTCGCTAACCAGCAGCTCAAAGACTGCAGAGCTAATGAGACCAAAGCGAAACGCACACACTCGCTCCTTTGTTTCCCCAGATCTCCTGAACGCAGATCAGCTGCAAACTCCAACTTCCAGTTTCACTTCATCTCAGCCACGAGGCTCATCCTCCCGATGATCCCGCGCTCTCTCTCTCTCCCTCTCTGTCTCGCTCTGTGTCTCTCGCCTGGGGAATACCTCATCAGAAAAACGACAGGAAGCTGCTCTAATCACCAACTCAGCCTTCAGCTCAGGGATCGGAGTGTGTGCCCATGTAGCATTCGGCTTTCTGACCTTTTAAGGAGTAAAACAGCAGAGGGCCTGCTTGTTATTTCCTCGTCATGTGAAATCAGCAGGAAAAACAGATTCATGTTGTTCCTTACCAACTCTGTGGAACCATTTATAGAGTTTCCCCCCAAAAATCTACACAAACATGTCCTGCTAAAGCCACGTTTTCAGCCCCTGATCCCATTTTGTTGTGTACTTTGAGTCTGGAGGATTTCAGGAAAGTTTAATCCCATCTTGACAGAAATGTAGAAAGTTTTGCAAATGTATTAAAAAAGAAAAACTGAAATATTGCAGGATGATTGCGATACACATAGTTATTGATGTAACACAATTAACACAACCAGAGACATAATGCATGGTTTATATGAAAGCAGTATTAAAACATTACAACAACCTAAATGCAGGTTTGCATTGATTTCCACAGATCCTCAGTAACTTTAAGGTATTCCCTCACAGCGTAAAATATTAACTATGCACTACTTTGAGGTGATTAATCACATAAAATCCCAGTAAAACATTGCAGTTTAATGCCATGAAAGTGTAAAGAAGCCTCCAGGCTGTATGACTCATCATGATTACATACACAACAAAATGGGCGGCGGCTCCGTTTCCACACAAACGACGGACCAAAAGTAAAGCTGCAACAAACACCTGCATGCTTATCTGCAGCTCGTCCTCGGCTTCCCCTCCCTACGATGAACAAAACCGCCCAAATAAGGAGCTTCTGCTCGCAACGTCACACAAATGTGCCGTGCGCACACTGCATGAAAGAACCACACTTTCTGTGATAACCCAGGCAAATGAGCCGGGGAAAGCAGGACGAGCTGCTCTCCAGGCAGACGCTCTGGTGTGTCTCAAGATCCACAAGCCGAGGAGGAGCGGCTGCTGAGCCACAGTTACACATCCTGTGTGGATCTGGGACAGGAAGTAAAGGGGCCTGGAGAGTGACAACACCATGACATCAGCGTCTGCTGCAGGCCTGAGTCACATGGAGTCATCTGCACATTTCCACCACTGAATGCATTCACAGAACATCAGCACTTCCAAAGTTCTGTCCCAATAAGGCCGGAACAATTAATCGACTTCATTGTGATTAATTGGAGTCTACAGACTCGATAAACGGCCGTTTGCTGATCAGTCATTAACCCAAAACTCTGCACAAATCTAAACACTTTGACTTGATTAAACGTTTGTCTTTCATCAGGTGGCAGTTTTAGTTTTTACCTTTTGCTGTCAAATTATTAATCCAAAAATAAAACAGATTAATAGTCAGAATTATTTTTAACTGCACATCATCCAATGCTTTGGTTAACAATCGCAACAGTTTCCTAAACCGTTGCAGTTTAAGAAATACAATTATTTTAATTATAGTAAAAAGAAAGTTATTAAACTTATTAAATTATGTGTTTATTTCCATCTTTAAATACATTTCTAATGTGTAAAAAAAAAAGCTTGGGTGGCTAAATAAAAATCTGCAGAATGTGCCAATTTGATTTTATCTGATTAATTGATTGTCAAATAATTAATTAATATAATAAGCTGTAACCCTAATCATGAATGCAAACTGATCAAAAACAGCCACAAAACAAAAACAAAACCTTACCAAGCATTTTGGTCGAGTTTTTAATGTACATATTTTAATGTAAATTCTTGAAATAAGTCAAAACTAAATT
This sequence comes from Poeciliopsis gracilis, assembly GCA_911649635.1. Lineage (NCBI taxonomy): Eukaryota > Metazoa > Chordata > Actinopteri > Cyprinodontiformes > Poeciliidae > Poeciliopsis > Poeciliopsis gracilis. The sequence goes on from CAJVRI010001162.1 coordinate 9,033,303, forward strand.
AGAAGTAACATTCAGTAAGATACAGGATCTTATTTTAACGTTGATTAAAAAGTTCTAGTTTCATTGGCAGAATTATTATTTTATTAATTATGCTGGAAATTAAATAATCTCCCAGTGGAACTAGTCCTGTTTCATCAACATTAAGGAATGTTTCATATTGTTTCTTTTACTTGTCAGTTAATTTTATTTTAAGTGTAATGAGACATTTGCACTAAACAATAGACCAAAACTATTTAAGATTTTGTGTTTTTTGAATCTCACCACAGAGCTGCATGACTTAACATCATCTTCACACCTGACCTGAGTTCAAATTCAAATAGAGGTGTGTCAGCGTTAAAATGTGAGCAGCAGTAAAATGAAGTAACTGCAGTCTGGCAGTTTGCATGAGCCGTTTGCATAAAGCTCACTAAGAAAACCTGAAGCTCACAAAGAAGCAAATGATGAAGAAAACCTCGTGAAGCTGGAGGTAACCTGAGCAGGGAAGCAATCAGAAAGTTAGTTTAATTATAGCTAGGAGCTTTTTGTGAACGTTATTATTGGCGCTAACAACACCACTGTTTTCATTCAGCCTAACACCAACCTGAAGGTTTCCCTAAATCAGCTTTTACAGATTAATCAATGTGGATGTTTTGTAAAACTTTCACCTGAACAAAGTTCAACAGCTTAGTTGAAGTTTTGGATCTTGACTGCTGACGACACGTCATGTTTGTATTTATGCTCTTATTTTGAAGGCGGTTTGTGCAGCAGCTCCGTTTCCCAATGACTTTAATTAAAACAAGAAATGAAATAAAGCAGAAGAGATAGATAAGTAAGTATGTCAGAGGAGTGCATTCAAATGTGATTTGAATCAAAGTTAGTGGTTTAGCATCCGCTTTCACGACAAACCATGTTTGTGTTGCACATTTTCAATTATCGGTGTCTGCTCTTGTCATTTTACGACTGTCAAATTATTTGGGAACTTTTGTACAAATTTATCTAAAGAAATTGAAACATTTTCTGTCTATTTGACATATTAAGTTCAATTGAAGGCAGTTTTTCAACTAAAAGCTGAGTCACTGGCTGCATTCAGAGAAAATCACCGTGAATATTTTAGTTTCCTTATCTGACTGAAACCAACATTTACAATCAGAAACCCTTTTGTTTGACCCATTCACACCTGTGAGGTGGTTTAGCTCGGAGTCAGCCTGCTTCAGAGACATTTTGTTAAACAAGAGACAGAAGAAGCAGCTTTTGGATCCTGATTCAAAAAAAGAAAACAAAACTGCAACATCAGCCAGGCATAAATGCAACAAAAGTCCTCAGGCTTTGCTGCTGTTTGGATAGAAGGTGCAGAAAAGATTTGCAGGTTTGTAACATGACTCCATGCAGGCTGCACAAAAATGCAAACATGTGCAGGTGGTGGAAACTGAAGCTTCCTGCAACATCTCAGCCATCAGCTTCAAAACCCAGCTGTTAAAATGATTAACCGTGCAACCAAGAGACAGAAGGAAAACATATTTCTCCTGAGATGGAGCTCCAAATTCTCATGGAAAGTTTTTTCTCTATAGCCGGGATGCCAAAGCCAGACACTCCTACTCACTTCAACTCCACTTTTACTCAAGTAAAAATACTCCTAAAAGTGCATTTTTCCAAAAGGTTACTCAAGTAAATGTAAATGAGTAAATGTAACCAGTTATTATCCAACTCTGGATACAAATCATGTATCCCAAAGTGATAAAATTCACAGTTTATAGGAAGCAGGGAGGAACATGGATTTGTTGCATCACAATGTTTATCTCTGCAGATTTTAATCAAATTGTAACATGAAAAGCAAAATGAGCCACAAAAATCTATGAGGTAGGAAAAACAAAACACTTTTTTCCAACCGTGTCGGTTTAAAAAGCTGGTATTCTGTGCATACGCTGCAAAAACAAACAACGAGACAAAAATAATTGGTGTGATTTTACATCAGCTTTAAAAAGCACTTTGAAAATAGCTATTAATTGCACCAAAAGAGCAGTAGAGCAAATTGGAAAAGACTAAACTATATCGTCCACTGCAGGAAGATATAGGAGCTTTTTAAACACAATTCCTTAATATTGATGAAATATTGCTAAGTGCAGTGGCTCCCTAACCCTATTATTTCACTTAAAACATTTTTCTATCAGTGAAATAATCTGCCATTGGAACTAATACTTGCAGTTTAGTATTTTTCTGAGATATTAGCAGTGGACCAGAGACGAAGTGAATGCAGTTGGAGAGGCTTGGCTGAGAGCGGCGCCTCTTCCTGCCATCTGCAGGATGCTGGTCTGACTTACATGAGCCTTTTCCCTGCGGGCCTCCAGCAGCTTGTCATGGTAGTGCTGAGCGATGGACGGGTCCACATCTGTGAGCTTGGCGGAGGGGTTCTGCAGCATGTCCAGGGTCTTCATGGGGTCGCCCTCGTCCAGCGCCTCGTTGATCTGTCCAATGGCAGCGATTCCTGCATGGACAAAGAAAACAGTGGAGCTGATTAACCCTCGTTATTTATCCTCATCGGCTTGTTGATGGTTATTAAAGGGGACATATTTTTGATCCACCAGTGGAACAATGGCTTGTTCCACTGGTGGATCATTTCACCAACATCAATAAAATGATTTTGTGCAAGAAAAAAAAATGTAATGAACATGTTTGGTACAGATTATAGATGAGTGGTGTCCAAAGGGCGGCCCGAGGGCCATGAGAGGCACTTGGGCTGATTTTGTTCGGCCCCCCTATCATTCAAGAATTATGCAAATTTGACCTGGCCAGAATTTTATTTGTCATTTTCTTCAAGTGAAAAATGTTAATTTGTCTTTTATAATAAGCAGAAAAAAACTTAAGAAGAAAAACTTTATTTTCTCCATTTTAGATTTTCATGTTTTTTGCTGGATAATTTGGGCCCTTGATGCAAAACGTTTGGACCATCCTAACCTGTTAAAACTATCATAATGGGTCACCTTAGGGTAGTTTGGCTGACCAGTCAGAGGCCTAGTCAAAGTTTTTCTGGTGCGAGTCTTACGTTCGTGCTCCTCCTGCACGGCCAGGTTGACCTGGTCGATGCAGGCCTGGATGTCGTTCCAGGTCAGATATTTGCTCCCCTCCTCTTTGGCTGCAGCTTTCAGGCGCATCAACTCGTCCATGTACCTGATCGGCAGAGAAAACAAAACGCGTCAGCCGTCCATCAACGTCTGATTGGGAGCGACTCGGGTGCGTGACCTTTGACCCTGACCTCTGCGCGTACTCATCCTCCACGTTGCTGAGCCCGGTGACGGAGCTGGCCAGCTGCCTCCACAGGGCGGCCCGGTCTCCCACCTCCAACGCTTCGTTCATCAGAACCACGGCGGACAGCATCTCCACGGCAACCAGCAGCTCAGGGTGGGTCAGGGAGCCCTGCAGGACGGGATGCGGCGAAAAGTCACAATCGCTGAGTCATGCTAGTCCATGTTATAAAGCCTCAGTTTGTGCTGAGCTCAGCGGTTTTCATGTCGCCGCCGTTTGGCCGCTGCGTGGCGTCACCTCGGCGCTCTGCTGCTGCAGGCAGGCCAGCTCCTTCTGGTAGAGGTCGGCGGCGCCGGGGTGAACCTCGGGCAGCTGGGCGTCCGGGTTCATCAGCTCCTCCACCGTCTTCTCCGGGACGCCCGCGCTGATGGCGCCGTTGATGCGCTCCACCGCCTTCAGCACTGCAGCAGCAGGAAGGTAGCAACGGGAATGAGATTAATACATTTAGGTCAGTTACTCTATTTGACCATGATAACCGTGATGCTTTGATGTGGTTCCGTTCAGCTCTTACTCTTCAGGTATCCGGCGGCGACTTCGTTCGCCACGTCCACGCCGCTCTGCAGCTCATCCTTCGTCAGAGGTTGTCCAGGAGACGCCTAGCATGGAGAAGTGATGATGAGGAGCCAGGACAGCTAGTCTGGGATTGTGTGTGTGTGTGTGTGTGTGTGTGTGTGTGTGTGTGTGTGTGTGTGTGTGTGTGTACCTGCTCTTTGTTCTCCCTCTCGCCCTGCAGCTGCTTCAGGTACCAGCCTTTGTTCTCAGGCTGCAGGTTCTGGACTCCGACGGCCTTCAGGGCCTCGTACAACTTGTCCTCGTCTCCTCCAACCAGAGCCTGCTCTGCCGCACTCAGGGCGTTGCTCACTGTAGGGTCAAAGGTCAGCCAATGCATCAGGAAAAGCAAGGCATATTCACGAGCCTGTGCATGCAGCGCTTCCAAAAGTTCTCACAACCCTACAGACAAATCCTGTGAATTGTGTCAAATGCTGAGCCCAATAAAACTGTCAAAGAAAATGTAGAAAAACAAATGATAATGGAATCGATTATAACTAAAAACGTTACTTTTAATGTAACTTCGTTACTTTCCAAATCACGCAGTCAGTAATCTATGTAACTTCTTCAAGGAGTAATCAGTAATCCGATTACAGTTACTATTTCAAAGTAACTGCCATCGCTGCTCACCGTTGATCATGTTGACGTTGCCCTGGATCTCAGCCTGAGTCAGAAGCTCGTCGTAAACGTCTCGCTCTGCTTCGGCGTTCTCCAGTTGCTGCAACACAAACGACAGCGTTTTATCAGCTGTAGACAATAAAAACTGTGACTTCGAAGGCGGGGCTCGATCCAACCTGCCGTTTTGGTTGTCATGGAGATTAAAGTGTTTCTCAAACATCCCGGTCTGTTGATTATCACTTGCAATAAGCTACGATGTTGATTCTATGATTTCTGCCTTGCTATTCTTACCCGTTTTCGTGAGCTGGCCACCTTCTCCCCCTTGGCCTGGTAGAGCGTGTCATGGTACTTCTGGGCCGAGTCCGGGTCCAGGTTGAGCAGCATGGCGTTGGGGTTCTGCATGGCGGCCAGAGTTCCCTCTGGGACTCCCTGGTCGATGGCCTCGTTGATGGCGATCACTGCGGCGTGCACTGAGGACGGAGGAGCAGCGTCAGAGAGGCCGGCCCGTTTCATTTCCTGCTAAAGTTACCATCGGCTCTGAATGTCTAATCAACACATCTAATCCCAGCTGGACTCCCACTAAACTGTAATGATGGTTCATTATTTTCCACTGGCTGTTTGAATCAGTTGTTTATTAGTGAGCTTCAGCAGCTTCACTACAGAGAAAAACAAGAAAAACACACAGCTGTATTTTTGTTTTTTGTTTTTTGCAGTGTATAACTGTGAAGTGCTGGACTCCATACAAAAACACAAAATCTTACCAAATATGTTTGGGTGCAAATATAGCAGTAAACTTCAAATAAGACAAAACTAACTTACAATTCATTTTTAAGCAAAATATCAGAGCTTGCTTTAAGTAAATCCTTTATGCAGAATAAAAGCTTTTACTTTCACTGGCAGATTAATTCATTTAAAACGAGACATTTTAGTTATAAGTGAAATATATTAATTATTAAGTCACATTGATTTAAAACAAGCTTCTATATTGTGATTGAAAGTTACTTTTGAGATATTTGCAATAGAAAATAGACCAAAAATACTTGGCAGGATTTTGTGTTTTTGTTGTGCAGCACTTCCACACTGCAAAAACACAAATTTTACCAAGTTTATTTGTTTCATTTCTACTGCAAATACCTCATTACTAAGGAACAACTGAATTAAAACAAACTCCTGCATCTTCCTGAAAAGTTACCCAAGCATCAGTTTTGTCTTATTTTAAGTGTGCTGAGATAATTGCAGTAAAATGGAGAGCGGTGTTGGTAAGGTTTGGTGTTTTTGCAGCGCCAGACCCTCCCTGCGTTGACGTCGGAGCGCCGCTCACATGCAGCTTCGTCCACAGACAGCTCACTGGCCAGGATCCCTCCGATCTTGCTGAAGGCGGGCATCTGGATCCCATACTTCGCCAGCTCGTTCTTCATGTTGTTGATTTCCTCCTCTGCAGGAGACGGCACAGAGCAGAAGCAACACATTCAGGGACAGCAGTGGAAAACCCGAAAGCAGTGGGAAAAAAGCGGGGAGGCTGCAGGGACGAACTGTTCCTGGCCAACGTTGGACAGTCGGATTCCTGAAGCTGCCACAGACAGGAAAAGCTCTCACTGTTACTAATGGCTTTCACATTTCCAGCTGCTCTGCTGCCTCGTTCTCCTCTCTTTACAGTGTGAACAACTCCACAGTATTTCAACTTTCAATTGAACTTTACAACAAGGGAGCATCTGTAATGCTTTGGATGACATGGTCAGGTTAAAAATAGAAAGACTGATGGAAATGGAGGCAGAGGCTCCTTCATTACCCGTGAACGCGACTTTTCCATAAAGATCCTGGATCTGTGGAGCCAAGCCCAGCTTGAACAAGTACAGACTGCAGAAATAATAGGAAAAAAATACACAGTATGAGGTCAGTTTTATACAGAAACTTTAGACGTGTAAGAAAAATATGTGCAACGTCATTAATCAGATAAAAAAATGACACATTTTGCAAATTTTCCACTAAACTACTTAAGCCGTTTATATAAAATATCAGAAATACATTAAAAGATGGAAATAGATCATTCAATTCCATTTTTAAATAAGAAAATAAACATTTTATTGCCTAAAATGCGAAACATTTTAGTGAATTTGAAAATGCCAAGTGAAGTTTTTTTTAGCAAAACATATGAACAAAAATATGTTTTACACTGATCTGTATAAAACTCAACAAACAGACAGTAATGTGCACAAACACAATTACTGACTGTTACTGATGGTCAGGATGCATTTAAAAGCTGTTAAATCCTCAGTGTTTCCATGCACAATCTTCCCATTCTGGCTTAAATGTTTGTTTTGGCTTCCACCTTTGAATACCTGCATTGTTCAGGTTTCAGGCCAACAAAGCCTGAATGGAAATGCAACCAGAAAATGACTTCATCTTTAATAAACAAGCAGCCTGTTTGACTTCAGCACGCCTAGGGCCGGTTAAATCAAGCAAACGGAGGAGAAATCCAAGCAGAGCTCTGAGTTTGACTTCAGCGTTTGTCTTTCAAACGTCTGTGGACCGACAGGCGGAGAGCGAACCAACCTGAGAGCGTGGATACAGTAGACGCAGCGCGGCATGTTCTTTCGGTCGTAGATGTCTGTAGTTTCTGGGTAGAAGATCTGAAACAAAAGCAGTGAGGTACGAAAACCAGCATCATGTTGGAGCATGTGCGCAGAAGATGAGCTCAGAGAGAGAACTACAGAACACTCTGAGATCCTTTACACACCCAGCGGCAAAACTCACTGCGTCTGGAGTCAAAGTCATCCTTTCTACTGGAAACGGGAACCAAAGGCCCCAATTTCCCTCTATGCTACCAATCAGAGATGTTCTGGTGATACTAGCTATTGATTTCCACATTTTTGGGAGCAATTCTCAGCATTTAAAACTCCCCTCCTTTGAAACAGCTGTGCTCACCTTTGGCAGTCCCTTTTCTGCCATGGCGTTGAGCCACTGGATGACGTTGTCTGTGTGCCTGAAATGGAGGCCGGTTGCCTGCAGGAGAGAAACACAATATCAGAACTGAAGAAAACACCATTTCTGTCGTTTGAAAACCTACAGTTACATTTTGGCGACGCGAACTGTAAGAGGAAACCTTATTCAGCAAAACGCGCGTCACATGAAAATGAGTCTGTGAGCTACAGCCTCTGGCAGAACGATTTACATCATGAATCCTTTACACATTTCATCCTGCTGCACTCCCACAGAAATCTGTGCATTTCACTGGATTTAATGCTGCAGTCCGAGAAAACTGAGGCGAAAAATGTGGATTCGTTCTGCTTCTTTGAAACTAAATCCAAATAAGCTGCTGCTGGTATTTTCTTCTGACTACTTCAATTGCAGAAATGTTCCCTGATTTCAAAACTTTGGCGGAAGTGGTGCTTGTAATTCCAGCCTCCAGCGTTGGAGCAGATTCATCCTTCAGATCAACATCAAAACCCCCAGAGAAGTCGTCCGAGGTGAAAGTCCAAATCTTCTGCAGCAATTCCCCTTCAGATACGCGATTAAACTCAAACTGGATCAGCAATTCCTGTTCATCAGCAGTTCCTGTTCATCAGCAGTTCCTGTCCATGTGATGCAAGAGACGTTATGAGACAGTTCAGCCTGCAGCAGGTGAATCATTCACAATTTAACTGCAACCATTTAATTTACTGGGGCCACAGTTAGAGGTTTCTGTCACTTTAGAGAAATTAATTAAGAGCCACGTTGTGCAATCACACATTAAGCAGATGCATGATGTGCGTTACTGCTTCTCTGTTCAGCTTGATCCGGTTGAAAATGAATAAAAATGAAAGCAAATTAAATGCAACTAAATATGACTGACAGCATATGCAAGATAAGCAGCTGATTTTAAGTCATTAATATCATATTTGTTCTCATCTGACCAGAGAGATTTTTCTTTCAACAGATGATCAAAACGTCTAAACTCTTCTCACCTTGTAGCGCGTCTGCTCGCGATCGTAGATCTTCTTGAGGGAAACCGTCTGCGGGGCAAAGAAGTTGCCCAGTTTGGCCAGATAGACGCCATTTCTCAGCCCCTCCTCCAGCTCCGTCGTCGGGGGCAACTCCTCGTCCAGACAGGCCTCCATCCACCTGCGCAGGGAAGAGAAGCCATGAAGCCAAACAGCAGCGATAACTTCCTCCGCAATGAGGGGAACTGGTCTTAAAGGTTGATTCTGCACAAACATGAATCATAAACTAATTTAGTGATTGATTAGTCATTAAGTGGAGAATCCAGACTCTGAAAAAGGCCATTAAGTGAAACAAAAATGTACAAAAAAATAGAAATTAATAGTTTTCTTATGTAAAAAATTAATTTAATTATTTGTTTATATGCATCTTTATGTAAGTTTTTTATTACGTAACAAAGTCTTGTGGTTAAACCTGCAGGATGTGCCATTTATTTGATCAGAATAACTGATTACTATAAACGTGTAACATGACGTCTGTAAAACAGCGAATCGTCTGATGATTAATGAATTTTTATTTCTTATTACAGCTCTGTGCTGCTAGCCGTTCGCCTGCAGCAGCCAGTCAGCTCTCCCAGCATTCCTCAGGAGTGACATTTCATTTCTTGTAGGTCATATTATGAAATCGGATTCCTGCTGAGTCAGCCCGGGGCCACAGAGGAGACGCTGCGCTCCCTCACTGGGAGGACTGGATTCAGACACCAGCAGGAACGATCGCGCCAAGAAAACCGCTTTGATGAACCTGCTGCAGCTACAGAAAGGCAGGATGTTTACTGGGAGAGTTTCTCTGATTAGTCACAATAAAACCTATTTTTAATCATCATAAATAATACAATTACAATTGCACATAATAAATAGAAGTTGTTATTATAAATGAAAAGAAAAATAAAAAATAAAATCTGCATTTACACACAATAGATTTTTACGATTTGAGCCGAAAGCTCAGCTCTCACTGGGAAAGCTGGATTTCCACGAGGAATTTTCCAGTGTCAGAGCAGATTTAGTGGCGTCCCATTAAAGGAAAAAAGAAATAAAAACAGCCTCTCCTTTAATCTGCTGAGAAAACACTCCCACTCCCCTGCAGCCTCGGCAGGGTTACCTACGTCCTGGGAAAGATTCCTGCGCTCCGTCAGGCCGGCCTCCCTCTGCATGCACACACACGCATCTCTGCTGCAAGAGCTGCCAGAACAAAAAGGGGCTTCGAAGGTTTTACCACGCCCCAAACTCACCAACAACTCTGAGCTGCTTTTCATCTGCCTCTATCAGGACACTCTAAGGTCCCAGAGGAACTTTGACTTCCAAAGGTCTAAGTGATTAATCCAATTAATTGTGATAAATCGATTGGACTAAATAGATTAGTCCATTTGCCGAGAGAACGACACACTCAAAGCAGGAACTGAGCATAAATTATACAAAAATATAAACATTTAGCATTTAAGGTAAATTAAAATCCTTTGACAGTAAATATGTTCAACCCAGAAATCCTGAAGTCGCTTTTAGCTTCATTTAAAAATCTGTAGTAATAATAAATTTCTACTAAACGCATTTGTTTCCCTGCCATGCTAACTAGCCTTTGCATTTATTCCAGGCTATGCTGTCAGGAGGAAGCTGCACAGTTAGGAGTGGTGATTGACAGCGCTAAGACCCGCCTCCTGGCTCTGATTGGTTGTTTCTAGTTAGTGCTGAGAGAAAGCAGAGGGGGTCTTTTTTTTTCCAGATTATCCACCTCATATTTTACTGCCACAACAGAGAGATAGTTTCAACAAATACATAAAAAATATTTACATTCTGCAGCTTTAAAGCAGCTGAACAAACTGTGTTATTTTCAACATGGAGCCTCAGTTTCAGAGAGTTTCCCAACACTTGGGTTCTCCTGAAGTCTCTTGGTGTGCAAACAAATGTAGGGGCGGGCGGCTAACACCAGCTGAAACAACTTCCCTCTCAGGAAGTCGTGACATGGGGGCTTTCAGACAGGCCTGCCATTGAGGCCGCGGCGACCGAACCGTGGCGCGGGGCCGGGGCCCTTCTCTCAGGAACAAGCCCCCACTTTCACTCTCTGCTGGCGCAGAGAAAGGCTCCATAAAGGCTCCATAAAGGCTCCTAAGTAATGACTCTTTATCAAAGCTACACACTGCTTCCAGCCAAGCACAAACACGGTCACACCCTCCACTTAACCAGCAAGATCTGCAGCTATGAATGGGATTTCAGGATGGCTTTCTGAAACAGCACAGGAAACAAATGTACAGTTGTTTTTTTGACTCCAGCAGGCATGTCTGCAATTCAAAATAAAGCCACAGATATGAAAGCAACGACTGGAATCCTAATCATCACCCAAAAAATGAAGGTGTAGCTGCCTAAAGGTTACTGCTCCAACTCATTCCACACATTTTAACGCTGTGAGGTTTGCAAAGAAAGGTGTGCTTTATCTCTGACAGCATCAGAAAGTTGAAGGTATTTCTGAACTTAAAATAGTAAAATGTGGCTCCAAGATCGTAATTACTTCAAAAAAACAACAAAACATTTTCACCAAAAATTCTGGCATTTTCTAGAAGTAAAAAATTTTCAAGAAAACTCAATAAATTTTGAGATATTCTCAAAAAAAAAATTTTCTCACAAATTTTTAACTTTTTGAACTAAAATTTAATTGCCTTCTTTATGGAAAAATTCTTTGAGTAATTTTTAAATTTCTGAGTTTTTCTTAAAGCAAAATTTGACTTCAAACTTTCCAAGTTTGTGTCTAGAAAATTTCTGAAATTAATTTTAAAATTTCTAGGCCTTTGGTGTAAAAGAGTTTAACCAAAAAGTACATTTTAGGAATCAATTCATTAAATTTAATTTATTTAATTAGAGCTGCATTAGCTCTTAATTAACTAAATTTAATTAACTGAATTTATTTTAACTTAATTAAATTAATATTAATTAAGAGCTAATGCAGAAAACTGTAATTTTCTCAGATAGAAAATATTCTGGAAATAATTGCGAAATAATCTGATACTGATTTCTGTGAATCCTAGAAGAAAACAGTGCATACATTTTGCAGCATAAGGGAAATGTGGAACATGCATCCAGATTGCTGTTAGGAAGCTGAAATCAAACCAGAGGTCAGAGGTCAATCTCATAGGAAGAGGTCTTGTGCTGACCATCATCGCTACAGGAAGACGCTCTGACTTCTTGTCAGGAAACTGACACGCTGTAGCAAAGGCCGAAATGTTCCTGCAGGATGTTACATAAACTCTTCATTCAGGAGTTAAAACAAATGACACAAAAATAAAAGACATTTGAGAAACTGTGTGTGTCCTAAGTTTCAGAGAGAACAGCTTCCTGCTTCAGTCAAATAGTGAACAGATAATTAAGGCCAAGCAAACAAACCACAAGCCGTTTCTGTATGACTGTAAAGTATTGTTGTCCTGCTGAAGGGAGCGGCCCAAAAGGTTTGACTCACTGATTAAAAAAAGAAAGAAGGGAGTCAAGTCTCCACCACGCTTAAATAAGCAATAAAAAAAGACAATGTCTTGTATCGTTTTCTTAAAGATGAACAGGGATTTTCATAGAAACGATGCAACAGTTTTCAGAAAAGACTGTCAACGTGTAGGAAACATTTTGAAACTGTTGCACCAGAAAACTTTTGCTTATTCGCATAATTTAAGTTTGAGTTGCGCATTTTGACGTTTATCAGAAACTCATGCTTCCAGTAGAACCAGGAAACCAAAAAATGTTCAAGATAATATTCAATACTGATGTTTCTGCACAATGTTTCTCACAGGATGGAGATTTGTAGCACATTTACCAAAATAAGTTAATATAAAACTTTGCTAAAATGTTGACAATAGATACAAAAAAGCCAAAATAACAGGAAGCTACGTCTAAAGGTCGGTCACGGGGCAGATCAAATATTCTTAGAAGAACAAACTCCAACTAAACTGAAAGTAAAAACTGATCATTTTGCATTTTTTATAGCAGTGAAATTTCAAATACGTTGAATTATGAGAGATTTAAAGGAGCAGTTTTACGTAAAAATGGACTTTATCTTTACACAATACTGCGCCGTTAACAAGGAGAAGCAAAAGCAAATGAGGTGGATTAGCAGTGTTTGATATCCTGGGTATGAGCTGCTAACATGACAGTCATGAGAGCATTACAACAACAATCTTCAGTCAGAGGCCTCTTCAGATTTGCTGCCAGACTGACTGCTACTGCATCAGACTCTGAAGATACTTTGATGATGATATGAGTTAAAACCGACATTTTCTCATGGATTGACAATAAAAACCAACATTTTCAGGTGCAGAGAAGGTTTTACCTTCACATATATGTACATGACGGGACTTTTTCAACAGTTTGCCAAATAACTGCCTCAAACCGTTTCATCTAAACAAATGCAAAGCAGCTCTAGCTCTGACCTGGGAAACCCCTCTGATTTACATGCAAATACAAACACGCGCATCACAAAGCAAAACACACAGTAACTCTGGACAAACCGATAAATCTTTACCGCATGTCGAATAAAGAAAGGAGGAAGTGCGATCACCGAGTAGCTGGAAAGGCCAATTTCATGTGGCAGCTCAGACATACTTCTCCTGCTTTATTCACTTCCTTCTACCTTTAATTTCAGCCCAGATTAAACCGACTGACTTTCCAAAGCCTGAATGAAACGGGGAGAAAAGTGGAAGAATGAGAGCCAAGTTGTCCATTACATGCTTTACTGGAAGACTGGAATCTGACCTTATTCTGTTCACTGAGCCTCCAGCAGCAGCTGGACTCACTGCAGCCTCTCGGTTTAAAGTCCTGACGATGGTGGGCGAACTGGAAAAACCAAGACATGTTCTGTGCACAGCCTCACACATTCCCAGACTGGAACCTGACACATTTTCCAGCTGTTTTTTGGCTCCATTAACAGAGAAACGCTCAAAACTCAAAACCATTTTTAGCTTCGCATTCAGTTTGTTGCCCAAAGATTAAAATCAGCTTCTGCTTAGACTGGGCAAAAGGCTTTTATTCTGAAAAACTGTTGCACGCCTGCACCTTTTAGCCCATATTAATGCCGTCATTGCAGTTTTCTGCTAAATGTAATCAAAGAAAACAGAAATATTGTTGATAAAAAACAAATAATTTGTCTCGATTGATAGAAAAAAATGTTAAAGATTTTATTTCTCTATAAAAGTCTCACTCTTAATGGAAGATTTTTAAATCATGGGGCCAAACAAAGTGGACTCTTTGCACGTAGGGCGCTGACGTCACATCCGCATGAGCGAAATGCGGCTTTCTCGTTTCCGCTTTGAGTTACCATGACAGCGAGAAAAGCAATACTAGAGACAAACCTTGTCTTCCTAATATAAAAATGGGCTTTTAAGTTTTCATGGATTTCCTCGTACCCGAGGATGATTGGCAGCTCTAAGACCCTCCTCCTGGCTCTGATTGGCTGTTTTTGACCAGAATTGGTGCATTTTTGTCTCATAACATGAAGGCAGTTTCAATGAATGTGGGAAAAATATTTTTGTCAAAGTTACATAAAGGATTCACATGAAAACAACATTTTTAACCTTCACAGATTAAGAGTAGCTAGGAACCTGGAGCGGTGAAAGGTCCAAACAGAGACGGACTGTTGCGGCTCTGAGAGGTGAATAGTTTCGTGTTTCACCGGCGGCCAGGTGAGATCCAGGTAAGAGGCGGGAGGGACGTCTCCTGATCCCTCTCCTTTCATTTCCTTTTGTCCTTCCCTCTCTGCGTCCCGCTCACCGCCCGCCCGGCTGACTCACACATGTTTTCCCAGAGGCGTCCCCGTTTCCACGGAAACAACCTTTACAAGGGATTACACAAAAACCACTAAGGGCAGCGTTTAGCAGTGAACGAGCTTGTTTACGAGGCAGAGAGCAGGAGGTCAAAGGTCAAGGTCACGGTAAACTCAGACAAACACGAAGGAGTTTTAAACATTTCAACAAACTTTTTTTTTTCTTCTTTTTTTCTGCGTTGTTTGAACTCTCAAAGCAAAACCGATAAACTGAAACAACTTCAGATGGTTGACTGATTTTTCCTCTTTTTCAAGCTGAAAAAAGTTCTTATAAACTGGATGGAAATCACTTTAATCTGAAATTAGCCAGATTAAGAATATTTTATTTCATGTTGTAGATTTCAACATGTGTGTCTGGGGGCGGCGTAAGCACATCAAAACAATCAAACCTGTTATTGTTATCTGCTAAAGCCATTATTGGGTCAGAGTTCAGTGATAAATTAAAGTGATATTTCACCATTTTTGAGGAGCATTAACTATGTAATGACTTGGACTGATCAAACCTGAACTGCACTGGAGAACACACAATCTGATGTGGGGAAAACTTATGACAAAAAAACTGATGGAATCTGCAAAACTCTGGACCGACGGCGACGCCTGCAACCTGAGACGTTCAAGTTCTGTTTGAAAACAGATAATCCGGATTAAAAGAGATTAGCAAAGGAAACGTAAAGGTAAAGTTACATCAGAATAATGAGCATCTGCTCAGTAAACCGTCTGGGTTTTTTTTTTTTTTAATTATTTAAATGTACAAATCTTTCTTCTCACCTGGAGTCTTTGAGGTTCTTTACATTTTTTCCATTAAAAGTGTCGTTACAGTTTTACCAGTTAGCAATAATA
Source organism: Poeciliopsis gracilis (assembly GCA_911649635.1). Taxonomy (NCBI): domain Eukaryota; kingdom Metazoa; phylum Chordata; class Actinopteri; order Cyprinodontiformes; family Poeciliidae; genus Poeciliopsis; species Poeciliopsis gracilis. The sequence goes on from CAJVRI010001162.1 coordinate 9,048,354, forward strand.
ATAATGATAATAAATCAATCACATGACCAGATCATTTGCATAATTTCTTTTTCTCTCTTTTCACCTAAAACTGGATGATAAAAGTTTTCAGTCTGGCGCCTCTTTAGCCTTTTTTGAAGGATAATTTTGTTCAGAGAAACTTAATAATTGATTTTATTTAGTTGTTTATTTATTTTATATATTTAAAATGTTTTCTGGTTCCAGTATTATTGATTTTAGTGAATGTGTTTTTGCTTTATGCTACTTAAAAATGTTCTGAAAACAACCATAATACTATCTATTGCAATGATTTCATTAGGGAAATCAATAGAGAGGGAAAAACAATGATTATTAAAAAGTTAGAAGACTTTTGCTCAGTTTTCTGCGTGAACGGGGTCAGAGGTCAGATGTTATCGCCCTCAGAAGGTTTTTGACACGTCAGTCTTGAGCCATTGTTCCCCATCGCACCAACACAATGTCGGCTTACATAATCTCCCCTGCAGCAGCAGCAACATGCAGGAGAGTTTGAGACTTTTTCAAAAACAGGAAATTACAGGCGAACAGCCGGAGCTGCAGGAGGAACCGGGCAGGTCAGGCAGCGGACAGAAAAACTCACAACCTTTAATAATAATGTGAATAAAAAGCCTCAATTCACAGGCAGATTCACTTCTAATCCTCTTATCTGTGTTTTCAGAGAGGAAGAGTCATAATAAACACTTCAACATGCAAGATGGATTAAAGATTAAACATTTTGTGGCCAGAGATGAATCATCTGTTTATGCAGGAAGTTTTTCCACAAGAATACAGACAGGTTTATCAAAGGGAAGAAATCTGATTTTTATAGGATCACAAATACAACCAAGATTTTTAAAACCAGATTCATTATAAGTTGATTTTTTTCTAAAAGACACATTTCAAAAAAAGTATTTTCAAAAAGTGACTAATTTCAGTCATGACTTCTGTTAGTTATAGGACGGAAAATTACTATAAAGAAAGAAGAAAATTAAGATGCAATTTTACCAGAAGAAAACATCTTAAAAATTAAAGAAATTTATAAAGGTGTTTTTATTTCAATCATTCTGTTGATTACATAACAGGAAAATATTACAAGAAATCTTCCTTCTAATCTCAGAAAATGTAAAATATCAGAAGTTTTCTGAAACTAAGAGGCAAATTTGTTTTTAAGTTTTTTCCAGATTTAGTTTCTATTGTTAATAGGAATTTTTGAGATCGTGTTCTTGTGTAATATTACTCAAAAACTGTTTCAAAATAACGATATTATCGTTTTATCGCAATAATTTCTGGACATTTTATCGTGCAGTAACATTTGTTATCATTTCTTCCTCCAGATGGTAAAAATAGCAAAAATAAATAAAAAAAATTTTAAAAGCTTTACGTCAGATTAAACTACATCAGGACATTTATGACATTTGCTGCCTGTTGTCATCGCGATGCAGAGACAAAATTATTAACAAACTTAATATTTCAGCATCTAATCAGACAATTGGCATCTTCTTACACAAAGGCAAAACTTTAGGATGAGGAAATTAGAAATAAAAGCTTCCTGTTGTAGACATGAGAAAGAAAAACTTGTTTTTGTAACAGTATTTATTTATATTTATGCTGCAGTTTTCAGCTGATATTGATAATATTTTACACATTTTCCTGTCTTTGACACAATAAAAAAATAAACATCAAGCTGGAAATTAACACTTTTTATTTCTTTATTTTTACTGTTTTACTCATGGGATCAATATTTAAACCCGTTTATAATTTTTACAGCTAAAAAATATAAACATTGTCTGATCTTCATGAAATACCAAACAGATTCCTCACTGTGAAATTTATTAAGAAACAAATCCAAAAAGACAATAAAAAGTAAGTACACCCTGCTGCTTCTGGATGGTTGGTTGGTTTACAGAGAGGAAGGATGAACCTTCGATATTTAATGTCGTCGTCATCATGACTTTAATAAACTCTCTGCTCTGGAACAATAAAGCTAAAATAAGCAACGACCCGTCAGAATAAAAGCTTAAGGTCAAAGTCGCCTGTGTGGAAAGTTCATGACAGGAGAGTAAATATAGACTCAGCTCAATTCAGTCCCACACAGTTTTACAACAATAAGCACAGATCAAACAGGAAATGACATCAGAAACGCTCACATCAATTTACAGCAAGAACTGGAGAAAAATCTGAGTCAAAGTTAAAACTTGGTTTAATCAAGAAATTTAGAAAAATCAAACAACATTTGATTTTCTGAATTAATTATGACTTTAAATTGCTTCATATAAGTGCAGCAAACATAAATCTTTGTGATGCATTTAAGGCAGATCTTATAATTTACTATATACTATGAGATACATCTCATAAATTTAGATAATTTAACTTTTAATCTTTGTTATGATATTTATAGGCATGCCATGAAAACATGTAAATTGTCTGGAAGTTATTGCGATAAACAATATTATGTTTTGACGCCGTTTTAACATAACAATAATGCACTGGCAAAGATCAATAAACATCTGGCACTGAAGCTTCAAAAATAAACAACATATGAAGTGAATTATGAATCTCTGTAAACAAAATTATACTTAAAATAAAAATCTTTTATTTTCATGTCAGATTGTTCTTTGAAAGGGTTTAAAAAGGCCAATAAAACGGCTCAAACTGAAACTACAAATAGCAGTAAAACCATTAAAAAGTGAAAAATTTCTACCCCTGAAAAGAAAATGTTAATTCCTGGATTATAGTTTTGTCTCAACTGAAGGAAATCTGAGTTTGTGTCATTTCAGTGCCGCACAGAATCAGTCCAGGGGCCACAAATGGCCTGCGGGCCTCAGTTTGAGCCCCGATGTTCAACAGGACACAGAAATATTCCCCAAGTGAGATTCTGAAAAAGCATTTTCACATCCAACATGTTCAAGAAAAGAAAGGCTGAAATCTCAAAAGAATAAAATATAAAACATGTTTTCCATCCATATGATGCGTTCACTGCTCGGGGAAAAAAACTGATTTTTGAGAGTCCAACCAAGATCAAGTTTAAAATCTGAATTTCAGACTCAAGAGGTTTTTGGAAACTGATTCAGGATTTGGTTTCATTTAAGGCAAATCTCATACCTAAAACTCTGAATAAAGCTGCTTGATTATTCTGAATAAGTAAAATTTTATGCATTTTCATCAAACTTTTCCCTTTTACGTAATACTTTCTTCCTTCACTTAAGTGCTTTGAATGCTTCCTGGCTGCATCTGCAGTTTCCCTTTTTCTGCTTGTTGAAGCTCAAATTTCAGACTCAGCTGACTGGGAAAGATCAACATATTTAGCCAAACTTGTTATTGAATTACCGTCTTTAAAAACAATTTGTTTCAACCCTGGTTTCTCCTTTCAGACGACAGATTTCGTTTCTTCTGTCCATCAAATGTAACTGGACTGAGCTGCACATTCTGACACTTTGTTTCACTGCTTCATGTGGAAATGCTTGAAAAGGTTCAGGTCCAGAGAAAAACTTCTCTAAACTTATTTCATACATTTCAATAGAAGAAGTTGCATGTTTTCTACTCTTAGCCGCTCCAAAGCTGCTGCAAGCCGAGTTGTTTTGTTAGAGATGAGACAGCAAAAAAATAATTAACATTGATGATTTAATCTTCTGTAAATGCAGAGGCTGCATCAACTACAACCAGAAGAGTTATTGTAAATATCTCCATAAAACCCCCACAACCTCTCTATATTCACATTTTCTTGTTTTTTATGCCAAATTTGACTTCTGATCATCAGTTGTTCCAATTACAGCCTTAAAAACAGCTGGACACCCGAGGAAAACATGTAAATGCAACTCGAGGTTGTTTGGTGGAAGGACGGCTGCTGGCATCATCCACGGATCGATAAACACGAGATTCTGAAAACCTGCACAACTGCATTCCCAGGATGACTGTGCGTGTGAGAAAAAAATGAAAGCAATAGTAAAGAACATTTATATTTAGATTTTTAGCTGGAAAGGCATCCAAAACAACTGGCAGGTTTCAGTAGTGAGAAAACCTTTGCTTTCATTTTGGACCGATTAAAATCTAAAACTGTACAAAGTTCAGACGTTTCACTGCTAAAAACGTGTTAAAATAGTTTCACTATTGTGCAGTTATGACAATTATGAAACTGCTTGGAAGAATAAGTTGGATTTCTGTATTAATGGTGTCAGATAAAAACCATAAAATTATCAGAATTACACGCAAAAGGAAGTTTGGCTAATTTTCTTGCTCACAGCATCAATATTTTAGGAAGATACAGAAAAAAGCACAGATTTAACACAGACTGTCTGGAGAAACTTGCTTTATGCCAATAGTGTTTTACACTAAAAAAAAAGACCAAAATATTTGACTTAAATAAATTTTGTATCCAATAATCCAAGTAGAAGTGATGGAGATCATCACTAATGAGTCTTCCCAAAACCAATCCCAAAATCCAATATGGCTGCCGCAGGTACCACACTGCAAAAAATACAAAATCCTACCAAGTATTTTTGATCTATTTTCCATTGCAAACATTTTATTACGTTTGAAATAAGACAAAATATCTTAGAAGTAACTTTTCAAACATATGAACTAAAAACTAAAAGTTTCTCTGGCAGATTATTTCACTTATAACAAGACATTTTTCCAATATTTTTAATCTGCCAGAGGAACTTTTAGTTTTCCACCAATATTAAGGAATTAGTTACTTATAATAAGCTAAAGTTTCCTGCTGAAAAGTTACGTATAAATCAGTTTTGTCTCATTTCAAGTGTAAAATATTTGCACCAAAACTAAAGCAGAAATATTTGTTTGCATATTTTCTGTTATTTGAAATGTGAAAACACAAAATCTTGTGTCTAATTTCTAATGCAAATGACTTTGTACACTTGAAAGTAATTTTTCAGCAAGAAATAAGACAATAATTCATTAATTTTGAGAAAAAAAAAATTGAATTATAAGTAAAAATCTGCCAATAGAACTGGAACTTTTTTATTATTATTTTTATATCTTGCTTAAAAGTTACTTTTAAGTTAGTTTTGTCTTATTTGCACAAGCAGAAGAGCTTGTGCAAATAAGACAGAGATTCAGGAATCCAAATATTAATATGACTATAAAAACAAGAGCTGACTTGTTTAGTCATAAATATAAACCTTTTAGATTTTAAATTAGTTAAACTTGGATCCATCAAATTCAGCACCTCTCCTGTAACCAGCTAATCGAGCCCAGCTGCGCTCACGTTTTGTTTCTCATTTGAAAAGTCAACAGACATGAAACTATCAGAGATCATTTGAATAAAGTTGTGATAATGGCCGCCCAAAGTGACTCCAGCTTCACTCCGTTTCTGTTCGCAGGGAGGTAATATGGAAATAAGAACGATAACACGGTTTGCATCTGTGAGCTGCGGCGAGCGACACGATCCACGACGATCCTCCGGCCGCCGTCTGAACGAGCCGCAGGGCTTCCCTGCAGGCGCGGCTCACGCCCGTCTCATGCATTCCCATCGTTCCTCACACATCAACGCACCGTCTCACCACAAGGGTCTGGGTTTACCTGAAACTCTACCTGACGGAAAACCACAACAGTCAGAGGGACTCCTGACAAAAACACACCGAATGGGCTTCAATAAAACACAAAACCTGCAATTTATCCAGCAAGCCACAGCAGAACATGAGCATTTTGTATTCCTCCCATCAGAAACGGTTTCAAAAGGGAATATTTCCCAACTGCCTCAGGTATCAGACTGCAAAAAACGAAATATTACCAAGTATTTTACATTTAATCAATATTAACAAATGAGTGACTTAAACAAGCACCAACATCTTTATGAAAAGTTACTTGTTAGTTTTATTTGAACAAAATATTTGCACCAAAACTAACTTAAAAATACTTTATTTGCAAAACCACAAATTATTGTCAAGTTTTTTTGTTTAGTTTCTAATGCAAGTATCTTATTACAAGTAATTAAATTATTACAGCTATTAATAGGAGCTTGTTTAAAACGATCAGAGGTGACGAAGGCCGTAAGTCAGCAAAGGAGAAACAACCAGCCGGAGGCGACCGCCTCCCAACTTTCCTGTTTCACTTAAGCTGCAGAGCAACAAAGACGAGCTTCCTGTCCAACACAGGAAGTTTTAATCAGCATGAGAAAAGTTCTTAATCCTCCACAGTCAAGCAAAAATCCTTTAAAAAAAACACACAAAAAAAAGCTTAAAACTGCCCATTTTACTGATACCGCAACGTTACGAGTGGGAATGAATCATCGTTTATCATCCATGCTGATACATTTTGATTTATTGTTATAAATCCCAACTAATGAAGCTTTTCTTACCGTCAGGATTCATTTTTAACATTTTCTGCACAATGAGTTCAGTAGAAGCATCAATAAATTTAAAAATAAAGTTACCATCTGCAAATCCGTGATACAAATCACAGTTCTGGAGAAGAAGCGCATTACAAATGGAAATGTTTCTCAGCAGCATCGATTGTGTCTGTTGGGTTTTACCTGCTGAGATGCACTGCAAAAACACGAAAAAGGATTTTGTCTGATTTCTAGTGCAAATATCTTAGAACGCTGGAATTAAGACAAAACTAAGATGTTTTCACTGCAAACTCCACTGAAGATGTTTGTATTTAACTTGGTATTATTTGGTGTTTTTGCAGTGCGAAGCCTCAGACACTAATACGAGTTTGTTCAATAAAAACTGAAGTGCAGACGTAATTCCTTCCCGTTGTGCACTTCCACATTTTCATCGCCATCACAACAATTTCTCACAAATTTTTAAAGAAAAAAAAATAAGTGAGCAGCTGTGGAGGTTTATGTTTTAATCCTAAAGTATTTCTAGCGCCTGCAGCAGCAAATGGAGCACAGAAATAAATCTCAGAAATCACACTGCTGTGTGAAATGTGATTTTTTTTCTACTCCTACTTTGGTCAGGAAATGGCCCAATTTACACAAAGCATGAAGATGGAGTTATGATAATTTCCCTCAGAGTTCCTGCAGAGTTTTCCAGGAGCAAAAAAAACCCGACACGGCTTCAGCCGGAGGGAAACCGGAAAACCAGATGAACCGAATCATCCAGGGATTTCCTGAACGTCGCAGATGGACGATAACAGACCAGCAGGCGACGGATCCGCCATTTTTCTTCTTCAACACGCTTTGCAACGGCAGCCTTCGGCTTGCACCGGAACCTGTCGCCACGGCAACCTCAGGTTTCTGTGGCAACAGTGTGTGTGTTCGGGGGGGGGGGTATACCAGAAAAATCAGCGAGGGCTGAGTCACTTCCTGTCTCGCGTGATCCTTCCTCTTTTGAACCTGCCGATATTTTGACAACTGCGTCTGCCGACGGAGCCGCCAGAGCCGGCGGCACGCAGACACAGAACCGACCGCGCCTACTTCATCACTCACTGCTGGCCCCGTTTAGCATCAGAAATATAACCCCAAGTTTAATCCTACGATATCTGCTGAACCGTAACATTTACTTCTCAGAGAGAAATGTGAGAAAATATTCAGGAAACTAAGAAGAAACTGGGCTTGCAATCGAATGCACTGCAAAAACTAAACTAACCATCTTTGGTCTAATTTCAGTGCAAATATCTTCGTAAACCTGAACTAACAAAACTAACAATAACTTTTCATCAAGATTTAGGAGTTTGTGTCAGGTCAATAATTCCTTAATATTGATTTGAAAAAGAAGCATCGGTTCCATTTTCCTACATTAAAGCTCCAATATTTACTCTGTTTTCATTGACTTGTGTCAATACAATAAACTCTGAATTCAGAAACACAACAGAGGGAGGATCAAACATCCCTGAAAGAGACTTTTTATGCAACACAATGAAAGGTTTTCTGAAATACTAAACAGAATGTGAATCAAACAGAACAGAGTTTGTTTAAGCTCCTGATTCAAACGCAGTGAAAGAGGAAAAACTTTGATTTCCCACAGGAAGAATCAAACCGTCGCCTCTGGATCGAGTCCATTAGTGTCAGAACTTAATCGCGTCAAAACTTCATCATTAACCAGCAGCAACAGACGTTGCACTGCAAAAACACAGAGACGACGACCGAAATGGTCACATTTAAAGCACTTCAGTTGGATTTAAAATGCTTTTTAAATCCAACTTTTTCAGTTCATCTGCTCAATAATTAAAGTAAGATTTTAGACCAAAACATGAAAAGGTTTTGCAGGATTGCGTTTGGTTTCTAACCTTTTTGGCTGATTATTTTCTGAATGCTTTGCGTAAAAATAGGTTGATGTTTGTGGTTCCAGTTGCTCCAAATTAATACAAAGTCCTTAATAAATGAGAATCTGTTTTTGTGTCTCATATTTATTTCAGATATTTATTTTTGAGTTTGCCTTGAGAGGAACCCAAACGGCCCTGCGCCGCATTTTGGACACCACAATTAAAAGTGAAATAATTTTTTTTTCATCAATATTAAGAAATTGATCAGAGAAGCTCCTGCAACTTGCTGAAAAGTTACTTATTGAACTAATTTTGTCTCATTTCAACTCTACGAAGATTTTTTGCACTAGAAACTAGACAAGAATATTTGGTAAGATTTTGTGTTTTCGCAGTTTAAGTCCAAAACTTGGTGACGTAAATATCTGAGAACTTCCTGCCTGGGAAAAAAACCAAAGTCTGACTCCACCTTAAGCAGCCACTGATTCAGAGCTTTTATTCTTTACTCACAGCTTTGTTTCCCTTTGAACGCCCTGAATTCCCTCATTTAAGAAGAAAAATCGGGTTAGATTAAATATGTCAGCAGAGGGTTATATTTATTCAAAAGTTTTCATTTTTGCACAACTGCACAAGTTTTCACTTCACTGAGCTGCACAGGAGAAACCATGAGACGCAGGTTTAAGTCGTGACTCTTTCTCTTTCGCTGCAGCTTCCTGCACATTTCAAATCTGAAACCAACATTTGATTTTTCCAAATATAGATCAAGCATTTCACACACCTGATCAGAGGCATTGATCTGGACTGAACGTAAAGTTTTGTCTCGATGTTTTGTGGTTGTGACTTTGTGTCACAGTAAATACAGTCCCACAAACACAAATACTGCTCTGGAAAAACATTCCCATCTGCTTCTTTAAGACACCAATCCCATAAAGACTTTTGATTTACTAACATTAAATGATAAACGATCCATCAACTCCAACTAACCGATGGAGACCAGAAAACCCCAAACCAACATCTCGCCATCGTTCAGCACCAATTCAGTTTCTATCATTTTGTCAGAGAAACTAAATTCTCTCCATGTTGCTGTTTTGTTTTATTGCAAACCAGAGTCGTCTCTTGTGGCTTTACGCCTTCGTGGCTGCAGAAGTCACAGAAAGGCTGGTGGGAAATGAAACGCAGCGGTTCTGGTTCTGGTTCTGGTTCTGGTTCTGGGCCGGCAGCCTCTCACCTTTTGGCTTCCTCCAGGTGACACAGATATTCGTAGGCCATGTTCTGCTGCCGCTGCTCGTCCATCTCCTCCGCCGTGAGCCGCTCCACGCCATCCAGGACGGCTGCACACAGAACAGTGCGTCAAACATGCAGGGCTCCAATGTGAGGCCCGCGGGCCTTTTGAGGACCCCGGACTCATTTTGTGGGGCCCCTGACTGCAATTCAAAAATGATACAACTTTCCCCCGCAGACGGAAACTTTGTAATCAGGGTAAAAATTGTCACCAACGTCATTTATAGCAGAAAAACACAACCAAGTTTTAACCAAAGGTCTAACTGAGTTTATCCAGAGACTTTTACTGAAAAGTCGACTTCACTGCAGAAACGCTGTTTTTCATTTTTGTCTCTTTTGTGATAATATTGCGGGAACACAAAGTTTTTAGTCAAGGTTATCATCCCAGCCTTCTTTAAATCCAGAAAACGAAGCATCAAAGTTACATTTTGAACCAAAATATTTATAGTTTTTAGTTTTGCTGCATTCAGTGACCAAGAATAAAAGTCGATTCCTCACAATATCAGGAGAAATCAGAGAAATGATTCCGGTTCTGGCCTGAGGAGTGAAGCTCCTGTTAGTTCATGGTTATTTAATTTAAACAGAACAATAAAAAAACGTCCAGGAAGGTGGTTCCTCTGAACATCTTGCACAAGAAACCGACCTCATCCATTAGTCATCTACCAGTCAACACACGCCAGGGCTCCTCATGCACTGCAAAAACACAAAACCTCACCAGGAATTTCACTGCAGACATTTCAGAACGTTTACATCACACAAAACTAACTTACAGGGAACTTAAAAAATCCTTTAGTTTGGTGAAAAGTTTTAGTTCCACTGGAAGATTATTTCATTATGAAAACGAATTTTAACCCAAGTTACAAGTACACTGTAAAAACTACATTTTATAAAGTGTTTTGGTCTGGTGTCGAATGCTAATATCTTAGTACACTTTAAATAAGACCAAACTAACTTAAAGTAACTTACATAAGTTTCATTTAAGTGAATAATTCCTTAATATTGATACAAAATCTTCTTGTTCCATTGGCAGATTTAGTTTCTCAGGATATTAAGCAACAAACTCCAAAAGGTTCGTTTACACTAAAAACTAGACAAACATACTTGATAAGGTTTTGTGTTTTTACAGTGTTCCAGTGACACTGCAGCTTTTAAACCCCAAATTAAAGTGAAGGAAAATATTTTAGGGCTGGAAGCCAAAAATGTTTCAGCACAAATGTCCTTAATGGGATGAAAGAGAGGAGCAGCAAATAACTGGAGCTAAAAAAGGAGCTAAAATGACTTCAAAATGTCTCCAAAAGCGAAACAAAGGTTGACTTCCAACGTGTGTTGTGAAGCTGTAATCGATAAATGTGGGAATATCGATGTTTTATTGGCGAAACCAGCAGAAATGAGGATCAGTTCATTCATTTTGTCCAAACGTTGCCAGCTGGTGACCCGCGCGCGGAGGTCACTGGTTTCCTGACAACCTGGGAAACTTTGATCCTGATTCATGTCAGTATTAAATGAATCCATAAAAATGAAAAAGTTGTAAAGGAAAAGTTGTGCAGAGTGTGAAACGGGCCTCCTCCCTCCGCGCTGCTGCGGAGGAAACGCGGAAGTGGTGATAAAGCGGTGAACACGCTGTCAGAGGTAAAAGCCCGACCTGGAGGGCTGGAGACACTTTTAGGGGATCTGGTCAGAGTTTGCATGAGGAGGAAACGAGCTGCAGCGCCCAGCGGCTCCGCTCTGCGCCACAAGAGTCTGAAAACTGCGCAGATTCATTAGAAAAGAAGCGCAAAGAGTCAGAAACTTACAGCCATATCTCGGCCGCTGCCCGTCTACGTCGTCTGAAGTTGACATCCTCCCGTTCAGAGAAACTCCGCGCTCCACGGCTCGCCTCACAAGAAGATTTCAAACTTTGCGCACGGATTGATCCGCTCTTCCCAGACTCTGCGCTGCGCCAAATTCCGACAGAACCCCGTTCAGGACCCGTCGGCCCTCTGGTTTCCTCTTCTGCACAGTTTGAACGGAGACTCTCTTTTTTTCTGCTTCTTCTAACCTCACTGATGTCACTGCAGCAGGGTGTGTTCTTAATCCTGAAGTCTGCGTTTCAGGAAACAGCGGCGCGCAGCGGCTGAGGGAGCAGCGCCCCCTGCTGCTCATCACGCGAACTGCGCCACAAAACGTCCTGAAGTGACATTTTACCAACATAAAGCGTTTGATTTATTTTTAGTGAAAGTCCAACAACAGGACATGAATGTGAAGTAACTCTGCTTTTAGTAAAAATAAGATCATCCCGTCAATAAATTAAATCCAGTAATATAATAATGCATCACAGTTTACCCAATGCTAATTATATTTATTTACACTTTATTTGTGTTTGTAAATATACATTTAAATATACAAGAAATATTAAATGATTCAATATTCTTTGTATATTTAATTACATATGAATTTATTTTTACATACTAAATAAATATAAAGTTAAATAGGTTTTAATCTATTGTGGGATTTTCTCTCATTCAAATATCATAGATTTACAATATCAGTGTGTCATACCTCATTATACACAGAATACATTGAAACACAACAAATATTTAATAGTTAAAATCTGATATTTACATACACCAGATAAAAAGACACATATTTTCTTTTTCTCAGTAATTGAAGATAAATTAAACCAAATTTCTTTTATTTTAGCTCAGTAAGAATTACCAGGAACAAAATATCATTTTTGAGATTATAACTTGATGATTCATGAGTGAAGGGGGAGTTACTGAAACCTGACAGATAACAGGTTTGCTCTCTTGGAACAGTGTTTGCCACCAGTGTGAGTATTGTGAGCTCTTAGCAGCAGCTATAGTGGAAAAACTTTTGCAGTGTCGTTTGACATTTGTAGAAAAGAAATCTGTAAATCAGCGCTGATGCAAAATATAAACACATCTTGTACAGTTGCTGCATTTTAAAAACTTAAATGCTTCAGTTGTGCCAAGCGTCTAGTTGGACGTAGCTCCGCCTTCAACGCACAGCTCCTCCCCCACTCAGCTCCTTCAGACTAGCCCACAGCAATTAGCAAACACCTGCTGGAGCTGCTGAGCTCATTAGAGGAGCTGCTGCTCAGAGCAACTTCTGAAGGCGGAGTTTCAGAAAGAGCAAGAGCTTCTTAAAGAGACAGATGCCCAATTTCAAGATGCTTTTCTCATCTTTAAGTGAAACTATCTGCCAGTGAAACTAGAACTTTTCCATCAATATTAACTTAAACAAGCGCTCATATCTTGCTGAAAAGTTACTTCCAAGTTATTTTGTTTAATTTCAAGTGTGATAAGATTTTTGCAGTAGAATCTGAACCAAAGTTACTCGGCAGTATTTTGTGTTTTTGCAGTGCTGGAGTCTCTTTCCTTTTGGCTTCTCCCAGGCGGAGCTTCACGTTCTGCATAAAACAAGAGAGAGAGGTTCTGCTGTGGAAGAGAGGCTCTGCTGTGGAAGAGAGGTTCTGCTGTGGAAGTGGCCGGGTCTCTCCGCTCCTCCATCTGATCTGCAGCCTTCCTGCTCCTCCTGCTCCTGCTCCTCCTCCTGCTGCTCCTCCTGCTGCTCCTCCTGCTCCTCCTCCTGCTGCTCCTGCTGCTCCTCCTGCTCCTCCTGCTCCTGCTCCTCCTCCTGCTCCTCCTCCTCCTCCTGCTCCTCCTGCTCCTCCTCCAGCACCATGGCGCTCCGGGATGCTCCGGGCGCTGCTGCTCCTCAGCCTGCTGTCGTTCCGGTGTCTCGGCCAGGCGCCACCAGACGTCTCCGCAGACGACATCCAGGATGAGAAACTGGACCCAGACCTGGTCAGTGACTCCAAAAACACCAAATATTAAATAATAAAAGCACAGTTCCTCTGGCAGATTATCTCACTTGGACACTATAAGTGAAATAATCTGCCACTTTTTAAAGGCTTTGTTTACTTAAAACAAGATTTTATATCTTCCTGAAACATAACTTGTGAGTTAGTCTTGTTTTATTCATTATTTACTGACATACTAGACCAAAACTACTTGGTGAGATTTTATGGTTTTGCAGTGGGTGTAACATTTCAGCTGCTTTTCAAATAAAGCAAAATGTGTGAAGTGGAAACATTGCTGGATTTTTATTCATTGTCTTATTGTTCAGAAACGCTGCTCTGCTCCTCTCAGGTTGAATTTCAGCTGCATGATCTCAAAGCAGCAAAATGGCACAAGAAAATAAACGTCACAAATATTTACTTACACTGCAAAAACACAAAATCTTAACAAATATTTTTTGTCTAGTTTCTGGAGCATCTTAGTTCACAAGACAAAATTAACTTACAGGTAAGTTTTCAGTAAGACATGGTAGCTTGTTTTACATCAATAATTAAATTAAATGTAATATTGATGAAAAAGTAATGGATCCTCTGGCAGATTATTTTCTTTATGACAGGAAAATGTCTTGATATAAAGTAAATAATCTCCCAGTTGAATTTGTATTTTTAGTTATTAACTGAGCGACTGTTTCTGCTGAAAAGTTTATTTTTAGTGATTTATTTCAAGCACTAAAAGCTATACAAATAAATACTTGGTAAAATGTTCTGTTTTGCAGGTTGATAAATCTATACGTGATTTGACATGAAATTTGTTAAATTATTATTAGTATTGTTTGTGATCTCATTTTCAGAGTTGTTGATTTCTTGTCTTAAAGTTGTTTTGTGCTATAAAATCCACATTTTGCATGAATATATTTAGATTCTTTATAATTAAACTTTATTATTCAAACTGATCTTGATCAATATTTTTATCATTTTATTTGCTCTGGTTTCTCTTTCTGCATCAAGTTTCTTGTTTCTAATAAAAAACTGCCAGGATGAAAACAGCAAAATGACCAAAGGTGCTTTACAGATGGATGACGAATATTTACTGCACAATCTCAATAAGACACAATAAAGTATAATTAGCTCACAGCCCAATTCTAAGAAACTGATTCAACTAATAACTCTTCAGGAATCACTGAAGTGAAAAGGCATCATGTCGTCAGACTGTGGAGAAAATATCTGTAAATATCATTTAATAAATTAATAAAAATGAGAAAAAAACTTCCAAATAAAAGCAAAAAATAAATAAAAGAGATGAATAATAATGAATAATTTGTCATAATATTGAAAAGAAAACGAGAAGAGAAACAAAAGAGATATTTATTGAAAATATGTAACTTTTTAACATGAAATGTAACATATTCCTGTAAAATACAACAAAACTTTTGCAGTAATGAGTCAGTGGCAAATGAGTTAATGAGGAAAATGTTTCAGTTTACAACAAATCCATCTCATCTTCTCTACATTGTTCTTCTGTTCTACAGGTGAATCATTTTCTCTGAGCCATATTGTTTTAGTTTGCGTTGCTGGTTTTGCAGGCGGAGGCTCTGGAGGTTCTGCTGGGTCGGATCCACAGCCGGGTTTCGCCCACAGAGAAACGAGGGATGATCCCGCTGGTGAGCGACGCTTCCTGCAGTAAACTGAAGCAGTGCAGCTGATTTTAAAGCTCCACTCACTCATTTATAACGTCTGCTGAGTCATCACTCTATCGTTGTTCGTTAAAAGCCGGTAGAAAAGCGTACCTGCTGCCACTAATTAAAAGATAACAGTCCTCTGTAATTACAGCTCAAATAAAGATTAAAGCCTGATTTCAGGCCATGAAAGCCTCTCAGAAAACCAATCAGCGTTGGAACTACAGGCTCAGTTTGAGCTAATGAGCGGGATCTAATTATTCTGATGAAAAATGTTGAGCTGATATTCCCTCTTCTGATTTATGCTTTCAATTTATTCAGAGAAAAAACATTTGAACGTTTAATCAAAGGCTGAAAAAACAGACAGAAATGACAAAAGACGTCATTAACGCCGCAATATGTAACTTTTATAAAATGTTTTTTACACAATTGTTGAAATTCTGAATACTGGCTGTAGAAATACAGCCCTGTTATTGACAACCAATCAGAGCAAGGAGGCGGGTCTTAGTGCTGTCAATCACTCTTATGCTACAGCTAAGTCACCATAACATAGTAAGCAATGTATGCTAAGGCTAATTAGCATAGCCACTAATGATGGCGGATAAACAGTTTTCCTGCGATGGTAAGTTAGTACATTGAGCAGCGTACAGTAGGATGATTGACAGCGCTAAGACCCACCTCTTAGTGTTGATTGGTTGCTTTTGCAATTTGCAGACTGTAATAGTAATTCAGGAAGGAGATGGAGGAAATCGATTTGTCTTTGACAGATTATTTGCCTCACAACAAACTAAACGGCAGAAATTTTCTAGAAGAAACAAGCAAATATGAGAGTTTGTAAAAAAAAAACAAAAAAAGGTTTAAAATCCCCTTTTAAAAAAGCTCAGAAATGTTGGGAATCATCTCAGAAACTTTCTAGAACAAAACACAGGAAATAGATGCTGCAGCTGAAACATGTGGTTCTGAATTTGGATGTTCCCGCCTGTCTGTCCCCTCAGTGCGGGACGGGGGGCCGCTGTGCCGTGAAGTTTGGCCCTCGCATCGGGAAGCTCTGCGACTGCGGAAGAGGCAGCAACTGCAACTCCTACCTGCTGAAATGCATCTGAGGAGCGTTTGTTTCTCCTGACTTCCTGCAGGGCCGAACATCCTTCAGCTTCCAGCCCTGTCACCCAATTACCGTCCACATCCGCCGCCATTCGTCTTCCTCCGTCCTGCTGCTGCTGCTGCTGCTGCTGGAGGACTAGCATGTGTTTTCTCTCCTGACAGCCGCTTGAAGCATGCAGACGCTTCCTGTCCAATAAACCCACAACATGCACACCAGCAGCTTCCCTTCCTTTCATCTCTAACAGCAAACTTCTCTTTCAGGTTTTGGATTTAACTTCAGGAACTTGTGTCCAGAGAGACAATTTAAAGATCATTCAACAAAAAATTAAGTATTTGTCATGAAATTCAGCTGGAAAGAACATCTGGAATATTTTTTGACCTCATCTGTCCACAAGTGAAGCTACGGCAAGCTGATTTGACGTAAAATGAGTTCAGTCATTTTGCAGAATTATATTTACAATCCTGAATAATGATCTATGATATCTCAATTTATTTACATAGTAATAAAAATAACAATTTAAGGTACCTTCAATTACATTTCGATGGATAAAAGTCGAAATTTTCAAACATTTCAAGTGATGTCACACGACTCGCTACATACCTGTGTGTTTCCAATAAACACAATTCTAAAAGTGCTGCTGTCAACTCCCCCCACAGCCGAAGGGTAAAGCGACAGTTTGATGTAAAATGAAGCTTTTTGAGCTTTATGTCATAACATGATGTCATCAATATCAGACCTGGAGTTGCCTTGATGTTTTCATGCATGATTGATTCTCCATAGCAACCAGTCAGCTGTGCAAAATGCCTGGTTGGACGCTGTCTCGCTCAGCTCCTTCAGACTAGCCAGCAGCAATTAGCAAATTCAGTAGTTCCATTTTTTTTTCAGTAAAACTCATCTCACTCTGAAAACTTTTGTTTCCAAGACGGATTAAAAGAGAAGTTCTGCAGCGCCCCGTCCTCTGGGAGCATGTTTTATCAACCACGTGTTTTTGCACAGATTTGTTTCGCTTTTTTAATGGGTTTTAATCTCCCAGAACATCTCGTGTTGCGTCATTTAGCTTTAAATAAGTAAAATATGTTCGTCTCATGAGCGACTCGGAGCTTATGAAACAGATCCATCACGCTCGTCTCCGGGCAAAACGCAAAACGAGCCTCTGTGTTTTCATTATGGATGCTGTGAGTCCATCAATTTAAATATCACTCAAGGCTTTTAAACATTCGTCTTCAGATCAAACCACATGGATGGGCAAAAAAAGAGAATGTTTTCCTTTTTAAGGCACCAACTGCCCATTCCGACCAGAAGATGGCGCTGTTTCTTTAAGAAACAGCATGGCACCGCAGCAGGAGATGAAGGCCCAGTTTAAAACACCAGTTCACCCACTAACGCTGACGTCACAGGTTGAGATGGGATCCAGAATCCCAGCAGAGGGTTGATTGTAGCTTTGATGCTGGAAAGGAAATCACATTACTTAACTTAACGACTCTTTGACCTAAAAAATGTGAAACTTTGAATTATTTTTTCTCATACATTTCTTTTTCTCTGTCTATAACTTTTCAGTGAGAAATAAGGGCTTTTTTAAATTAATAACTTCTTCATGTTGATGGAAACTATTAGTTTTATTGGCAGATTGGCAATCTATCTATCTATCTATCTATCTATCTATCTATCTATCTATCTATCTATCTATCTATCTATCTATCTATCTATCTATCTATCTATCTATCTATCTATCTATCTATCTATCTATCTATCTATCTATCTATCTATCTGTCTGTCTGTCCTGTAATCGGCTGTTAGAAGGAAAAAGGTCAAATAAATCATCAGTGTTCATTTAAAGAATTTCTCATGTTTGTTCTAATGTTTGTTTAAAATTGGTAAATTGGTTCCATGATAAATCTTTCTTATTTTGCATAAAAGTGCAATGGATTCCAGGTTTTTATATCTGCAGAAAACAGTAATAATGATAAACAGTGCAGGATTCCAATAAAACCCACTGATCCAGAAACGGGTTCTGCTCCGGACCGAGTCGGTCAGACCTCAGGTTATGGTCGCAGCTCTTCATGCAGATGAAAATGCAGAAATGAGACCTTTCCCTTTACAGACCCTGAACAAAGGCGCAGGTTACCATGGCAACCTCAGCTCTCTGAAAGGGCAAAGGAAGTGACCAACGTGTTTCCTCTTAAAGCTTTTTATCGACATGTTTCTAATGTCAAAGCAGCGGCTGCAGAACGACGGGCGCCTTCAGGACTGCGGTTTGTGTTTGACTCACCTGGACGCAGGTGACGCTTCAGTCAGAGAGGAACTGGGAGCAGAAGCAGCTCCCAGTTGGGACGCAACTCCACTCTGAGTGTGGAGCAGAAACACTTTCCTCAGGTCCGGCAGCGGGTGACGAATGTCCTCATTACATCAGCCGCCATCTGGGATTAATTATTCAGGGCCTGTAATTGGGTTTGGATGCTTGTTGAACAGGCAGAATCTTATTCTGGTTTTATGTGTTGGTGTGAAAGATGGAGTTGAATCAAGGACTTTTACAGACTCAGCATTCTGCTGATTGCATATCGGCCCCATATGACGGGGCCCCATTAGAGCCACTGTCTGCAAGACAACATTTCTGCCAAAAAGCCCAAAGATTGAGATTAATCTCAGAAAGTTTCTGAGATTAATCTCTTCAATATCCCAGACAAAGACATCGGAGAGAGTTTGAAATGTCAAACTTTTGCAGGAAAATTTTACATTTATTTCAGAAATTTTAGAGAAAAATTGGAAATATAAGTTTGAAACGTGAAAAATTTTCTAAACAATTTTTTAAATACTTAAAAAGTCAAAAATTTGTTAAGATTTGAAATTTCCAAAATGTAAAAAATTTTAAAATTGGTTCAAAAGTCAAAACTTTTCTAGGAAAACAAACAAATTTTGAGACTAATCTCAGAAAGCTTTTAGAAATATATGAGTTGGGAAAAACAAAAATGAAAAAGTTTTTGCAAAGTCAAAAATAAGAAACTAATTTCTAAGTTTATCAAACTTTTATAGACTTGACTTTCAAACTCAGACATTTCCATGTTTCTTCTCTAATTTTTTTAGATCAATTTGAAAAATCTGGGATTTTTTGTCTAGTAATTTTTCCAGTTTTCAGTCTCAGAAATCTCTTTGCAATCGGTTTCCTCAAATGAATGAAGCAGCTAAACGTTGTGACAACCAGAATGTTGTGTTTATGCATAAATCTGTTAGTTAAAGATGCAGATTGTTCTTAAGGATGAGCTTTTTCACGCTGGTATATTTATAGTGCAGTGACTCAATAATGATGTGAATAATTTAAGAGTATCAAATAAAGGATGAGTGACTCTGAGTCGCATTTCTTGCAGCTGCCTGACATTTCTGGCGTTTCGCTGAGGAAATATTGCAGCTTCTCCTCGACCTTTCACTGCGCAGGTGAAGGAAAACTCGGTTGTTCATCAGCAGCAGAAACAACCGCCAGACGCGCATTGAGGAGGAGGATGAAGCCCAAAGCAAATCGGCTTCATCCTCGGCTGCTGTGCTCACAAAGTTTCCCCACTTTTCCTGAGTCAGCATGTTTTGAGTTTCCTGAACTCAGATTAGAGTTTGACGAGCCGCAGTAAAAAAAAGCAGAACCTGAACCTGCTTAGATATAACCAGGCCTCTTATTTATTTATTTTTTAAATCTATTTATCTGCACACTTTGCTGTGGAGAGTCTGTGAGTTTCCCTCCAGAGGAGGAGAAATCCTCCTTTCATCCTGGAGGAAACGCTGAGTCATTATCCTCTCCATGTGGAAACAGCTGCTGCTCCTCAGTCTGGACACAAACCGGAGATAAAGTCGCTGCTGCGCGCGCAGCTTCCGCGACTTATACTAATAATAATAATAATAATAATAATAATAATAATAATAATAATAATAATAATAATAATAATAATAATAATAATAATAGTAGCGGCTAAAATCCTACATTTTATGCTGCTGGTTGAGTTGGTTTTTACGGTGTTGTAGTGTTTTGCACCTCAGGGCCACCGTAGGTTTTACATGCGTTCAATTAAGATTCATAAAGCTGATGTTTAGTTTGACGGATCATTTATGATCAGAACAAAGTTTATTGTTCCATTTAGATCCACATAATGTCGACATCAATCCAAACCAGCAGTAGAAACTGTCGCTTCTTCCTCTTCAAGCATCTTTACAAATATGAATGTCTTTTTGTCTTTCTGGAAGATCCACTGCTGGGTTGTTTGTGGCAGGTGTTGCAACACTGTTGCATGCCTGCAGTCGCATCTGCCTGCAAGTTCCTTGTCTGAAACCACAGAGCATTATCATCATATATATAGATATATACTGTATATATATACAGGACTTAGATCAGTGCATTTCTTGTCACTATTTACATTTCTCTTGCCAAAGAAGGAGACAAAACTTTAGCAAAGCTGAAGCTTCTGCATTTCCCTGCAGTCAGTTGGTGAGTGTTTAACTCAGATTGACATCATACATCTCAAGCTGTGCACTGCTTCTGTTTGGCCCCACAGACAAACTATAATAGACAACATGCCAAAAGACTTGAAAGCTAATTTCCCTACAACATTAGTTATTATTGATGGAACAGAATTAAAAACAGAATCCCCCTGAGCCCATGGGGAGCAACGTCTTTAACGTTCACATCAGAATTATTCACAGGATCAATATCAGACAAGGCCGTCACTAAAGAAACTGGGTTTTCTGAAACAACATATTCAGAATGGTGACAGTGTCATGGCTGATAAAGGGTTTACTATCATGGATGAGATAAACGCCCTGGTCTGTCCTGAAACACAGACTTTAGTCTCAGGCTGATCTTCCACATTGAACGACTGATTTCTCACATAAATGGTTTCAAGAGCTGCACAATTCCTGCTTCATCATTTCCAAAGTTAAACAGAATCTGGACTTTGTGTTGCTACTAGACACTTTTCCAGGGTTTGGTTTTGAAGAAAACGTAAGAACAGTAACACAAGACTTGTTAGCAGAGATAGTTCAAAACACATTTTGACCCAACTTGTTCTTCTCCCAGGGGCGTCGTTTACCATCCAGTCGTTCCCGTAGTTAAAACTCTCACCATGTTGTGACAGTTTCATATAAGATAGATAATCTGTGAAAAGATCGATTTCCTCCAATCGCTCCTGAATAAAACAACCAATCAGAGTGAGGAGGAGGGTCTTCATGATGCCAACAATCCTCATGACCACGCTGCTAAATGACCATTTATCTGCTGTCCTCGGTTGCTATGCCAACTAGCATTATCATTCGTGTTAGATTTTATCAGGAAGAAGCTGTAACATAACAGAGTGCAAGCTGGGAAGGGGAGCGGCGCATACATGCACATGATTGACAGCGCTAAGACCTGCTGTCTGGCTCTGATTGGTTATTTCTAGTTAGAACTGGAAGAAATCAGAGAAGACCGATTTTTTCACAGATTATCTGTTTCTAGTCACGACATGGTGACAAGTTCAACAAATATGTAAAAAAATATATTTTATAAAAGTTACATGCTGCAGCTTTAAGCATCCATCTCTACGTACCATTGAACATTTTAAAATTTAAAGTATCTGAACTTCTGGCTGAGTATTCCAAGATGGCGTGATGAAGAGATCCGCGCCATCTTGGTGGGTAAATGCAGCAAAATGCACAAGCAGATCCAAGGCTTCAGACTAACAAAACAGAAATGTGGGTATTCTTCAAACTGAACCCACCGCGACCTCCACATGTGTCGTATGTAAGATACTGACCGCTTCTGATTACTCCACACAATCCCGATTTCACAAAAAACTCAAAATAATCCTTGAAAAATCCCAATAAGATTACAAATCTGATGAAGCAGGAGCCTAATTCAGCATAAAATGACAACCTGCCTGTTTTTTTGTTCTTTTTCCTGGCAGGTCGCGTCCCAGTCGTTCATCCGCAGTGGCTCCAGGTGTGACGAGGCGTTTTAACTCAGCAGGAGACATGCAGCTTTCCTGTTCACACAATTATCAGCAGAGAGCAGCTTTCTGTTTGAGCTCTAACTGCAGCTCCAAAAGAGTCGGTCATCCTTAAAATAAAAATATCCATCTGCAATTAAAAATGTGATCACAGCAAAGTTTGTTAGTTTTTCTTGTACTTTTTGTCCTCAATCAGAATATTTTAGATTCCCAATCAGCTGCAGAAGGAAGGAAATCCTTTGATACGAGTCTTACTGTCATTAAAGCCTCGTTATTTGACATGTTCTGTTGCGTTAACGTGTTGAGAGGTATCTGTTGCAGACCTGAGTGGGTGGAGGAGATAATTACTGCACAACCTGTCACTCCTCACCAATAAATCATAAGTCCTTTAAAGGCTGCCAGGCGCGATGGGGACTCAGGATGTTTCTGCAGAGCATTTCAAGCCTGTTAAAGGGATGATGAGGCAGCTTTGATCCTCCGTCGCTGGGATTAATATTTCAGCTTTTAAGGCGAGGAATTTTAAAAGAGCTGAGAAATAATTGACTTTCTATGAACAATAAACTCTTTTTGAAGGAAAAGTGCTGAACTCCACCCATTGCTTTTGGCTCCAGGGGGACAAAGGATGAGTAAATAACGTTTCGCTCTGTCAGCCCTGTGCGTCATTGTGAGGTAATTAAGGGTTGCGGGTTTGGGACCTTTTCGCTTCTGTCTGCCTACACGGTGAACATTTGTCCTTAAATAATGCACACTGTTCATCCTTGTGTAATTGCAGTGTGCAGAAACTGTAGTGACATTTTTTCCCAGCAATGAGAGGAATTTTTTTCCTCATCCCTGCTGCTTCTCTGCATAAAACGTTTGTGTCCAGAAATAAAAACTACGCCCGCCTGCAGTCTCATGCGCAAACAAACCTACAGAAGCAAAGGAAAACGTACTTTTATGCTGTTTTTCACAGAGTGGGAGTGTTTCGCTTTCGTAACTAGTGGCTGTTAACATTTAAAGAAAATGTGAGGTTCTCAACTAGGGCACATCTTTAGGTGGTATTTAGCAAAGATGAGGCTGTTTTATGAAATCTTTCAGGAAATCTTCTTTTCAATAATTGCACATCTGCAAGACGATGCTTCGCCTTTCCGGTGTTTTCTCTGCAGAATTCAGAAAAAGTCCAAGAACATGTTTATCCCAACAGCTGCAGCAGTAAAGACTTACTGACAGCTTAAAGAAATCTGTCAGATATATCAGTTCAGTTGCAAGAATACAGACACATTTAAAAACTAATACCATAAAAGTAAATTACTTATTTATCATGAAGCTTCATTTCAGCATCTGAGATAAATCATCCTCACCTCTGTGTCCAAATGAAAACTCCTGATGGCATAAAGTGCGAAGCTTCAAGCACTGACAGACTGAAACCACAGATTATTTTCCTCCCAGATCTTAAGACAGTTGCAGAATCTTCTGTTCTTCACAGATTTCTCCATATAAGTCTGTAAAATAAATCACATTTTGGATTAGCTGTAACGTCTGCAGATGAAGCTCAGATACAAACTGCAGACTAACGGAGAATAAATAAACTAATAAATCCAAATACACACAAAGCAGAACCCAGAAATAAACCAAGACACGAAGCACAAAGAGATGAAATGAACATAAATGGAAAAACAATGAAATTATCAAAAGGGTTTGAAGAAATCTGATCTGCCAGTTTCTTTTGACAGATCTTGTTTTGTAAAAATGGATCATTTGAAATGAAGAGCAAAAACAAAGAGTTTTTCCTGGATTCTGAAATAATTCAGTTAATTGATTGAAACATTTCCAGTAGAAAACAACACACCTTCATTATTGAATCCACAGATTATTATTGATCCAGTTTACAACAACCTATTAGGAGTCACAGTTTTTTTTTCCCAGAGAACATTTAAATTAAGCAAATAGGAGACAAATCTAACATTTAAGCTTAAAACCTATTTAGTATTTATTAGGGATATGAAGGATAAATAATTTTGTAGATGAAAACCAGATGAATGATTGCTGCAGGTTAATCAGTTCAATCTGTATCCTGTTACAAAACAAACCAATGAATCCTGAAATGTTTGTGTCCGAACTTCGCTCCGACTCAACTGGGAATTAAATCAATTCCAATCTGCCGTTTCTGAGATCGTCCGCAGATACGAAGCCATCAGCTGCCAGTCATAGGAGCAAAAGAAATCGATACCGGCAGAAATATTTCAGGCTTTTCAGAGCCATAACTGGAACCAGAGGAGACCTGGGAGGTCAGCTGGACGAGAGGAGCCTGCAGACGTTCACTCCATCATCCAGACACGCAGAGAAAGAAAAGGCTCCAACAATGAAGAGTCTGCAAACCTTTAACAGAAATGTGGAAACGCATTTCACAGCCACATGAAACATTTCCCTGCTTTTAATTGGAATCCATCATGGTGAAAAATACATGAAAAGGTTTTATGTTTCATGAACCTTTATTAACAGGAAAAACTTTAACAAATGAGTTCATGAAGATCCACGATCAGATCAATAAAGTATTTTATTCATTTATATTACTTCATTTATAATATGGAGAAAAGTCTTACAATAACTGCAAAAGGTATTTTTGATCCAGTTTTTGGTGCAGGAATCTCAGTGCACTTGAAATAAAACAAAACTAACTTAAAAGAAATATGAGGGTTTTTTGTTTTTTAGTAAACAATTCCTTAATATTGATTAATGAAGATCATTTTACCGATAAGATAGAAAAAATGTCTATTAGTGAAATTATTTCTATCAATACTAAGAAATTATTTACTGAAAATAAGTTCATATTCCTCGTTGGAAAGTTATTTATAAGTTATTTTGCCAAAAGAAGACGAAAGCAAAAACTCCAGTTTTGGGTCACGATCCAAATATTATCAATAATCAATAATCAATATCAATAATCCCCAATCTGGTTTCTCTGCTGGAAACTTTGGGCATCCCAGTCTGACTCATGATAAATCCGTCATGAAGCAGCTTCAAGATTTTAATAATCAAGTCAAACTTGTTTCAGTTTTGCTTCCATGAATACTAAATATATTTTTAAAAAATGATATTATGTGGAAAAAAACTCAATTTGTGCTGCATAATTCAGCCTCTGGTTTGAATTTCCAGGCTTGTGTTCATTTCACGCCTGTTAATGGAAACTTGTAAGCATCCAGTTGAGCAGCTGAGTTGCTGGAGTCTCGGGTCACAAAGAAGAAAATTACAGATGAAATGACGTCAGCTGGAGGCTGAACACCCTGCACTTTATTTTAAATATTTAATTCTTGGAAAAGATTAAAGGGTGGAAACAAAGAAAGAAAAAGGAAGAGAGAAAGAAAAATGTAATCTGATAGACCAACATAGAGTAGCTCATCGCTGGAGGGAAAATGATGCATTTGCATACGAAATCTGAAAAGTGTGGAGTGTATTTGTGTGTAATGAATGGATGGATGGACCAGCAGACGGACAGACGGATGTTTCGTTGGATGTTTGTATTTCCTGTGACGCTTTATTGTTGTTCATATCTGTGACTCCTGGAAACATAACAGACAAACCAATAATAACAATAGCAGCTGATCAATAATAACACTGATCAATAATAAGATAGTTTTGATCCAGACATTATCTTCATAATCTACCAGAAAACAGAAAAGAAGAAGAAGAGCCAGCCTCACATCCGGGTGTAAATGGCGGCGAGGCCCTGGAACCATGTCTGCGCTGATGGCAGCTACACTGATGAGTCACTCAGTCATGAAATTAGTTGTGATGGCGGTCGGTGAAGTTTGCGTTGCGGCGACGTGACACCGGCGCTGTAATGATGCTCATTAATCATGCTGGTCTTATTCCTGCTCAAACGACTCGTGGGACTGGAGATGCAGCAATTAGTGATGAGTCACCACGTCAACGGCGAGCCGCCGGGTCGGCGACCAATCAGAAAGGGCGACACACTTCCTTCCTATATGTGAGACCCGGTGGGTTCATGCAGGACGGCTGCAGCTCTGCTTTCCCAGTGGAGGTGTTCACTGCTGGGCGGCTGCTAACAAGAGAACTTGGCAGACGTCAAATCGATGTGAGAATAATCCTGGAAGTCACGCTTCACTGATAAAAACTATAACTTTTAATCCGCCGTCTTTCTCTGCAGGTCTGAACCCAAACTTTCCCTGGTAACAGCCCTCAAACAGGGCTGGTCCAAGCCTTTTTGGGGCCCCAGGCAGGGTTTCTTGGGGGCCCCCATACCAACATGGCAACAGCAGGTGCTTCTTTATTCCTATGATGTTCTCTGAGTAACATCATTTGTAATCAGATTACATTACACCAGTGTTGAATTTAACCTTTTCTCTAAACGTTTTGTGCAAATATCTTGGTGCACTTGAAATGATGCAAAACTAACTTACAAATAACTTTTCAACAAGATATAAGACATTGGATTGTTAGATAATAATTCCTTAATATTGATGAAAAATGAAATAAATGAAATATTTAAAGACTTAGACATGGATGTTAGGATACTAAAAGATTTCAATATTTTGTTTGATTTCATTTTTGCTTCCTAAATATTTAGTTTCACTCTAAACATTTATTTTCCAAATTAAATATTTATTTCTTCACTTTTAAATATTTAATTTAAAAGTGAATCATAATCTGGCATAACAGACTCTTTGAGAACATTTATGATTTTAATGTGGCACAAAAAGGAAATAAATTTTATTCTCCTGTTTGGAATCAAACATGGAGGATTATCTTCTGCAACAACACAAAGACTTTCTGTGAAATTAAACCTGGATCATTTGATCATTTTCCTTATTTTGGTAAATTCTGTTTCTTTCCGTCCTCATCTTTCACAAACAGCCACATCGCGGGTCAGGCTGAAAGCAACCCACGTTTCTTTTTTTTAGCGTCTGATAGAATGACCTTAGTGAGATAGGAGGTCAAAAATAAAGCTGTTATTTTCCGATACTGGCGTAGTGGGTGTTGATGTCAGTAAAGATCAAATGAAAAAAAGGCAAGGAGGTTTTATTTCGCTGCAGCATTAACACAGAGTAACTCAACATGTTTTATTGGAGATTCGACGCATTAAAAACACATGAAAAGTGAAAAGTTGATAGATATAAATATAAAGCAAAAGTTTCAGTTCTCAGGGAGTTTGTTTCAGAGTTGATGAGAATAGTAACTAAATGCTGCCTCACTTTGTCTAGACGGTCCGGCCATTTAACAGGAAAGATTCAGTATTTAATAAAATATCTCATTTTCCTGGTGTTAGTGAGCAGAATGTTAATTAAATCTAATAAAGACATCCAACATTTTGGAGTTCAGACATAAAACATTTTTATTCTGGCAATATCTAAAGGTCTGTATTAGTTGATCTAGTGATAGGCATTTATTAGTTGATCAAATTAAACAGAATCCAAAGAACAGAGCCTTGAGTTCCTCTTGATCTGATGCTTGTTTTGTTTTCCCAGGTTTATCTTGACCAAATAACTCAAAATAGACCAAAAATGATAGTTTTTATGGTGAAATGTCTGAAAAATGTTTGATCAGATGTGTGTCTTTCATCACTTATCATGGAAGCGCCAGATTAGGTTTCTTTAAAAGAGGTTTGATTGATGCAATGACAGGCAAAGCAGTTGTAGGTCCAACACGGATGAATTAATATATAACTGCAACACAAACACAGACTGACAGACAAACAGCTTGATTGGATGCTTGTTGGGCTGATAGCTGCTGGAGGCTGAGAGCTCATTAGACTCTCTGTCAGTTGGCGTTAACTCACCAGCCTCAGACCCACGGTGCAGAAGAAGAACGTCAGAGGTCCAATAAAAAGGGAAAACAGCTGTATTTAATCAGAAATAAAAAGGGTTCTGATTATATTTGACGTGTCAGGCTGGAGGAGGAGTTAGAGGAAGGCGAGTCTTTCTCTTGTCAGGTTGGTTATGATCCGCTGGACAAACAGATGGAACCAGTAAGCAGAACCACGTATTGGAGCCGCGATAGACAGGAGAACGTTTCCTCCAAAATAGTCTGGAAATATGAGATTCATCTCTAAAATCTTCTAGAAAAAATTGGAAATCTGAGTTTGAAAAGTTGAACTTTTGCTAGAAAAAAAAATCACATACATTTTCTAGAAAACACTTTTAAATTTCTAAATTTGAAAAGTCAAACATTTTTGAAGCTTGGAAATCTGAATTTAAAAGTCAAAACTTTTCAAACTGAGAAATAAAAAAAATTGAGAATAAAGTCATATTATGAGTAAAGTTATAATATGAAAAAAATAATCATATTTTACAACTTTATTCTGTTTTTTCTTAGTGTGGCTCTAACACGACAGCGTCTTCAATAAAACTGCTCATCAAAACTTGCAATCACACAATATTCACAAAACTCCAAAAACATCTGTAATTTCTAAAATCTGAATTTCCAGTGAATGTCGGCTCCTTGTCAGTGACACCTGGACGCTCTGCACAGGACACTTTAATGGGAACTGGAGGTTCTGTTAGTGCCGATCACAGCAAACAGCCAGAACTCAACAAGAATACATGCAGAAACTGCAGCACAAACCTGTAAATGCACCAGTACATCATTATATCCTTCTGAAAAAGAACATGTGCAATATTAAAGCTTAATATAAAATGCAGCTGTGTGTCTGTGTCTGGTGAATTTTGGGTTAAATCATGTCTGTTTTTCATCCAGTGGGTAGAAAATCCAGAAATTTTACTCAAGTAAGACTAGAAATACTTTGTAATGAAAGTACTCAAGTAAAAGTAAAAATTTAAAAGTACTTCTAAAAGTACATTTTGTCAAAAAAAGTTACTCAAGTAAATGTAATTGAGTGCCTGTAACTAGTTATTAGAGACAACCTCATTATGCAAATAAACTGATAAAATTATCATAATTTGTGGCATTTGATGTATTAAAGAATAAAACAACCAGATAAATTGAAGCTATTTGAAAGTACTAAAAGCCCAAAGTGCAAATGATGTGTTTAAAAGTGGAGCTGGCCTCTGATGCTGCAACACGGCGAAGGCTGCATGCTGTCCTCTGCTTGCTGTGTCTCCAGTTGTGTCCTGGGTCGCTCCGGTTCTGGAGCGATCCGGCTTTAACCCCGCCGCTGATCGTTGGGTTTGGAGCCGATGGAAATAGAGGAGCAGGAAGCTTTGATTGTGCCTGAAGCTGCATGACTCACGTCTCCCTCCCTGCACCGGTGTAACGACTGAGACGCCAATTTAACGTTTCATTCAGGACAACCGGGCCATTTCATTCACAAACATGACTTCATTAGTTTTTTGTGCGGTGCATCGTTTACAGTCAAAGGCTCGGTTCTGTAGGAGACGTTTCCGTTTGCTCCTCTGCACCGCCGAGGTCATTAGGTGATTAGACTCGACTTTCTGCAGACTGCACTCCTTACAATAAATGATCAGAGAAGAAAACGTCGACTTCTCTGAGGGATCGCTTCACATGTTTATTACAGGCTGGTTGGAGTAAATAAACCTGTTTTCATGCGCTGTCAGGTCAGAGGAAGGTAAACAGCAACGTTCTGCTCCAATAGAGCAAACACTGCAAAAGTACTAAAGTATATCTGATCTAGTTTCTAGTGCAAATATCTGAGCCCACTTGAAATACGACAAAACTACATCATAAGTAACCTTCAAGCAAGATATAGGAGCTTGTTTTAAATCAATAATCTGCTGAAATTAACGGGAAACTTCTAGATTAACATGGAGATTATTTCACTTATAAAATTAAATGTTTCCCATTTTACAAGTGAAATAATCTGCCAAAGGAATTAGACATGTTTCATCAATATTAACAAACATGATCAACAAACAGATGTTACTACTGAGGGAGACGACTAAGAAAGTGGCAGGAAGTGGTAGGAGGAGGACGGTGCAACATGTTTTTAATCTTATATACACGGCAATTGCAAAACTGGGTTAATTTAGCAGAATATGGATAAAGTTTTGCACACATTAATATTGGAAACACAGCTAATGTGATCACTTACATAAAACCACATCAGTTCTGTGATTAAAGTGAACTATAGTGAGATGTGTGTCATCAGAATAGACATTATAAGAGATGTTCAGCTCTCTGAAATACAAACTGATCAATCTGGAAGACATCGCCGCACAGAAAACCAATTATAAGAAGAAAAACAAGTAAAATATTTCCTATTTTTCAAAGAGAGGAGATTTTGAGATCTTCAATTCTATTCTATTCTAATTCTATTCATCTCAGCATCAACATCGTCAACATGAGACAAACAAAGTTTCTCTCAGGCTCCTTCACCCAACAGCAGTTTGATCACAGCTGATAGATTCTTTCTGCCACTTTTCACTGAGGCTGAAGACTAATTTCAAGCTTGAGAGGAATTATCTTGCATGTCAGACAGCGGCCTGTTGGAAATGTGACGGAACAAAGGAAGATTATGATGTTTAAATCTGGATCATTTGCACAAGAAGAACCTGACAGTTTAAATGCAGCTGCAGAGAGCTTCATCTGATGAGGATTAAAACATCTCACTAACTGTGTTTGTAATAAAATATGTGCAGATCTTTGTTGATATTCTGCTAATGTCAAAATTATTTCCATTGAATAAGAAAAACAGTTAAAATCACACATGAATGAGCTTGTTCAAGCAATAAGTCAGTAAAAAGCAGTTAAAAACGACTTCCTGTCCTCTTTTTCGTAGTTTGCGGCAGTAGCAACATATGATCACGTGACTGCAGTGAGGAAAAAACGTGTTTCTATTGTTTGCAAAAACCATCTATTTCCATACACAAAACACACAAATTAGTTTAGTGCAAAAACTTTTTTTAAATGAACAGTTTTTTTTTTTGTTTTTTTTCAAAAAAAAAAAAATTTGAGCAATTTTATGGTTAATGGAATCGCAGCTGCTGATTTTCCTGCTAGTTTCAGATAATCTGGTTATCTGAGAATAAACTGCATGTTGTTTACATGAAGCTGCTATTTATTACCCAAGTAATCCATTACTCTGTCAGTAACAGCCCCATGCTGTTATTGTTGACTTCTCGGAGCTTTTCTTGCCCAGCAACTTTTACGGGATGACTCACCCAGGGCGGCTGTTACGCATGACAAAAAGAGGGGGGTAAAAAAAAAATCAAAGAATAAGGTGGAGCGAGCAGATGGAGCATCTCACATAAAAAGGTGTTTGTCGCGGCGGAGCTGAGTACCATCTGAGATCTGGGGAAAGGGCCACATGTTGCCGCGCACCGGGACCATGCAGAGCTCCAGGCTGCTGAGCGGCGCGCTCCTCTGCGCGCTGCTGCTGCTCTCCGCCGGCGCCGCCGGAGCCGGAGCGCAGGGGCTGCTGGACGCGGAGTCCGAGGAGGAGCTGAGCCCCAGAGCGCTGCGGGACTTCTACCCGAAAGGACCGAACCTGACCAGCGAGAAGCAGCTGGTGAGTCCTTGCACAAACCCGGATATTTAGATATTTTTACGCAAATTTTCACTTGAAATTTCTTCATATAAACTTTCATTTAAGCCCAGTTAAAACGATGTGCTGTAAATGATAGTGTTTGATGCGCACATGATGTCATTTTGCATCTGAACTTTCTGCTTCCTGGCAGCTTGGAGCTCTCCAAGAAGTTCTTGAAAAGCTGCAAGCGAAACGACTCCCATCGTGGGAGAAGAAATTTGGTCAAGTCCCAACGGTAGACGCAAAACACGCATTTTATTTTTTTCACCAAACTCTTCAAATATGCGTTTATAACGGAATTAAACAGCTTCTGTTCTTGTCTCTCTGTCAGTGTGATGTTGGAGAGCAGTGCGCGGTGAGGAAAGGCGCACGGATCGGGAAGATGTGCGACTGTCCCCGGGGAGCTTTCTGCAACTTCTTCCTGCTGAAGTGCTTATGAGCCTCTCCGGATCGGAATGTAGCTCCGAGAAGAGAAACATTTCACTCAATCCCTTTGTAATTACGCTCAGATTGATTTTTTTATTTATTACACCGCTCAGGCGCAGCTGGAGTGACTGTCCAACACTTATTAGGAGGAAAACATTCCGAGTTATTTTACAGAAAACAACATGAGGAGGAGAATATCATAGAAAGCTTCTGTAAATATTTACTTGAACCTCAATAAACTCAACCCATGGGACCATAAGCACACTGTAATGTCGAACCAGCAATATTGTACCCTTCATCCGCTGTGTTTTGTTCCAGCTGAATGTTTTATGTGTCATGATAATAAAATCCTGTTGTTTTGTAAAGCAGCGGAGTGGCTGTCATCTTTAAAAATGTGTTCAAATGAGCTGTTGTGACATCAAGCTTCCTCAGGCTGGTCAGAAAATAAAATATCAGAAAAAGGTTTCAAATGAGACCCAGATGAGCCTCAGAGGAAGCAGAGATGAGCCGGAAAGTGACATGTCAGTCAGTCAGGCTGACAGGAACGCAGAGCCTTTCATTCGCCCTGCAGCTGCAGGATGCTGCTTAAATGAAGCCTTAAATAAATCTGAAAAATAATCTGTGCTTAATTATATTTAGCTCTCCCATATGAATCAGTAGAAATCACATTGCGCCACAATTAACCAGAAGTATTTATGATTCTACCAACTTTCCACAAGGAAAAGCTTAAAGTTTTGAATATGTTTGTTTGAAAGCAACTCAAACTCCGTCAAACGTTTGTGAACAAAAACACGACAGATTTTCAATGAGATTTAACTCTGGACTGAAGCACAAAGCAGCATTATTCTAATAATAACTACACAATGTTTTGGATGTGGGGCATAAATCATAATAAACACTAAAGATGATCTGTGTTTTAAATATTTGCAGAAATAAGCAGAGCTGGATCTGAATAAACAATGTTTCTCTCTTTCTAATATTCTCCTTCACTGAACAGCTCCATTTGTTCTGAGAATAAATTATTCACCACTGGACTCTATTTACTAATTAGCTGACCTCTGAAACCTGGCTGGCTTCATTCAGAGCTGCTGCTGCAACAGGTTGTGTTCATAGATCTGATCTGCCAGATGTGAAAATAGAAACACGATTGATTGAAGAGAAATAACAAACTGAAGCAAAAATAATAATGGAATTAAATAAACAATCAAAATAAACTAAAACAACCCAGTTCTGACATTTGAAACCGAGAAAAGAAAAACTTCTGCAGACTGCTGTTTATCCAGGATATTTTACATTATAGTAAAAAAACGCTCTTATCTCTTTTATTATACATTTTACATTTTCATAGAATATCCACTTTTCTGTGAAAATCATGTCCAATTCCAGTTTTGCTCATTTAAAGCCAATTTCTTGTGAGAAAAACATTAAACACATCAGGAAACGTAAAACTCAGTGGCTGCCTGGGATTCCTGGCGGAGGAAGTCTGACGAAGCTGCAGCTGTTCTGATCACACTCACCTGGCTCTGCTTCCTAAACCTCCAAATGAGCCAAAACTCACACCACCACTCCAGCAGGCTAAGCTCTATTTATAACGTTTGGCTCCAAACTCCTGAGCAGCAGCTGATTTTTCAGAAAATCCAACAACAAACCAGCTGAGCTCAGTGTAGACGCTGGCAGCAGCCCTCAATTTGATTTACACAACAATGCTTCAGATAAAACATAATTATAGAGCGTTCTGCGGCGCGATAAGCTGCAAACACCATCGATTTCACTGGAATTTCATGAGGCTGACAATGAGTCACAAACCTTCAGCCGTTTCTGCCCTCACTCTAAATAATGAACTTTTGTTCAAAGCTGTAAAACCTTCATAAAAATTCAAAACAAATAACTCATGCACCTGCAGTATAGAACTCACTGGTTTACGTCTGAAAAGCCATCATTTCATTTATGGTTTCAGGCGAATTTTAAACTCTGCAAGAAGATCATAAAAACATTTTCTTCAATGAAATATGGGAATAAAACTGCTGGAACTAATTTTGTTTTGTATATTGTTGTTATATTTTAAAACACGGCTCTGCTCTTTTATCACTTTGGATTATTAGCCTCTAATTAGGACCAAAGGAAATTCATGTGGCTGCAGAAATTGGAAATGAAATGATCACCAGTTTTCTACGGAAGACAATTAAACCCAGAAAGAATTAAAACTTTTTTCTCTTAAAATTTTTTTCTGAACATTTTGAATTCAATCTCAAAATTCTGAGAAGAAAGTATTTTTGTTCAGTCGTCTTCAATGTGGGTAAAATTCACAGAAAAGAAACAACACAAAAATAGATTATAGATAAATAATACCTATAAATGGCAAAAACATGAAGTGTAAAAAACATTTTATAAAAGAATAAAGCCATAAAACGTCCTGCTTTACATGCAAATAAAGAGAAAACATCTGGAAGAAGCTGCTCTACTTAAACCGCTAAAACTGCAAGCAAAGACAAAGATATGAAAAAGTACAAGAGCAGGAATATAAAACACCCACATGGTAAAAAATATCATATGAGTAATTATTTACCAGCTTTGGAAAGAAAATGAGAAAGTAATGCAGCTTATCAGCATGAGGAATATCAATAAGAGGAAGAGGAGAGAAGAAAGAAAATGAAAAACAAAGATTAAAATAAATTCAAAAGTGAAGAAAACAACAGAGGGAAAAGAATTTGAATGCAATCAAGAGGAGAACGATGGAGAAAAACAAACCAGAAATAGCAGAAGACGTGGAAGATGACTAAAAATGACAAAAGAAGATGAAGATGAGAAATAAAACATCTGCCAACAAACTGGGATCGATGTTGTGAATTCCTCCACAGACTTCACAAGTTCCATCCGAACCCACCAGGAAACTGATTTAGAAATGAATAAAAAAATAAATCCATCCCCTCCACTGCAGATGAGATTGACATGGAAAATATTGAATGTATGAGTAGATATTTCCTTTAGTTTTCTTCATGTCCACCATCAATGTGTTTATTTCATATTCTCAGCTGCTTTTCATCAATAATGCACAACGTTCTGTTTGTTTCAGCTCCTAAAGTCAACAAAATCCTCCTTCCTCTTTGTTTCTGTGTCCTGAAAGAAACTATTAAGTAACTAATAAATCATTGATAGCTGGACAGGAACTCACACAGAAAGAGGGACATTAAATTCATATTTATTTACCCTGTGAAAATATCTGCTTCCTCTCACTTAAACATCAAGCTAATTTATTTTATCAGCTCTAATTCAAGTAGTTTTACCTGCTGAGAAATGATTGTTTTTTCTGCAAACGTTTGAAGCTTCTGACCTTTGCTACCGAGACGCCATCAGCCAATCGGTCGAAAGCTCTCATGCTTGGATTGGCAAAACATTCGTCATGAATATTATTGCATAAGTCACAGCTGCTAATTAATGTGACCTGCTGATCTTTTCTTCTAGCTCACAGAAAAATGCCAAAACTGTTGGAAAGTGTGTTGCTTGTTTTCCAAACAACACAAAAACCTCTGAAGACGCCAAACACAACTTGCTTCTCTAAATGGAAACAAAACCAGAGTAGCGTCAGACGTTAGCGGTTGCCAGATTTCTCTTCTGTCTTTGGTAAAAGTCATGAACCATTTGTCCTGCTAGTGCTAATCTAGCTCGTTTGTTTTGATTGTATTTACCCAGAATGCCCTGCGTTACAGCCCACTTCCTGCTTTTGGAACCGTTTCCCGTCAACTTAGTTTGGCTTGAATGCATATTCTGGGTTTGGTTTCACTTTAACCAGACTGAGATTTTAGACCGAACAGAGTCTGATTGTTATGGTTGATGATTATTAACAACTCCCTAAACAAACCAGAGTTTCTAGGCAAACGAGCTGGAGTTGGATTAAAGCAAACTCAACACAACTGGTGTGAATGACCTCTTAAATGACCTTTTTTATAACAAATGCTTTGAGTTTTGTTGCATCTTCCAGGAGCAGCAGAAGAGACTCTGATCTGTTCTAATGCCTGAAAATGAGACACTAACCAAACCGCAGTCACCCAGTTTACTCAAAGCCCCTGAAGCTGAAGGGAATTTCACCATCCCTAATTTTATTATTTACACTTATTTAAACATGTCTAAATGCTTCACATAAACTGAGGCATTCATTGCTTCTCCTGGCTTCAGTTTCCACAAATCTGATTTCCACCATCGAGTCAAAATGCAGCAGAATCAGTCGAATGATTAAAAGATTTTACTTCCATGGATTCCTGCCATCTTAGCCTCCAAACATGGCTGTCCTCAACACATTTAACTAGCAGCCTGTTTTCTATGTGCCACGCTGACTCATTAAAAGCTTTCGTCTTTTTTTATGTGCCAATGACGGCGTCTAATGAAGCATTCGGAGGACGAACCGTTCCAAGAACATTCTACCAGGGTCCTTTCATTAAATTCATCCACACACCGAGCCAATGAGATGGCAGCTTATATAATCACGTAACTTTGAGCTGCAAAGTTAGATAAGGACATGATGAGAGTCTGTGAATAACGGCAAGTTGTTTCAAACGTAAACATAAGAGATGAGATGCAGTCGGAGGAAGTGAGCATCTCTCGTATGAGAAGAAATGCTTTACGGTGCGGCTCTTCTGTGCTCGGGCTGAAAATTGGACCATTTATCTTATTTCTTGAAAAGCAATACTTTCAGCAGACAGAGAGGCTTTTCTGTTAATTCCTCTGAGGATTCACCAGATTCTGTCAGAGACTGAATTGGAGGATAAAAGCTTTTGTGCTCCAGACAGACACGGTCTGCTCATTATCAGATGTTTTCACGTCACAATTTCACCCTTCCTTTAATGGGGTGGGGAAGGTTTGAGTAACCTTACGATCCTAGGGGTGATGTCAGGGGTGGTAAGATCTCCTGTGGCCCAAAAAGATACCAGTAAGCACCTCCAGGTGTTCCTATCAGTGATTAGTGAGGAGGGACGGAGGCTGGTCCCAGTTCAGTTGTGACCCTGATTATTATCTGGAAGTGGGAATGAAGTCAACTCACCTCATAAACCAGCGGAAGATGAAGTGAGATTCATTTATACCAGGTAGCAGTGGTGCACAACGCTAACTACAAAATTATTTGTGCTAATCTTGAAGCACCAATAAAGAACATTCATTTTGCAAATTGGAATTTCAAAATAAGAGGTGGTTTCTGGGTTGCATCAAAATTAGCTTGTTTTGCAAACAGTTTTGCAAAACAAAATTGCTAAATTGTTTGCAATTATTTTGCAGATACTTTTGTGCATTTCATGGGTCACAAGATCACCAAGTGGAAGTTACTACTGGCATGTTGCTGTTGCCGGTTCAAACAATTCTCGACCTCCTTGGGAAAAATTAGTAAAAATGCTGAAAAGAAACAACAACGATTAAACATCAAATGACATACCTGAATTCAGTAAATGCAAATGCTTAATGATCTAAAACACCATCATTTCTATTACAAATGTGCGCAAAATATTGTTGATAATCTGCTAATGTTTTGAGAAAAAAACAATTTTGCATTTGTGGTGTTTATTTCAAATAAAAAATGCAATTAAAATCATATGATAATAAGTCAATAAAAACATGCCACACCATTATTCTCCAACCACTTCCTGTTGTCTTCTTTGTCATTTCCGCCAGTAGTAACATTGATTATGCGACTCATGTGATGCAAAAAAGTATTTCAAAACAACCTTGTCCTGGCTCAAAAACCTTTTAATGAAAAACATTATTTGTTTTTCAAAACTGTCATGTTTTCATTAAAACAAATTTATTTTCTTAATTCCAAATTTCGCAATTATATGAAAACACATTTAATGTTAAGGATTCTGTCTAAACTAAAAAATAAAAGAGCTGAATATTTGTTTTTGCAAGACTCGCTTTGCAACCTCCCCAACCTTTCAAGGTTATCAAGACAATCGTGATGGGATCCAATCCTGCAGGACTCGAAATGACCATCTGTGGAAATCTAATTTCATCACAAGCATCCTGCAGGCATCACAGAGCAGCAGCTCCTCCTGGATGGATGCTGACTTTTCAGCCAGGAAACCACCAGATCGGAGAGAAACTATAGTAATTACAGGATGCTGTATGCTGCAGTGAGGCATATTTAAATTGTCACAAATGGTTCTGAAATCATCATTCACAAAGAAAAACACTGCAAAAACACTAAACCTTACCAAGTATTGTTGGTCAAGTTTCTGGTTCAAACATCTTGTTGGACTTGAAATAAGACAAAACTAACTAACATAGCAGCTTATTTTAAGTCAATGATTAAAGTCAAAAGTTTGAGTCAGATTATTTCACTGACAACATGGGAAAATGTTTTGTTCTAAGTGAAACAACCTGGTAGTGGAACTAGTACTTCTTCTTCTAAATAAGGAATTATTTACTTTAAAAAAGCTCCTGCATCTTGCAGAAAAGTTGCTAAGCCAAAAATACTGGATTAAATTTTGTGTTTTTACAGTGTGTGACTGTGGCACAGTTGGTAGCACTGTTGCCTTGCAGCAGGAAGGTCCTGGGTTCGATTCCCGGTCCAGTCTGCAGAGGTTTCTCTCTGATTCTTCCTCCCACAGTCAAAAACATGACTGATAGGCATCGATGTCTCCTGTCTGTTTTTACTTTCTGTTGCCCTGCAACAGACTGGTGACCTGTCCAGGGTGACCCCCCCTCCTGACCCCACTGGGGTCAAGGATGTCAGAAAACGGATGGATGGACTGGAGCAGAGAGGTGCTGTTTTTATGACTCCCAGTTCATAAAAACAAATTCATTTACTAAGATATTTGCACCAGAAACTAGACCAAAAATTCTTGGTGAGATTTTGTTTTTTGCAATGAATGGCAAACATTAAAACACAAGTCTTACTGTTCCAACTGTTACTTGGAAGAGCTTAAAAAAGGCCCACATAAAGAGGCTATTACTTAGTTTTTCTGTTTAGATATGCCACTTTTCTTCCTGAAATATAAAAATAAACCTTAATCGTGAATGCGCCTCTGTGTCTGAACAGTCCAGGCTCTTTTCAAAGCAAACAGCTCCACTATAGAAAAGTTTCTTTGTGGCTGGCTGGGGAAAAGGCTGTTTATCTTATTTCCGGAGCAGCAATACCTTTTCCCGACAGCAAGGATTTGTTATTGATTCTCCGGGGAATTACCGCTGATTCCGATAGAGATTGTAAACGTGGACAAGAGTGTTTCTCCCCACCCACGTCGCGGCCCCTCCAACCTGCCCATCGGTGAGGACGTTTGTTTGTGTTTGATAATTCGACAGAATGACAGATGGCGATGTTGACAGAAGCAGGAAGAGGCGCGCGATGATTTAGAGAGTGATTGATGGAGACACAAAGCAGGAGACAAACGCCGCAGCCTGAAATAGAGAGCAGCTCTGTGAGGATGATGGCGGCTGCAAAGAGAGCAGGCGCTGCTGCAGGCAGGCAGGGCGCCTGAACGCATGGAAACACGATCAACTCGATTTCCCAGCATGTCAAATAGTTGGAGCATCTTGTGTTTGTTTGTAAAGGATTAATGTGATCAAATCAACAAAAATGCGTCAAAGTTTGTTTGGTCAAAGATGCGATATGTAACTTTACTAAAAAGAAAAAAAGCATGTTATTTCTGTATTTATTGTGTCGCGACAGGATGAGATGACAGATAATCTGTGGGGAAATACGGAGCGACTCCTTGAGCTTCTGATACTGTCTGAAAAAACAACCAGTCAAAAACAGCCAATCAGAGCAAAGAGGAGGGTTTAAGCGCTGTCAATCATCCTCCTGTATGCTGCTCAATGTGCTAATGGTGGGAAACATTAGCACCATGTTTTTCCACCGTCACACAGATAGTGCTATTTACTTTGTGAATTAGGAAATGCTAAGACAGTTAATACAATGAATAGAGCAGATTAAGTATTATGAAGCTCAAAATGCAACTTCAATACATAAATAAAACTTAAAAAATGAGCTGGGATGCAAAGAGTTCCAGAAATAAATGTAATATCTGAAGCACACTTGAGCACTGATTAATTTCATGCTATT
This sequence comes from Poeciliopsis gracilis, assembly GCA_911649635.1. Taxonomy (NCBI): domain Eukaryota; kingdom Metazoa; phylum Chordata; class Actinopteri; order Cyprinodontiformes; family Poeciliidae; genus Poeciliopsis; species Poeciliopsis gracilis. The sequence goes on from CAJVRI010001162.1 coordinate 9,088,238, forward strand.
ATAGCAGAAAATGTCAAGTTGTTTGAAAGAAGCCGACTCACCTGTGGCGTAAATATTAAATAAAGTAATTATAAGCACATTAATCTAATAAAATATTAGATTCAGAAGATGGTTTAAATACTTTCCAACTGACACCAGACAGGCTGCAGAAATCTACATGAAAAATTTAAGTCTATCAGGATTCAGTTCAAAAACAGTCTTTGTTGCTCATTGTCCAGTTTGAACACTGTAAAATGTTGTTTTTGATATTTCGTACAGGTTGAACGTTTGTTGGGGAACAGCTGTTTGAAGTCCGAGCTTTATTTGAACGCTGTTGCCCCCTAGTGGTTCATCCCCAGATTCAGTACCTGGAATCAGTTTCTACACCTGCTCAAATTTTCTACTTTCTTTCTAACCACAACTTTAATGCAGACACCTTCTTGTTTTTATCACGTTTTTACTGGTTGTCATGTTTTCTTTCTGGTTTAAATGTTTAAACTGGTTACTGGTGAATATCTGGGATAAAAGAAAGAAAAATTATTATTTTTCAGGTTGTTATTTTTGTCCTTTTGTCACCAGTTCAATCATCTGGTTTCCTTTATGCTCTGTTTTAATAATTTGGGAAGGTATGCGCTGACTTTCCCTTCACCTCAGAAATGAGTCAGTTTCTCATTAAAGATGATTGTAGATGTCAGCATCAGAAGTAATCTGGTGACATTTATGCATGATATCCTCCTCCAGTCGAACGCCCCCAGCCCTCATCAACACAGCTGACCCAACATGTGCTCTGTGTGTGTGTGTGTGTGTGTGTGTGTGTGTGTGTGTGTGTGTGTGTGTGTGTGTGTGTGTGTGTGTGCGTGTTTCTCCTTTCATTAGTCGATGTGATCTGCTTGTCACTTCCTACGTTGTTGCGTTGAGGCACATTTGTACTTCAAAGAGAAGCTCCTCATTATTTCCCTGATATAAATGTAGTGATGATCTGCAGACGAACACAAACCAGTGCATGCAGGCAAAGCAGAGAATGAAACTTTGTTTTCAACAAATTTTACTACTAAAAACTGTTTAAAAAGTGGCACGCATGATGGTCCAAAATGTCATGTTGAGACTTGCTATCGGTCACCAAATGTTTGCAAAAACGATTCTATTTCGTATGTTTATTTGCTAAATAAATACGCATTGGATGTTTTAAAGAAAACAGTCAAATTTGTGTATCGACGTGTAAATCATTGTACATTTTCAAGGTTTGCAAGTTACATTTTCTAGATTTTTTAAAAACTTATGAGCAACAAAATCAGGATATTTGCTCATGCTTGCTTTATTTTGCTAGGTTTATGAAATTGGTTTGTCCAAGACACCAATTTAGGAAAACAACACTGGATATTTTTATCTACTATTACTAATACATTTTATAGAAACCAAAAACCTGGATGAATATTTTGTGTTGTACATTACATTTTAAGATTTTAATTGTATCTTTTTGGAACAGCCTGAAATTAAATAAATATATTTTTTATAATCTTATGTACTGTATTTGGTATTTATTTACCAAAATAATTAATACTAATTCAGTATTATTTATGCCTTCATTGAAAAAGTATGTCTTTATATGCCTTTTTATAAAATGAAGATGATTCTCTGGGGTGTCTAGCATGTTTCAAAGAGGGGTCCATGGCCCCGCTTTGCCCCCTCTTGGGGACACCACTGTAAAAACACAAACAAAACAAGATTATGCAGAAAAATTACTGATTATTTTCAAGTTCATTTAACAATTTGTTTTTGTATGTTAATAAAACATTTAAATAAATATTGATCAAAATTGATTTTATTATCTATTTTACATAGTTAATTATTTCCTAATGGTACTTGATTCAAGCAGAATCCATCAATTTTAAGTAAAGACAAAAAAACCATTAAATCAGTCCTGTAATTTACATCAAATTTGTTTTTATTGTCAAAAGTAACACAAAGTACCTAAATATGAAAATACAAAGATTAATTTTATTAGACTCAGGTTTGAAGTTTGACAGAACAAGTTTGACAGTCAGACTGACCGCAACCGTTTGGGCTATTTTTTCCTTCTTTTTTAAATTTAATTTTAAACACCGAATATTCAATAACTGAAAAACTGCTGCAATTACAATTAATTGCAAATTAATAGTTTTTCCAAATCAAGCAAACAAAAAATTATTTTTTACACAAAAACATTGCTTTACTATAATTTAAATTTTTAAAACCTAATTTCTTCTACATTTTCATCATTTGATCTTAATGCAAAAAAGTTTTCATTTCTAGTTAACTGAATTATGAATGTTATTTTTCTTTAAATCTTCATGAAAAAGTCCAGTGATCAACACAAGTTTGTTAATAATTCTCTTTTTAATCCAAAAACACACAAGTTGCTCAAAACCAGCCTGGAAAAGCCAGAACTGCTCAACGCTCTCGGTTAAATTTTATTTAAAAATATGTAGAAACAGGAGCACATGTGTAAACAAACATACACCAACTGGGGAGACGCTCCTCTCAGCATCAACCTGGACCGGAACAAAAGCCACAAAAAGCAAAAAACAAACTTCACAGCAGCACTTTTACCCTCTCAAAGTAAATCCTTCCAGCTCAACGTGTTGCACATCACAAACCTCAACAACTTCAGCAAAAGTTTTATCCTGAAAATCAAATAAAAGCCACAGTTTAACTATTCGCTGTACAGAAACGCAGCTACTGCAGGAGTCTGGGAAATGACTAGAGACCCTCAATTCAGCACAAATGTTTGCACCTATAGGTCCTATTTTTTATTAAAACTTTTTAAAAAAAAAACTAAACTTCAGCAGCACCAGAAACCTCCACAATGCAAAAACACAAACTCTTAGAGTGTTTCTGATCTAATTTCTAGTGCAAAACATTTATACACTTGAAATAAAAGAAACAAGTTAAAAGTAACTTTTCAGCTTGTTTTTTGGAATAATGAAAAAGTAGAAGTTCTGGCAGATTATTTAACTTTTTTTCTTACAACAAGAAAATTATTTTAATAATTAAACAATTATGTACAATTTTTCTACTCATATTTAACTTTTTTTAAAGTAGCTATTTAAATATTTATTTAATTATTCAAGAAAATAAGAAATTCCAATTTAACTAATTCCTTAATTAAAGAATTAAATAATTCAGTTATTTATTTTAACTAAATAATTTGAGGAATCACTGACATAAAATGAGCTTCTATATTTTCCTGAAAAGTTCATTCTAAATTATTTTAGTCTTTTTTTCAAGTGCACTAAAATATTTGCACCATTAACTCGACAAAAATACTTGGTAGTATTTTGTGTTTTTGCAGTGCACAGAGCTCCAGTCCTGGTCAAAAATAACTTAAAGTGCAATAGAGAAGGTTGAGGAAAGCAACCCTAACATTAAAGGGTTTACTGGAAACAGTAGCACTTCTAATCTGCTTCGTTTGGATGTTTCCTGTCACTAAAACGCTGAAACTGTTCAGAAACTAAAGTTAAAGTGACAGTTTTATTTCAACTGAGTCAAAGGTTCGACTAAAAATCAGCAGCAACAAAACCAACAACATGGCCGCTCGTTACTGCTTGTCATCAGTAAAGAAGCCTTTTTTGTGTAAATTTAGCGCTTTCCTTTTGTTCTAAGATGCATCAGTTTGGCTAACAGTCTGGACCTTCGTCCTGCGACTCGTCCTGGAACGGGTAGCTGAGCGCCGGAGGGAAGCCCTGAGTCCGCGGCAGCTCGTCCAGCAGCACCAGGTCCTCCACCTCCCTGCCTCTGTAGCGCCGCCTGCAGATCTTTACCGTCACTTTCCGGCCCTGGAACACCTTCAGCGCCTCTTTGGAAGCCATGGCCTTGGCGGCCGCCTCGTCGCGCCCGTAGCCGGTGCCCATGTAGACGGTCTGGCAGCGGATTTCGCACACGTGGCCATCCTTCTGCGTGCGTCCCGCCGGGAGGCCCGCAATGTCCTTCAGCGGCACGAACACGCACGTCACCGTCTGTTTGCACGACTCCACGCAGCTGCGCAGGATCTCGAAGTGGTCCAGGTTGGGGCCGAAGCCGCCGGCCGACACCAGCTTCCATGCCACGGCCTTGTAGAGGCGGTTGAAGAAGGGCTGCTGCTCCGCCGGAGCCTGAGGCGGCGGCCCGGACTTCTGGACGGCAGACCGCGCTGCCGTTCTCCCGGATGGCCGGCCGTCGGCTTCGGTTCTGGATCGTTTCGCACAGCCTTCGGGTTCGCCGTCTGGGAACGAAGACAGAACGTTGTTGATCCAGAAGAAGACATGTTTAATGGTGAACAAAGAGCCGATGGTAAGGAAATATCAACTAGAAAACTTCTCAATTTCTTTAATGACTTGATATTTTTGTGTTTTTATGATGTAAAGCACTCTGAAGTGCCTTGTTGCTGAGATGTGCGATATAAATAGACTTGATTGACTGATTCATAGTTTCTTTTTTTATTCAGCGTATTATAAAAAAAAAAGTTTTCTTTATTAAGACAATCAGTCACCTTCATACAAGAGAAAACTCAGGTTTTTAAGAAAATGGCCGCCATTTGTTGGCGAATGAGATCAATCCAGACTAATTTATTTTAAGGCTTTTTAAAAAAATTGCAGGCCAGTAACTGTGTATGGTGCTGTAAACACTCCATCAAAGTAAGATGTCCTTTTTAAAATCCAAGTTAAAGCAAACAAAACTCAAACTGCTCAGTGAAACCCAACCAGCGTCACTTTTATGAATCACAATAATGGAAATGTGTTTTTAATCACCGTCTGGGGCGCTGCGCTTTCCTCTGGCTGTGATTCCGTCTTTCGTCGTTTTGTGGACCGGCGGGTCCTGGACGGCGATCCCCTCGCCCATATCCTTGATCTTGTCCATGACAGCCTGCGGGTAACTGAGACGGAGAGGAGAGCAAAGTTACATCAGCTGGATGTGCAGAGGAGCTGGAAAAGCTCAGAACAACCAGAAGGTTTTCTGGTTGTTGATTTCCAAAATTAGTCCACTTTGGTATAAACTGCTAAAAAATGTTTGATTTCATTTCTTGATGGTAAAGCTGAAAATCATTTCATTTTTATTAAAATGGTGAATAAACACAAAGTCACTCGATAGAATATTAGGGCCAAGCAACTATTTTTAATTATCAGAATAAAGCTGTAATATTATTAGAATCAAGCAGTAATTTTATGAAAACCACATGAAAATTAACAAAAAATGTAAATGAAGAATGTTGAGCACCTTGTGAAGTTATACTTTGGTATTGGTTTTGGAGACAAATACTTTGTCTTTAAATTCATCTGCATTAATTTATGACAGAAATTTGAAGCTATGTAGCAACAACAACGTTTATTATGAGGAAAACCACAGGCTGAGCTGCTTATGTTAGATCTTGAGAACCTTATGTGCTTTTTTCTTGTTAAAATGACCTTTTAATGTAATTTTATACATTTTTCTTACAAATGTAGTCTTTATTTAGCTAATGTTATCACTTTACTCTCTTCTTTAAACAAAATGATCATAGGCTGTTCCTTAAACTCCATTGTACAACTCATAGTACTGACAATTTAAAATAAAACTTTTTGAAAATATTTTCTATTTTTAATTTATATAGTGAGTAAACACAAATTTAAAGTTTTAAAAAAATCTAAAACTTTATTTTTCAATAATGCTAGCTTGGTGCTCTTGAGGCCCCCTGGTGGTGTGGAGGCACTAAGCAGCCGCATAACTCTCATGTGCCTTGGGCCATGAGAGTTATGGCCCAAGGCATCAATTTCTTTAATGACTTGATATTTTTGTGTTTGTATGATGTAAAGCACTCTGAAGTGCCTACCTGCAGCCGAGGAAGACGTGGTTGGCCCAGACCATGGACAGAGACAGCAGCCTGTCCAAACTGCTGTTGCAGGTCCCCGGCTTCACCGTGGGGAAAGCCTCCATGTTCCTCAGGATGAACTCCCTCCGAGCAGTCCACTGCTTGTTGGTCTCACAGTAGCCCCGGAACGACTCGATCCACTGGGCCAGCTCCGGGTTCTGGTTCAGGTACTCTGAGACGTCATCTCCACATCTCACCCCCGCCATCCCTGATGGACACAGAGACAGTGATTCCCAAAACTTCCGATCTGAACCAAAGCAGCAGACAAGTTAGACCCACTCAGATTAGCATTAACCAACATGGAAAACAAGTAAGGATAGCTTAAGTCGTTGAATCTCTCGTGTTGTGCTGTTGTTACCTCACCTGGTTGTGTAATTCAACCGACCAGAAATGTTACAAAGTGGCTCTCACCTGCTGACGATAAGTTGAACCAAACGTGAAGTCGAGAAACATTAGCTAAACCAGAAGGCTCACGGAGAACTACAGAGCATCGTTTATCTACATGGGATAAGCAACAAGGCCACCATTGTTTTGGAGTCAATATCTCCTCGTCTAACAATAAGAAACTCTCACATGCTGCGCTGTTTCTGTTGCGATATGCTGCTAGCTAGCTACAGTGTCGAAAAGTGACGTAAGAACCGCGACTTAGAAGAAAAACTACAATTCCCACAACTCGAACGTAAACTACCGGTTCCCATTCGCAAATGACATAACATTCGCAAATAAAGAACAACTTTAAACGACCCAGTCTTATTTTTGAGGCATATTTATTAATATTTTTAAAACAGACACAAACGAGTTAGCGTTGGCTAGCTTACGTTCGGCTGCTGTTGGTATCCATAGCAACCGCGGAAGTGCAGGCGTTCATCCAGTGACGGTTTCCGGTTGTTCTCAAGTCTGATGGCGGTTTGTTTTTGTCGGTGAATGGAAAAAAATGAAATAAAACTCTGCTTTGATTTATTGGGCGTTAAAATAATAATAATAATAATTTAAATATTAAATATGATTCACGAGCTGCTGCTGGCGCTCAGCGGATACCCCGGAACCATCTTCACATGGAACAAGCGGACAGGTTTACAGGTAAAACTGATGCAAAATGGATGCCTACTAGCTGTTTTGTGAATTGTAAAGTCATTCATACTGAGCTGACTTTTATTACATAGGAATAATTATTATAAAACACAAATAAATATATTCAGTCCACAGAGTTAATTGCTTTCAGGAATCGAAAATCCAATGGTCAGTTTGTCACAGACTTTAAATATTCCATGAAACCGATGAAAACAGAGATTTTGGCCACACAGTCATGGGGAAGACTGCTGAATAGACAGTTGTCCAGCAGACAGTCCAATAAAAGGGAGTGCTACATCCAAGCATCTAAATGGAAAGTTGAGTTGAAGGAAAAAGTGGTTAGTTAAACAAGCAGCTGCAGATTTTCAAGAGTGCTGTTCTAAGTATACAAGAAACTTACTTCTTGTATGTTTTCACACAAGAAATGTGAGATTCCTTGTGTGAAAACATCTGAAATGGCGCTTTTGGATTTCTTGTAATTTCTCCACTTCTGGTAAGATTGATAGTTATCTAAAAGACTTTTCCACTTGTGATTGTGAACAGACTTTCCTTTTAGGATTCAGGACTTCAAATAGTTTAGAAATGGCCATGTAACCCTTCCCAGATTGATAAGCCACAGCAGTTTCCTCTCTAAAACATCAGAAATCCTGTGTACACTGCAAAACACCAAATCTTACCAAGTATTTTGGTATAATAGGAGTTTCACTGGCAGATCATTTCACTTTCAGTAAGACATTTTTTCATATTATAGATAAAAAAAATATGTGCCAGTGGAACTAGAACTTTTTCATTCCTATTAAGGAATTATTGACAATATGTGGTTTCTCTCCTAGGTGTCCCAGGACCTTCCCTTCCTTCACCCCAGTGAGACCAGTGTCCTGAACCGGCTGTGCAAACTGGGCTCAGATTACATTCGCTTCACTGAGTTCATAGAGCAGCACACCGGCCACGTTCATCAACAAGTGAGTCTCTATGTGACATAACTTTACTTCCACATTAAAGTTAGCAAAAATGACAAACTCAATGAGTCCAACTGCACGTTTAATTCATGTTTACCTGGAATTGTTTAACTTTGAATTAAAATGTTGTTTTTCAGGAACATCACACCAACCAGCCGAACCAGACGGGTCTTCATGGAATCTACCTGCGAGCGTTTTGCACCGGACTGGACTCCATGCTGCAGCCGTACCGACAGGCGCTGCTGGACCTCGAACAGGAAGTAAGATCACCGCGCAGCCAAAGACGTCTCATAGCTGAGCACACAGCAGGACACTCGTTTAACGTCCGCTTATGTTTCAGTTCCTGGGAGACCCACATCTGACGATATCCCACGTGAATTACAAGCTCGACCAGGTAACTCAGGGAACAAACGATTATGTGTTTTACAAACGTGACCGTTTGACTGAACTTTTGCTTTTTTTAAATTAAGTTTCAGTTGCTGTTTCCCTCCGTTATCTTGGTGGTGGAAACTATAAAGTCACAGAAGGTAAGAAGCATTTAATGAGGAGGAGTTTGTGATCTAAAACATTTTATTTTGATGTAAACTGAAGGCCACAAGAACACTGATGATAACTGTGATTTGGTATATAATGCAGCTCTTCATAATTTAACCCTTTGCAGAAACTCATTGGAGATTCTTTTGCTGTTTGATATTTCAAGACTGTTTTTTTGCCACTTATATATAAAAAATATCTGAGTTTCAAGGGCTCAATTTCTTCCTTAAATGGATTCCTGTATGGAGCTAAATTAGGGCAATAACATTTCTTCAGAAAAAAGAAAAAGAAAATACAAAATATTTTAAAACTAAAATAAAGTCTGAAACTAAAACAATGAAACTTTTAGAACGTTTCAGTTTCAAAACTGAAACTAAAAAAACTGAAAACTTTTTTTTCGTTTAAAATCTTTATTTTCAGTATTTTTTTCAAGTTCAATACTTTATTTTTTCAGTTTCAAAAACGTTTTTCACTTTTAAAACTTTTTTTCAGATTCAATTAACTTTTCAGTTTCAAAACCTTTCTTTAGGTAATTCTTTTTTCTTTTGAGCAAACTTTATGGCACCAATTTAGCTCCATACTCATGCTTTTAAAGCTCGGTGGGTTAACAGAGTCATCTGGCTGTTTTAGATCCATGGCTGTCAGATCCTGGAGACGGTGTACAAGCACAGCTGCGGGGGGCTTCCTCCGGTGCGCATGGCTTTAGAAAAGTAAGTCCGCTCCCGTTTCAAAGTTTGTTTTTGTTTAGCTCTGAGATGCAGAACGAAACCCTCCTCTGATGCTTCTCTTCATGCTTCTCTTCATGCTTCCTGCAGGATTCTGGCCGTGTGTCACGGTGTGATGTACAAGCAGCTCGCCGCCTGGATGCTGCACGGGCTGCTGCTGGACCAAAGCGAGGAGTTTTTCATCAAGCAGGGCCCCAGCGCAGGAGGCGCCGCCGCCAACCAGGACGAGGAGGAGGAGGACTTGGGACTGGGCGGTCTGAGTGGAAAACAGCTGAGAGAGCTGCAGGACCTGGTGAGGCGCTGCAAACACAACTTTACCGCTTCAAATCTCACCTAAAGAGTGGAAACAAATTTTGCTGGATAATAAATTTCCTGAGAAATTGTTGTGATAAATTAAAATTTAATTTTAATATAAATGTAATGATAATAATGATAATGCAAGGACACGTTTTCAGAGATCAATAAACTTTAAATTCCAATGAACATTTAACTCTGGAACTGGAAGATATTTTAAATATCCCAAATAAATAAACAAAACAACAAACATTTTTTGAAAATGTCTCTGTGTGTCTCAGAGTCACATAAAGACAGTTACAAAGTCAGACTTCTCTCAAACGTTTCTGGGATTAAAGTCGCATCAAGAGCTGCAGTTTTGCTGTTTTCTGTTTTTATCATGTAAGTCACTTTGAACTGCCTTGTTGCTGTTAAAATGAAACAAACTTGATGGTTTCTAACTTTTGTCTTTTGCTCAGCGGCTGATCGAGGAGGAGAACATGCTGGCGCCGTCTCTGCAGCAGTTCTCTCTGCGGACAGAGATGCTGCCGTCTTACTTTCCCATCCGGGTGGCAGAGAAGATTCTGTTTGTGGGCGAGTCAGTTCAGATGTTTGAAAACCACAACCACAGCCCGTCCAGAGCCGGTATTGACCCGCAGACCTGCGCCCGTCTTCGTGAGAGCGGCTCCGGGTCGGTTCTGACCGCTGTTCTGTTTCAGGCTCCATCCTGAAACACCAGGAGGACACGTTTGCTGCCGAGCTGCACAGACTCAAGCAGCAGCCTCTGTTCAGCTTGGTGGACTTTGAGAATGTGATCGACGGGATCCGGAGCACCGTGGCCGAGGTCGGTTCAGATGTTTGAAGTAACGCTTTTCTTTTCAGCAGCCATTGTATGTGCTGGAACTCTGCTTGGGTTGCTAGGTAACAGGCTGGAGTTGCTAGGGAACGGGGTAGTGCCTGCTGACCTATCACATTACGTCTGACGCGTTTTTAAAACAGTTCGCCTTTTAGTTATTGCCAAAAAACTGCAGTTTTTTCAAGCACTTTGGTTGTTTTTTAGAAGCAATAAAAACCCAAATGGGAGAATAAAAATATGCAAAATGTTAATTTATATAATAGCTTTTGTTTTGAAACCCCAGGAGATCATTGGCGGAAAGAAAATCCTGATTATCCAAAAATGAAATCTCCAGAAAGCACTGATTTTATTGCTCAGTAATGGGTTAGTGGCCCCGCCCTGCTGGCCGGTCCAGATAACGTCTCTCTGCTCCGCAGCATCTCTGGACGCTGATGGTGGAGGAGGCGGATCTGCTGGAGCAGCTGAAGGTTTGTGATCACGCCGTTTGTTTTCTGGATCTTTGAAGGACGGATGTTTGCTGACGTTTCCGTTTCCAGATCGTTAAGGACTTCTACCTGCTGGGCCGCGGGGAGCTCTACCAGGTTTTCATCGACCTTGCCCAGCAGATGCTGAAGGCGCCGCCAACGGCCGTCACCGAGCACGGTAAACATGGCTGCCGAGACGCTCACACCCGCCCGGGGCTCTGTTTGTCTTTAACTTTCTTTCTCTTTTCTTCCTTTTTTCTGTCTTTAGATTTTGTCTCGTCTTTCATTCTTTCTTCATTTCCTTTTTGTTTTTCATTTTTTCTGTTTATCTTTCTGTTTGTCTTTTGTTGTTTTGTTTTTCTTTCTAATTTTTGTTTCTATTTGTTTTTTTGTTTTTCTTTTTTTTTTCTGTTCGATTCTGTTTCTTTCCTTTTTTATGCTGCTTGTTTTTTTGTATTTTATGTTTTTCTTTTTGGTTTTTTATTTTTTATTATTTCATTGTGTATTTATTTTCCTTCCTTCTGGCTGGTAAATGTGTTAAATGTATTTTTCAGTTTTCTTGTTTCTGTGTTTTCCTCCTGCAGACGTGAACGTTGCCTTCCAGCAGGCGGCGCACAAGGTTCTCCTGGATGACGACAACCTGCTGCCTCTGCTGCACCTCACTGTGGACTACCAGGGGAAAGACGCCAAAGGTCAGCTCACAACTTCACTGCAGCAACAAATCATTCAGCAGAGAAACATCGTTAGATGAGGCAGCAAACGCGACCCGCTCATTTAAAGGCTCATCTGCTGTGAGGCAGAAATATTTGCACTCATATAAAAAGATTGACTTATTTTAGAATAATTTATGCCTCTTAAGCTAAATTTCAGTATAAATTCTAGTATAATGAAGACAAAAGCACAAGCCGGTTATTTTCTGTAACCTTTGAGGTATTTTAAAGTTTTGGGGGATTACTGGCTGCTTTCATCAACTTATAGTGCATTTTGTAGAACATTCACAGAGAAAACAGAAAAAGTTAACAATCATAAATAAATTAACGAAAAGACTCCTCAGTTAAAACATTTACAGACAATTTCTTTTCAGAAAAGCCGAAAAACATTTTGAGCTCCTTTAGCTCCATGTTTTCTGCAGCTGGTTCCAGTGAGGGGATCAGATTGATTCTGGTTTGTGTTTCAGAGGCGTCGGGTCCCAGAGACGGAGCCACTCCTCCTCAGGACTCGTCTCCTCGGGAGGCTCCGCCCACCGGCTGGGCGGCCCTCGGCCTGGCCTACAAGGTCCAGTGGCCGCTGCACATCCTCTTCACTCCCGCCGTCCTGGAGAAGTGCGTATCTTTAAAGGGGCAGTACCACGTAAAATCTACCTTTTGCAAGTAGATTTTATAGCATAAGAGATGCTAAATACCTGGTAATACCACAATTTAACAAAATTTAACTGCTCCATAGCACATTATTTTACAAAAACAGTGTTTTAACTATCACTCATGACACATACAGTACACTTATTAAGCACAGAAAAGACTTCATACCTTCTCTCATGGGATCCAAACGGAAAGAGAGACCGTCTGGTAGCGTGGGAAAACATTTCACCGTAACGGTCCGATCCGTTAAACTCACAGCAACCTGAGAGGTTCATATATTCCAACAGCTAAGATAACGGTTCACAGTTATGTGAATGTCATAGCACTTAATGTGTTGTGACATTTGCACTTAATGTCACAACACATTAAGTGCAAATGGAATCATAATTTCAAAACAGGAAATTACCTTGCTGTTTTGCAGTGAAATTGTCGTCTTTTCAAAATAAAAGTTCATATAATTACCTTTCGCAGTAAACGTCCCGTTTTACAATCACACTGCTACACACTTATGTTTGCAAAATCATTTAATCTCCATGGCAACCATTCAAATGTGCAAAATGGCTCCTCCCCCACTCATCTCCTTCAGACTAGCTGACAGCAATTAGCAAATACCTGGTGGATCCACACATCTGCTGAGCTCATTATAGGAGCTACTTCTCTGTAAAAACATTGTTAAAGGGTTAATAAAGGAGCCTGAAAGAGAAGGTTCTTAAAGACACAGAGGCCCAGTTTAAACCAGGAAGTAAAAATTAATTTAAGACATATTTGATATGTAAGTTGACATAGTTACTTGATTATGCTATAAAATGATCATTTGTCTCTGGAAAACAGCGCACCGGCCCTTTAAGCAGCTCTAATCTCTGAGGTCAGCCTTCATCTCCACTTCCTGTGCGTCAGGTACAACGTGGTGTTCAGGTACCTGCTCAGCGTGCGGCGGGTCCAGTCGCAGCTGCAGCACTGCTGGGCTCTGCAGATGCAGAGGAAGCACCTGAAGTCCAGCCAATCAGACGCAGTGAAGTGGAGGCTCCGCAACCACATGGCGTTCCTCATCGACAACCTGCAGTACTACCTCCAGGTAAAATGCTGCAAACTATTAATTTACTTCTTCATTAATGGTTCATTAGTTTACAATGAGTTTCAATCTACTAAAGTCTCCAATATGGCCGCATTCCACCAGAGGGCGCTGCTGCTCAATATGGTTCACAATGAAAAATTATATAAAATTTTGTGCTTCATGTTGTGGAAATGCAGTCGATCGTCTTCCTAGAGGACAAAACTGAGGTTTTGAAGAAAATGGTGGCTTATAAATGACCCTTTAATTTATAAGCCATCATATAGTCGACTAACTATAGATTTAGGAAACGATCAGAGGTCATGAATTGATCATTTGAATGGCCTGCGGCTCGTCGTCCAGGTGGACGTCCTGGAGTCTCAGTTCTCTCAGCTGCTGCAGCAGATCAACTCCACCAGAGACTTTGAGAGCATCCGGTTGGCCCACGATCATTTCCTCAGCAACCTGCTGGCTCAGTCCTTCATCCTGCTCAAGCCGGTACGTCTGATAACGTCCAAAGGTCAAAAGTCATTTGTGCTGCTTCTGTTCTGAAGACATTAATGAAAGATTAAAGATCAAAAGTTCAACCTGCCATATTACCCAAATCAAATTGGTGTCAAATGTTTGTGCTGCATTTGTTTTGAAAATATTCTTGAAAGCTAAATGTGAGGCTGGAATGGGAATGGTTGACCTCTGATGACCTCTGTACGTATTTTAATTATTATGTTTAAAATAATAGCAGCACAAACTAATATCTTTGCGGCACAAACGTTTTGTTTGATTCAAACTTTCATTAATATCTTCACTGTTCATCACAAGCAGAACAGTCTTGCTGCATAGACATGGCTGAGTTGACCGACACTAATTTGTTAGATTTGAAGAAGGTCAAAGGTCGCCCAGTGGGTGTCTCACCTCCACTGCGTTGGCCTGCAGGTTTTCCACTGTCTGAGCGAGATCCTGGACTTGTGTCAGAGCTTCTGCTCTCTGGTGGGGCAGAGCGCGGCGCCGCTGGACGATCGCGGAGCGGCGCAGCAGCTGGACCTGCTGGTGAAGGTAAGCCCCGCCCACCCGGCGCCGGCCGCGGGTCCGACTCGGCGCTGACGCGGTGTCGTTTCAGGGCTTCCGGCGCCAGTCGTCCCTGCTCTTCAAAATCCTCTCCAGCGTGAGAAACCATCAGATCAACTCGGACCTGGCGCAGCTGCTGCTGCGTCTGGACTACAACAAGTACTACACACAGGCCGGCGGCACGCTGGGCGGGTACGGCCCACTCTGCAACCAGAACCTCCCACAGGAACTACCACGGCGCCGCAGGGCCAGAGTACATAGGGAGGGAAAAGGGAGAAAATGTCCGCCGAGAAAAATCACAAATTTGGAGAATAATCTGACGTTTTTAGAAAAAACTTACATTTTGAGATTAATCTGTCCTTTTTTTAAAGAAAGAACATTTCGGAGTTTGAACAGTTGAAAATTTTCTAGAAATTTGAGTTTCCAAAGAACAAGAATTTGACTTTTTCCAAGTTTTTTTATTCTATCAGATGTTTGACTTTCTAAACTCAGAAATGTTTTTGTTTTTCCCTAAAAGTTCAGATTTATCTCAGAATTTCAGAGTTTTTCAGCGTAAACTCACTGTTCCTTCTGGTTTATGTAAAATGGCCCTGATCTGCCGTGGTAGGATGAATCAAACTGATTATCTAATAAAATCTTTCCTTCCAGGGTTTAAGAGCCGGAAGACGATTAAATAACCAGAAAATTCACCTCGATCTCAAACTCCTGCGGACTCGTTGCTTCAGTCGCCGTTTGGACTTTTCACACAGTTAAAGCAGCAGTTTAGGCTCATTTCTCACACAAAAGAATATTTAAGCTGCTTAGTAAAGCACAGACTGCAAGACTGGAAGAATTGTTATATTTTTGGGCTGGAGGACTGGGAATGCTTCACATAAGGCCGGTTGAGGTTCTCCTAACGACCCCAGCAGGTTCATTAAGATTCCTGCAAGAACAAATGAGCCATAGTGAAGTTCTTCCATCACAAAACTGAAAATAAAATAAAAGAAAAAGGATTGGCTAATCAATCAGCATTCAACTTATTAAATGCCCACATATTCCTCCAAATAAAATGCATCCAAATTTCAATGTCAATATTTAAATCTATGTTCAATTTCATAAAGAATCATGTTAATCTAACTTATTTGATGCATTTACTTTCTTTTTTACAAGTTAGAAAAGTATAAATATTTGACTGTATACTTGGTTCTGAAGGTATTTTGCGGCTCTTGATCCCTGCAGTGATGTGAGGATTTAACGTCTCCGTCCAGCAGGGAGGCGAGGAAAAAAAGACATTTTCACTAAACTCAGACATTTTCTAGAAAAAAACAAGGACATTTTTCAGTGCTAGTAACTGATCATTTGTGAGAAGAAAAAAAAAAACTTAAATTTTTACTTTGAAATTTCTGAGTTTGAAAAGTGGAAAAATTCATTTTTAAAAATTTTCTGATTCGTCTCAAAAAGTGTCTTTTCTAGCACATTTTTGACTTTCTTAGATTTTGCTCAACATTTTAGTTTTTTTTCCAGAAAAAAACTTTTCAAGCTCAGAAATTGCCAAGTTTTTTCTAGCAAATTTCTGAGAAAGAATCTCAACATCTGAGTTTTTTGGGTGAAATTTATCGTTTTCCTTCTGCCTAAATGCTCCAATCATAAGGGAGAAACAAACATGTCAGAAGCTTTTTGGCCCATTTACATGTGATCAGTTTCCATCCAGACTCAAAAATGATTTCATATCATTAAATACCAAAACGTGAATCTTTTCTGCAGCTTTTGCAGATATTCTGTCCAGCACGTGACTCTGATATATCTGATGTATTAAATGTAAATATATTGTGTAAAAATAAATACAGGCAAGTTAAAATGAAACATGTCACAATTTATTGTCCCATAAAAACACGTTTATGTACAGCAGAGGCATGCAGAACACTGAGCTTGGTCGAAGGCCTTACGGAGGAGATTATGAGGAGGAGGAGGAGGATGAAGAGCACTGAGGCCGGTTGTTAAAACCCAGACGCTCCCCGCAGATTACGCTCTGGACGAGCCACTCCGGAGACACGATCGGCACTTCCTGTGATGTCACACTCCGCTCGACCGCCGGCGGACAGGTGTGGTCCGCCACCACCACGTCGTACTTCCCGGCAGGAATCTCTGGAAGGAAGAAACGACAGTCAGCCACGTTTGGTCCAACGGTCGGCCACGTTTGGTCCAACGGTCGGCTACGTTTGGTCCTACGGTCGGCTATGTTTGGTCCAACGGTCGGCCACGTTTGGTCCTACGGTCGGCCACGTTTGGTCCAACGGTCGGCCACGTTTGGTCCTACGGTCGGCCACGTTTGGTCCAACGGTCGGCCACGTTTGGTCCAACGGTCGGCCACGTTTGGTCCTACGGTCGGCCACGTTTGGTCCAACGGTCGGCTACGTTTGGTCCAACGGTCGGCTATGTTTGGTCCTACGGTCGGCCACGTTTGGTCCAACGGTCGGCCACGTTTGGTCCAACGGTCGGCCATGTTTGGTCCAACGGTCGGCCATGTTTCGTCCAACGGTCGGCCATGTTTTCCCCTGAGATTTCAGGGAGAATTCTGGGATGTGGGTCTGGTACCAGTACCGGATGCATCGCCGTCGGTCTGGTGCTGCCGTACGGAGGAAGCTCCGCCCATCGTCACCAGCTGGGCCCACAATTCGTTCGGCTTCTTGGTCACCAGAAGGACCCGGAGTGCTTTGAATGGGCTGCAGCGCGGATGCCTGATAGAAAAAAAACTAATTAAAATCACCTGAAATGATGGAAGAGGAGGATCAGAGCCACTGAGAGAAAAAGTCAGAATTCAAAGTTTGACAGTAAAGTCAGATGTATTAATCCTCTTCCGTCTGAAACAGAACCTGGGGCCCGGTCAAGCGAGTGTGGCGGCGCCTCACCACTCCACGATGGCGTCGTCGGGGCCGACGCCGGCCGGCAGCAGGTAGCTCCTGTAGTTCAGCAGCTTGTTCTCCTTGCAGCAGTCACGCACCCAGATGTGGGAGACGCACGGAACGCCGCTGGCCAAACACAGCAGGTACTTCCTGGTTCGGCAGTGCTGGTCGGCGATGAGAAGGCTCTGATAGGCTGCCTTGCACTGAAGAAAACAAACGGGTCGATACCAGGCAGAACCATGTGGTGGAGCTGAATTAGATCCAACTTTTCACAATTTATTTGAAACTGTTGCAACATGGGGAGTCTCAACATAATTTACATCCCGCGACTTTAAAGGTATAAAGTTCACAAACAAAAGGCGTGTCACAATGTTTGTGCTTTGTTCCTGGTACTTCAATATTTTTATAAATTAGATTTGCTTCAGGGTAACCCCGAACCTTTGACTGATATCTTAAAAAGAGAGCTGCACTAAAGGATTAAGCAGTCATTTTTAATAAATATCAGTTCATACCTGCTCCTCGTTGAAATCGGGCAGGATGAAGCCGCCGCCAGCCTGCAGCTGGGATTCTGTGTACGGTTTGTTGTACGGACCCGTCTGGACGTAATCTGGGCCGACAATAAAACCTCATCAAAACGAAGAAATCATCCAGGAAACTCCAGAAGGTTCTGGATCTGCTGATGCAGCTCACCCTCCTCATCGTCGCTGGTGACCTTGTTGGTCATCCGGTCGACCTCTGACGACGCCGTCAGCATGAAGGCGAAGCCCATGAACAGAGACGAGTTCTGGGGCAGCGGGCCGTGGGTCTCCACGACGTCGCCGGGCCGACCCGGCAGGTCGGAGCCGCTGCCGGACGTGTTGCACACGCTGAGCCGCTGGCCTGAAGAACCGCCAGAAGCACAGAGCGTTACAGAGGAACAGGAAGGGCGGCCATTTTAAATAGAATGAGCCAATCCCAGGATTCCTTCAGGTTCTCCTTGTCTGGATCTAAAACTGATGAACTCAAAGGTCTACAGAACCAATTTGGACCATTTTCAATGTGTAGAAGAAGAAAGGTTTTGATGGAAAGATGATATTTTAAAATAGATTGATGAATTGAGACCAAAAAGATTTTCTAGTTTTTTAGATGTTGAGGCAGAAATCCTGAAGTTTCCTTCAAACATCCCATAATTCCAGTCGGTGCTGAACGGTGACGGGAAAACAGTTCAGTAACCGAACAGTTCACTAAAATAACTCAGAATGAGTTCAAATTAAACATTTTTAATCTGATCTTTTCACCACCAAATGGATCCCGACAGGGTCAAAGGTCACACACACCGGGTGAATCGCCCCTCCACCTGTGCACACACACCAATCAGCAGCTCGTTACCCGCTCAGCCTCAGCAGCAGCCGTCACTCAGGAGGATGGAGGCGCCGGGCCGAGAGCGGGCCACATCGTCATGGTAACGGGTCACACACAATAGATTTCACAACAATCACAACTTTAAAACAGTTTCTGATGGAGGAAGCTCGAGCAACCCTCAGAGAAAAATAAAACCCTAAAAGTCCTTCTGTGAAAGATTTTACTGGAAATGTTAGATCATAATCTATATCATAAACGTTACATCATAAATGTTATATCATAATTTATGTTAAAACCCAGAAAACAGCAGAGGGTTAAGGCAAGTGAAGGAAAACGAGCAATTTTGACTTTCGAGCTCAGAATTAAACTCAGGATTCCAAAAAAAAGTAAGAATTCTGTAAAAAAAAATAATGATTATAATTCAGAATTCTAAGAAAAAAATACTTCTAAGAAAGAAACATCAGAATTTTGATTAAAAAAACAGAATTTGGTGGAAAAAAAAGTCAAGACTAAAAAAATCCAGAATTCTGAAAAAAAGGCAAAATTCTGACAGAAAAAAACAATTCAGAGAAAAAAAACTGGAATTCTAAAGATTAAAATCAGAATTATTTTCATCTTGGGTAAAAAAATCATTTTCCTCTCATTAAAATCTAAATTTTAAAATCAAAATTTCATCCAATGAATCCATGAAGCCCCGCCCCGTTTAAGCCCCTCCCCCAGTCCATTTAGACCCAGTCACGGTCCAGGTGGGCGGAGCCCCGTACCAGCTCTGGCTCCTCCCCCTCTGCGCCCCCTCTTCGATGGCGTCTTGTTCTCCTCGGACGGAACCAGCTTCCTCTTGCCGGACGGGCCGGGGGACCGGGTGCCGCCGGAGGAGCTGCGGCGCGGCGTGTTGGCGCCCCCTGGGGTTCCTCTGCGCCGCCTCTTCCCCTCCACCAGGTTATCTGAGGAACACAAAGGACCTAACTTTAACCACAGAAAGTTGGTGCGGACGCACTGAAGAGCGTGTCCACACTCTTCAGTGCAGAAGCCGTTACCGACTCAAACCTCCTTCAAATAGAGACATTTTTCTGGGGAAAATTAATATACTTTTATACATTTGGGCCTTTCAACCACCTGGAAACTCAGTTTAACATCACTGATATTTTTAAGAAATCAAAAAATGTCAAATATTTTCTAGGAAAAAAAAACAGAAATATGGACATTTCTAAGTTTGAAAAATTCCTAAAATGTTCAACTTTTCAAACACTGAAATTTCGAAGCTTTTTTCTTGAAAATTTCTGAGATCAATCTTAACATTTCTGACTTTTCTTTAGAAAATTTTCTCCTTTTCAAACTCAGAAATGTGAATCTTTTCTACAAAAAACATGCAAGTTTTAAAAGCTGGACAATTTTAACTTTTGAAACTGAAATTTCACATTTTTCTCCTTAAATATTTGAAATTAATCTAATTTCCAGCAAAAATTTACAATTTTTCAAACTGAAATTTCCATGAATTGTCTAGAAAACTTCTGAGATTAATCTCAAAGTTGTTGACTTCTTTCTAGAAAAAACTAGAGTTTTCAAATACAGAAATTTTTCTGTTCTTTTCTAAGAAATTTCTGAGATTTTGGGGGTAAATATACAAATTTTTCTTGCTATCCACAAAGCTCATACAATCATTTTGTGTTTTATTAACTTTAGATGCCAATACATTATTTTAAAGTATTTGTTTATAAACCTTTCCACACAAACTAACCTTCTGGCCCCAAACAGGAAGTCGTGGTTGTGTGGAAGTTATCTGATTGGCTGATACAGGTTTCAGCTTAGCGCTACACCGCCCCCTGTGGGTGTGGCATGTTTAAAGCGACACTGTGTGGCGTGTTGGTGCGGGTTCTCAGGGTTTCGTACCCAGGCTGATGTCGGAGGCTTTGGTCAGCGGGGTGGTGGGCTCGTAGGGCCCCAGGCTGTGCTGCTCCCTCAGCTTGTTGCCCTGATCCAGGGACAGGATGACCGCCGTCCGGTTGTACCACTGCCTCTGGCCGTCCTTCTCCACGCTGTAGAAGAGATCTTGGCCTTCCGTTTTGTGGCCCTTGACGACCCCTACAGAGGACAGGAGCACCATCACAAAAACAAATGTTTCTGGATGTTAAATTGTCCCAGAAGTTATTGCCATACTTTTTCACGCAACACATTCTCACCGATCAATGAACTTTAAATTCTAGTGAATATTTAAGACTCGGAACTGAAAGACATTTTAAATATCCAAAAGCATTTCCTGATAGATTAACTCCAAGGCTTCCTCCTCGTCTTCCTCACCGATGCTGAAGTACTCGTCCTCCAGCAGCGCCGTGACCTCCGTCTCCAGCGGGATGGGGTCGCACAGCAGGATGTCCTTCCCCGCCACCTCGCACTCGTAGCCGTCGTCGAAGCGGAGCCGGAAGCGGCTGTCGCCGGCGTCCTTCACGATCCGCCCAGAGTAGAAGTAGCCGTTGGACGACCACTTGGCGACGACGCGCAGACCGACGAAGCTGCTGCCGGCCGACAGCGCCGCCTCCGGCGACGAGCGCAGGGAGTCGGAGCGGCCGGGCGGGTCGGCGTCCGACGGGCTGGCGGGGAGCCGCGGCGGCAGCATGCAGGCGAACGGCTCGTCCTCAGAGGAGAAGTGAGTCTGGGCGAGAGCGCCGAGCCTCTGCAGCGGGCCGGCGCCGCCGCCCCTTTAAGAGACACACAGAAACATAGTCAAACTGATAGTTTTTAATTTTTGCTGATGTCTGTTTTTAGGGCTGAGATTATTTAGTTATTCTGCTGATTAATCAGATTTAAAAAATTGGTACAATTAGCTGATTTTTCATTTCAAACCTTGGTATACAATATTAGATAAACCTTTAAAGGTGCAAATAAATAATTCATTTTTTAAAATAAGAAATTAAACATGTTATTGCCTAAAATGTAATAGTTCAGTCAATACTTTTTATTTGTAATCAAGTTAAAATTATTAGACATAATTTTCTTCCAATGGAAAATACAACGTGCCACATAAAGTAGAGATTTTATAAGTAGAGCAATGTTTATCCAGAGACTTTTACTGAAATGTTAACTTTGTTGCACCAAAATCAGCTTTTAATTTAAAAAATGGCTAAATATAGCAAACATTATGAAATAAAGTGATTTAAATCTGTTTTCACAGATTAAATCTTTTCAATGTGGCCTAAAATATGAGAAAACCAAATGCCTTTTTATTAACTTGGATAACATGCAAACGTCCAATGACAATCTGAAGAAAAGATTGCTTTATTTGTTTAATTTTAGTTTTGAACCACTAGTTTAAAAAGTGATTTTTGTCCCTGAGGTACATATTTTATTTTTCTAATGAAACAAATCAAACAGTTTGGTGATGCTCTGTTTGAGGCGTGTTAATTACAGTGTTAGTGAAGAACAGAAGGAAGCGAAGGGTTAACTTGAGGAGAGGCGGTGCAGCCTGCTGTGGGCGGAGCCTCAGGTCAGACTCACCTGGACGGGGAGGAGCGGGACGGGGGCCGGCCCCTTCGGGCCCTTCCTCTGGGGGTCAGCGGAACGAAGCTGCTGCCGCCTTTGCCCACAGTGACCACCGACCCCACCCTTTGACCCCTGTGACCCCTCTGTGGATGCCCACCTCCCCTCCTGGGGCTGCAGACACACAGAGGGGACGAACGGAGTCGGACTGGCTGCACAGGCATCGACCCGAGCGGACGTCTTAAAGGGGCAGTATCATGTTAAGGAAGCTTTTTTTCAGCTTTCCATCATGTTTTAATGTTGCTTTGATTCTTTCATGCATGTTTGAGAAATCCTTTAATCTCCATGGCAACCATTCAGCGTGTAAAATGCCTGGGTGTGCCGAGCTCTGCCTTCGAGGCGCAGCTCCTCCCCCACTCAGCTCCTTTAGATTAACCAGCACCAATTAGCTCATTATAGGAGGTAATAGCTCCTATAATGAGCAATTAGCAACATTTAGCAACGTTGCTAACGTTGCTAAAGGTTAATAGAGGAGCCATGTTGTGATGGCTTCCTGAAGGTGGAGCTTGAGAAAGAGCAGGAGCTTCTTAAAGAGACAAAAGCCCAATTTCAAGGTGTAACACCAGGAAGTAAAATTTCTTTTCAGTCAGATTTGACATATATAGCATTTTTATATTCATGTTTACTGTTACTGTTTTCATCCAGAAAATGAACAGGGAGGGAGGAAGGAAGGGCAAGAAGACGATTCTTCTGCAGCGGCGGCGCCACCGTAAAACGATTCTGTTCAAATGAAACCTGGAGCCGAAGGTATTGTTAATTCAGCGCAGTGAGCCACAGCAAACTCCTGCTTTACTGATGATCTGTGAGAGTTGATGTTTAGGTCGGCTGTTTTTTAGTTTTTAAGTGAACCGGAAAACGCCCAGTTCCACATCACATCCACAAGTTGAGATAATCAAAGTCCAGCCAGCATAACTGACCTGCTTTCTTCTCCTTCGCTATTTAAAAAAAAATCTTATCTAACTGCCTTAGTGTTGACAATTCACAGTTTTGTGCGTGCCGTCAGGCTGCCACATGTTTACATTAACTGAAAGTAACACAGTAACTGGATTGTGCTATAAAAAAGCCTGGAAGACCCGATACTGCCCCTTTAACCGACCCAGACTGACGCCTGTGGCAACCTGGACCGGGCGAAGGTCAATGAACCACTGAGAAATCAGGTTAGAAAGTCAGAAGAAGTGAAGGAGCGGCGGCTCTGCATGCAGGAAGAGGACAGAAAGAAGGAGGAGAACCGGGTCAGGGTGGTACCTGACGGATCGGAACCCTCGGCTGGGCGGCATGACGAAGTCGGGTCTGCTGGGGCCGGTGCTGCCGCTCGTCCCGCCGGAACTGTGATGCAGGCTGGATGCCTTGGAGGACAGGGAGCTGATGTCGCCAAGGTCACCGGAGGTCACGGAGCTGCTGCCGGTGCGGCACGGAGAAATGTCGCTGTCCAGAACCTGGCAGTCCACCACAGGCTCCTCGTTCTCCTGACAACAAACAGGACGGTCCAATACAGTGGGATTCTGATGGATTTTTTCCTTCCACTCAACTTTCTATGAATATGCTTAAATGCACTCAAGCTTCTTCAGGAAGGAGCTGTCCTACCATAACAAATGTAAACAGGAGGAAGCAAGGAAAGAAGGGTATCTGGCGTCACGACCTCTGAACCCTTACAATAAATTTGCCAGCCCCCAGTGATCTTTGACCTTTGGTACCTCTGTGACCCGGCGGTCCACCTCCCTGCCGTCCTCGTAGTAAACGTCTGTGATGATCCGCGTCACAGTGGTCCGGACCTCCTGGATGGTGCGGACGTGCCGACGGTGGGCCGGCGCCGTGGTTCTCCTGAACGACGGCGTCTCCGGCTCGCCCTTCAGAAACAAACGCAGAGAGTCAGTAGAGAGAGCGACGCACTTCCTGTCAACCATGACGGCAACGGCGAATCCGTACCCGGCCGCCAGGAGAGCGAGGGCCCGACCCGTCCACACTGGTCTGCTGGGAGGGGATCCGCTGCCGGGCCTGAAAGAACCACAGGTTCTGATGAGTCCGGTTCCAATAGACTGAATCTCCAGCACACAACAGATCCCACAAAAACAATCTGCTCAACGATCAGGCTGACTCTGTTGCTGCCGCACTTTTTCCTTCCACTCAACTTTCTACTTTCTATGAATAAACAGCACTGCAGCTTCTTAGCAGAGGACTGGGAGGAATGGAGGGATGGATGGAAAGATCTCCTTTCTGAGAAAGATGTCAGGAAGGAAGGAAGGAAGGAAAAGCAGACAAAAAGGAAGGAAAATAGGAAGATAGGACAGAAAGAAGTTGAAAAAGGATGGAAGAAAAATATACAGAAAAGAAGGAAGGAAAGAAAGATGGAAATAAGAAAAAATATAAAAAGGAATGAAGTAAAGAAAGATAGAGGAAAATAGGAAGGTCGGAAAGAAAGAATGTATAAAAAGGAGGTAAGGAATTTGAGAAGTAAAGGAAGGAAGGAAATAAAAAAGGAAGTATAGAATATATTAAGAGAAGGAACAAAAGTAAGTTATATAAAGAAAGGAAAAAAATTGAAGGAAGGACAAATGTCAGTCCTTCACCTTCTAGACCACATTCATCAAATCCCCCATCACCAGCCCGCCACCACCGTCTCTTTAACGGTTTGAAAAGTCTGTTCCCCTCCTCTCCTGTGGGGGCGCTGCAACGGGAACTACTGCAGGAAACGACATGAACATCTCTGAAGAACAAACTGAGCACAACTTCCTTCTTCACTAAATATAAACACAAATGGAGAACTCAGATTTTAGCAGTTGTAGAATTTCTTTTTGCCTTTGGAGATTTAGAAATCAGTAGTTATAGATTATAGATTTTGTTTTTTACTTTTTCATGCAGTTTACATCTATTTATTATAAATGTTGTTCCCCACTGTTTTTTTCTTTACGCAAAAGAAAATAAAATGTTTGACTGAAACAGTAAAATTAACTTCCCAAAGAACAAATATTGAGAAAAGTTCACATGAGATCATCATATATGCTACATGTGTCAAACTCGAGGCCCGAGGGCCAAATCTGGCCCGCCACAGCTTTTTATGTGGCCCTCTAGACTCCAAATTATAGCAATAGGCCTTTAACCCGACAAGGCTTTAACCCGACTGGGCTTTGACCCGACCGGGCTTTAACCCGACCGGGCTTTAACCCGACCGGGCTTTAACCCGACCGGGCTTTGACCCGACCCGGGCTCTGACCCGACCGGGCTTTGACCCGACCGGGCTTTGACCCGACCGGGCTCTGACCCGACCGGGCTTTGACCCGACCGGGCTTTGACCCGACCGGGCTTTTGCCCGACCGGGCTTTGACCCGACCGGGCTTTGACCCGACCGGGCTTTGACCCGACCGGGCTCTGACCCGACTGGGCTTTAACCCGATCGGGCTTTAACCCGACCCGGCTCTGACCCGACCGGGCTTTGACCCGATCGGGGCTCTGACCCGACCGGGCTTTGACCCGACCGGGCTTTGACCCGACCGGGCTTTAACCCGACTGGGCTTTGACCCGACTGGGCTTTAACCCGACTGGGCTCAGCCCAATGAGAGCCAATGTCACCACCAGTGGGGTGACATTGAGAGGTTCTGGCTAGAAACAGTCAGACTTCCTTCAGTGGACGGTTCTGGTTCTGGAGCCAGTCTCCTGGAAAGGGGTCGGATGTTCTCCACTCTGGAGTTGCCCCTTGTGGGCAGGAGTGGGCGTATTTGTTGCCTCCCATCTTGTTCACCCCGACATACGGGCACCAAGAGGACAGCCTCCCTCTACATATGGGTTTGGGTCGGGTTCTGACTGCTACACGCCCAACAACAGTTCAGATGACCTGCTGTCCTTGGAGGGGCAACTGGAGAATAAATATTTTACTTTCACGGTAAAATAAACTTATTTTACTGCAAAATAAAGTAAAATAAGATGTGTGTGAGTGTGACCACAGACGCCTCTGCACAGCTCATGATCCTCTCTGTTCTCCGTCCGGTCCGACTCACCTTGCTGTACGGAGTCGCAGAATCCTTCTGCCCCACCTCCCCGCTGGTCGGAGGACGGAGATCCGGAGCTTCCGACGGCTCTCGTCTCTTCCTGGCCGGCTCCGCGGGAACGCCGGTGTCTTTAAGGCTGTTCTGCGGCGCCGATGATGCGTCTGGCTGCGACGGCTCTGATTGGCTGTTCGGGAGGCTGTTGCATCCCGGCGGGGAAACCTGGGAGCTCCTCTGTGGCGAGGCGAACAGTTTCCCCCTGCAACAGACAAACGAAGCTTCACGACTGAATCAAACCGATCAGAGGCGTTCCTCAGGGATGTATGCTCAGTCCTCCGTTCTTTACTCTGTTGACTCATAACGTTTCGGCCTAATTTATCCAAAACAAGTTCTTGCCTGACGACGGCGTTGTTTCCAGGGTGAGCGTCCTCCTCCGCCCCCTGCTGTCGGTGAGCCTGCCGAACCCGAGTGAAAACCGACGGGCTGCAAATAAACACAGCAAACCCCAATCAGTTCTGCTTGGGATCAAACCAGCAGCTAAACATGGTTTCCTCAGAAACATGGAAGGATGTTAGGATGTTTTTTTGTCCTTCTCTAGATCTAAAACACTCCGATATTAATTCTCTGCCTCAGAACTCGGCTCTGTGTGCCGCTAGGATTGGGATCTTTCAGGGTTTCACTTCAGAGAGAAGTCAGGGTCAGAGAGCACCGTTACCTGGTTACAGTCGTGGAAACTGTCGTAACCGTGGCGACCGACTCTTCCTCCTCCTCCGACAGCGTCGGCTCTAAACAGAAGAGTCACGCGAGTCAGAAGGCGACAGGAAGCGTGGCGGCGTGCGGCCGGAGAGGCGGGCTCTTACTCTGCAGGCTGAAGCGTTCGGAGCCGCCTTCCTCCACCGGCGTCACCAGCTTCATCCTCAGGCTCAGCTTCCCGTCTTCCCCGTCCGCCGCCGCGTCGTCGCCCGCACTGCACGGCTTCTCCGAAAAGGGAGCGATCTCTGTGCAAAAAGTGAAAAATGTTTTTAAAAATGTAGAAACAAACCTTCCAGATCCTGTCTGGCCGCAGCCGGCGTCTTTTTCCCGGTTTAGAAAACCCACCGATGGGCGTGCTGTGTCTGAGCGTCTGCTTCAGCTGGCTGACCGGCGGCGGCGTCGACCCCACGGCTGGACCAATCAGCTCGCCCTCTTTAGGAAGAGTGAAGTGGAAAGAAATGTCTGCGATAGAAAGGAAAAGGAAGAGAGGAGCAGGAAGCAAAAACCAATAAAACACACAAAAAATATCTAAAGACTGAATATAAGGAAAATGGAACTGGAGTGATTTGCAAAAGTTTTCACGCAATTTTTTCAATGTCTCTTGAAATTGAGATTTCTGTTCATTTTTTTTTATCAGTAAAAATCATCTGTAATATTCATTCTCCTCATTTTTAGACAGACGACAAACCAGAGCTAAAATGTTCAAGTCAAAGTTCATATTTAGTCCTGTAACATGGAGCTAAGCTGGGGCCAAAACGTTTGCTCAAAAAAGGATTTGAAATTAGAAATAAAAAAGTTTACATGGCTGAAAAACGTATCACTGTATAAGCATTTCACTTCCTTCGATATCAGTAACTACTGATTAGTTCTCTTGGTTAAATGTCTGACATATTGCCATACCAGTGGCACAACGCTTCCTGTTTTATCCATTTTTCTCTCCACGTCGTTATTTTTCACTTTTAGGCAGTTATGAGACAAAGTGGGGAGACTTGGAACTGCTGCTGCGCCAGTTCATCAGTAGGTTGTTGCTAGGTAACCAAGGAGTGAGTGAGTTGCTAGGTAACCAAGGAGTGAGTGAGTTGATTTGCTCAGCATGCTGGGAGAATCTGAGCAGCTGACATCTTTCCTCTGCTCCCAGAATGCTGTGCAGTTCAGGATCAGAGTTCAGTGAATATCTAAAATACTGAATATTCTATCAGATGTGTTATTTACTGATATTGATCTCGTGTCAATCGTGATATATTTATTGTCTGACCCTAATTATTGACAGCAACTAAAATGCTGTCAGCCCTATCATCCAGACCTAAAAAACGTTTTCACCTCCAGAGCTGTCACTCAGGCTCTTGTCTTTGACCGCCTCCATTTCTCGCCTGCCCAGGTCGTCCTCCGCTCTCTCTTCCTGGCTCTGCTGCTGGTGGCCGTTAGCCGTGACGGCCCGTTTGGCTCCGTCGCCCTCGGAAACGCCGGACTCCGGCTGCGAGGCGCTGTCCTTCTCTCTGTCGGTTGCCACGACGACGCCGTCCTGGCTCTCCTCCATTGGCTCGGGAGACATCACCTGACTCTCAGAGAGGACCAGCGCCATCGCTGAGGCGCCACCGGCGTTCTCCTCCTTCATGTCCTCCTCCTCTTCCTCACAGTCGTCCATCTTGTTTTTGTCCGTCGAATGGTTCTGTTCCGTTTCTCCGGACCCGGAGGCGTGTGATGCTGCCGTGGTGCTGCACGGCGTCTCCTGCACGCAGCTGTTCGCCGCCGCATCAGAGTGGTTAGTGTTGCTGCTTTTGCTCACATTTGTCTCCGTTTGCTGTTGCTGCTTGTCGGACTCATGCGGTGGGTCCGGGTCAGTCCGGCTGGGTTGGTGCGGCTCCTCCAGAGCCGCGGCGTCGCTGGTGTCGACGCCCGGCGGCTCTTCCAGCTCCTCTATCTGCGTGTCCTGACTGTCCTCCTCCTCCAGAACCGGGTCGCCGCTGTCAGCATTCACAGAAAGCTGCAGCGCAGCGGAAAACGGCGCCGACTCCCGGAGCGAAGACTGGGTCTCAGAAGGCAACGGAGGAGACTTCCTGCTAGCTTCCTGGCTCTGCGTTGGAACAAAAACATCCTGAAACAAAGAGAAAGGTCTGGGTGAAACCAAGTCATTAATATGAGTTAATAAAGAGGAGTAAGTGTTGCTGCTTTCCTTCCGTTTTATAGCACAACCAAGTAGCTTCAGTTGTTAAAAATGCTACATATCAAATATGACTTGGATTAAATCTGACCTCCTGATTCAACTCCTAGAAATTGGGCCTCTGTCTCTTTAATGAACTCCTGCTCTTTCTGAAGCTCCGCCTTCAGAGGTCATCACGAGGTCATCACATCATGGCTTCTCTATTAACCCTTTAACAACGTTTTTACCAACGACTGGCAGCTCTGATGATGAGCTCAGCGTTTCCATCTGGTGTTTGCTAACCGCTAGTCTGTCTGTGTCTGGTGAAAAACATGTTTGTTCTTCATTCAGTGGGTAGAAAGTCCAGAACATTTACTCAAGTAGAAAGTAAAGTGCAGTAAAAACACTTTTAAAAGGACAATTTTTTGAAAAGGTTTCTCAAATAAACGTAACTAATTACTACCCAACGTACGTGGGAGAACTCCGGCTGTGACGGCACAGGGAGCGCTCGCTCGGAGCCAGAGGCATTCTGGGAGACTGGAGCAGAGGTAGGTGAGTGTGGCCTCGAGGCGGCGTCCGTTTCCATCGGCTCGTCCTTCGCCGCTGCTCGCTCCTCCGGCGGAAGCGAGGTGTCCATGGGTTCCTCTGCCAATATTCAGGTCATTAGAGCCGGTTTTAATTCGCTGACCGGCCGATTTAAACCCACTCACTCACCGTCGCGTTCGTTTTCCGTTTCGGTTGGCGAGCTTGGAATGATTAAAGGAGTGCGGGGGAAGTTGTCCGGCGTTGGGGCAACGTAGTCGACGGAGCTCCTGGGCAAACAGAACCGAACAACAATCAATCATTTCAGGTCTAATAGAAACATAAAACTTTCTCTTTTGATCATTTCTTTCCATAAACCGGTTAATAATTGAAACATCAGGAGATTTTACAGAATTACAACCAGGTGAACTGAAACTGCCACCTGAAGAGTTCAACACATTTACAACATGGTTTTTTTCCATTTTAAAATTTACTGCATTTAATTTTTTTTTTTTTTTGTAAAGTTTGGCTTCATTACTGCTCTGGGCCTTTTTAGAGTCTGAATGCTTTGGATAAAAATTTATTGATTACCAAAACTGTTGATGATTATTTTAATGATCAATTAATTGCAATGAATTGAATTTAATCCGATTGATTCAATTAATCCCAATTTATTGGACTATTCTCAATTAATTTGATTAATCAATATTGTTTAGATAAATCATGATTGTTTTAATTAATTGTGATTGTTTTAAGAAATTGCAACTATTTCAATTAATCACGATTAATTAGATGAATTATTTCAGCCCTAATCTAGTTACTTTTTCAGGATTTGTGATCCCTTGCAAAAAGTAATCAGATTGTTGCTGGTAACTTACTGGGACAGACTCTCCTGGACCAGCGTTCCCTGTCCGGACAGATGCAGCAGCTGCAGGCTGTGGGCCGGCGTGGAGGTGGGCCGAGCCGGCTGCTCTGGTTCCGACACCGTGCTGTCCACAGCGGCGCCTGAGAGGTTTCGACATGATGCAGTTATTCACCCGTTCCACGCGCTCGCTGCAGGAACGCAGATCGCCAAACAAACGTACCCGACTTGTCGCCGTCGAACAGATCCTCCTGTGAGGACAGGACGTCGCAGTCCTCGGAC
The DNA here is from genome assembly GCA_911649635.1 of Poeciliopsis gracilis. NCBI lineage: Eukaryota > Metazoa > Chordata > Actinopteri > Cyprinodontiformes > Poeciliidae > Poeciliopsis > Poeciliopsis gracilis. Next base: position 9,118,732 of record CAJVRI010001162.1, read on the forward strand.
TCCTGCAGGTTCTGGGAGTGCAGCAGAACCTGGACCGTCAGCTGGCGACCCGACTGGCAAACGGACTCGGAGGAGCTGCTGGAGCTGACCTCCGACCTGCAGGAGAGCGATGGTTATCACACAGCTAAAATCTTATTATCTCAAAGTTTAGCAGCTTTTAATCTGGTTAATTTAAGTTTATTTTTAATCGTGGTGATTAAAAATTATTTACCTCACTGCTTTGTTATCTTGATGCACCAAAGTTTTGGGGGCAACACACTGCTGCTCTGAAATAAAAAAAGAACAAAAACACACAGATGTTGGCCTGATGAGTGTCAGCACTGTTAGCATGTAAGAAAACATTTTCATTAAAATGTTTTAGCAGCAGAAACAGGAAATGCTTTTAAATGTGTCGATTTCCTGCTTTAAAATAAGAATTTTTTGGTTTTTACTTTCATGGCTGAGGTTTCCGCCAGCTTCAAGGTCCTGGCTCTGTGAGAGCTCCAGAAACCCGAACTGAGACGAACCACCTGGAAACACACAGAAGGAGCTGATATAATACAGAGAAACAGAAAATATTAAGTTTAAACTTCAGTGTCCAGCAGGAGGAACACCGACCGTCAGACTGAACACAGTTAGTCGTAGAATCGGCTCCAGAATCCATTTCAGAATCCTCAGGTACAAACCTGGAGAGTTCAATGGGAAAAACATTATTTCACTGGATGGATGGATAGAAAGAAGGAGGGATGAAAGAGAGGAAGAAAAACAAGAAAAAAAAGGAAAGAGGGAAGGAAGGAAAGAAAGAAAAAAGAAAAGGAAAGAAGGAAAGTGTTAAGGAATTAAGCATTTTAATGAAAATAAAAACTGTAAATATTTCCTCCATTTTCTATATTTCCTCCATGAAGTTGAATTGTTTCTTCACTCCAGAGAAACTCTGCGTGAATTATTGATAACATAAATAAAATCTGTTCTCCTTTTCCTACTCAAGTGAATAAACTCTGCTGTCACCAGCAGGTGGCGCCACTACAGAGCAAAAAGTTCAATCTTACAGAAAAGATGAAACAAAACAAACAAACCCATTATAAGGTCTGAACTGGTTTATGATGCAACTGGAAACCAGCAGTACCAGTTCATAAACATCCAGTACTTTCCTCCACCCTCATTTATTTTACTTCCCATGTAAGATTCCCACTGAATGTGGACCTGAACCAGGACAGGAAGCAGGGAGTACTGACTTTTTCTTGTTGGGATGCGGACAGACGTTGATAACTTGACTCTCCTCCTGCAGTGGCGAGCTGGGGTCAGCTGCAGCTACGACCTCTGAACCAAACAAAACTAAATATTTTTAAAACATTGCAGGTGAGATTAAAATGCAAATGTAGTAAAATATGGATTATTTTACTGACCTGGTTCGGCCTGGTTGTTACTGTCTGACTGGCTGTCGGTTTGGGAACATCTACTTCCTGGTGGTGATGATATCAGTTCCTGGAAAAAGGAAATTTATAATTAATTTTAATATAAAGTATTTCTAGTCTTACTCGAGTAAATTTTCTTGATTTTCTGTCCACTGAATGAAAAACAAACATGTTTTAACCAAAATTCACCAGACACACACAGCTGCAGTTTTTGTTAGTTTCATAAGTTTGTTTTTTTATGAACAGAAACTGATTTAGAACATTTTCCTTTTCCTGATTTTATTTATTTGAATTATTGTAATTTTGGTCCTTTTCCAATTAACTTTATATTTTGGTCCATTTGATGATATAGTTGTTAAATATGAAGTGATTGATAATTTGATCAGTCCGAACTTGAGGAGACTTTTCACCAAATACCTTTTTGAGTCATTTCTTGGACGAACACGTCCAACTTTTACTTGAGCAGAAACATTTGGAGGTAGTTTTACTGCAGTACAATTTGGGGGTTTTCTGCCTCTGATTATGATGAACTGGAGGAAATCCATGTAGCTGCTGGGATACTAACTGGTAAAGGGGGATTTGTAAATAAAGTCATTATTGTTAAAACGTTGTGGGAAAATAGCTAAACATGTTATATATCGAGATATAACGATGCTGCTTCTCTTTAAATGGTGTGATAATAGTATTTTTCATTGTCTCGTAGTGTGTTCATTGTTCAGTGTGACTGAAATAAAGACCGCCTCACCAGGACCGGGCTGCGGGCGGCCGGTTGCAGGCTGGCCAGGCGGCGGGCCAGCAGCGCGCGGTAGCTGCTCTCCGGGTCGTCCTCCAGACCGACGCTGTCCGGCTGAGAATCCTCCACTATCAGGCACGGGTTCTCCGGCTGAGGCAGGCTGGAGTCCAGTTCGCTTCCACCGGGATCCATGAGGTCAGGCCGAGGGCAGGAGACGCCGACTGTTGTGAGCTAGCCAAGCCAGAGGAGAGACAACAAAGCGGGCGGCATGTGAGACCCGAGCCGGCTACTGCTACCTGAGCCCACCGGTGTTAGCATGTTAGCGTCGGCTGCAAGCTAATGGCTAACGCTCCGCCCATCAACATTTCAGGGTTAGTTTGGTTACAAACCCAGTGAAAATCACATCAACAGGGAAGAGAAATCATTACAAACTGTACCAACGTTATACTTACCTGAAGGGCTCAAAAGTATTAAATTGTGGATTCATATATTCCTTTAAGAAATCATTATGGATCTTCTTCAGCTCGCTTCGTCGCGGTAAAAATTTAACAAAAGCGATTTGATTGGTTTAACGACACTGACGTCACAAGACGTCATTTAGTTTTATGGTTGCCAGGCCGTGTTCAGATTAAACACGTTGTTGAGGCGATAGTCTGAGGTAGTATGGGAATTATTACATTTTACCATTTTTCTCATGGTGAAATGACTTTACTTTAATTTGCCCCCTGTTCGTTTTATCACACTTAACAGATGAGTTAGTCAGCAGCTGCTCTGACCCACATCCCCCCTGACACCTGACCTGCCCTCTCCTAAGGGAAATGAAAGCTGCAGAATGTAACTTTTGTATATATATATATATATATATATATATATATATATATATATATATATATATATATATATATATAAAATCTTTAAAATTGTGATACTTTTGATGAGTCAGATACACTCCAAAAATTGTAACAGTAGCTGCGCGGGGGACCAATTTAATTTTTTGTCCTGGGGCCCAAGATTCCTGGTGGCGCCCCTGTTACCAACTGATAGTATCCTCAATTCAAATATAAAACAAGTCTTTTTACTGCTTCACTTTTAAAATAATTCATGTTATAAAGTGATTTATGTAGACATTTGGGACTATTTCCTCAGGCATGTGAATTTGTGTACACAATTTTCTTGAAAATTAAAGATTTAAGATTTTTTTCTATTTTTATGCAATTATTTCCAGAAAAAAAATTTTTTTTTTCATATTTTATTAACATTATCAACACTAAAAAGCAATTACAATGTAAAAAAATAGCATTGATGCACCAGCAAAAACCTTTAAGCATCATCTGTAAAGGGATTTTTTTTGTAGTTTTTAATGCTTCACTTCTTTCTCTTTCCTCCATTTTTCTGGTTTCAGTCATTTTAATAAAGGTTTTTAACTAATACTTGAATTTTAATTTAGCACATAGGCAAAGAAAAGTCATAAAATACATCAGAAAGTCTAACAAAACAATGATTAGGATGAAGCAAAGCATAAAGAATAACTTGGAGGCTCAGAAGTGTTTTTGAATGAGAGGGCATTTCAAGGTTTTACATGTTATACTGCAGAGTTCTGCACCTGCTGAGATAAATCATGTAAAGAAAAATAGAAATCTGGGGCGTTCGCTGCACAGCGGGATCTCTGAGACCTCCATCGGATCCCTGGGGGCTTTGGAAGGACTCATTTAAAATAAGATATAGGTTAACTTCCTCCCTGAAATCACCCTCTGCATGGAGCTGCAGAGTTTTTTTATTCCTGTTCTCATTATATCCAGCTGTTATTGCCTCCAATCCTCCCCCCTTATCACCATCAGAGTCATAAATCTTAATGGCGGATTTGTAGAAATGCTTCTTTTCTCCTTATCAAACAAGCTAAACGCTAAAATAGCGCGTTCATGTTTGAGTCTCAGCAGATCCAATCATTGTCTTATGCTGATTTAGATCTTAGACTAGATGCATTTTGTAATTTGCAGGTTTGAGCAGCACTTTGTCATCATCATCATCATTTTTTTTACAGCCTCTGTTTCCATGGAGACCAAATATCCCAGTAGCACAGCAGCCGAAGCTCATGCAGATCAGAGGTTTCTGGTGGCGAGACAATAAAAAGGTCTGACTGACTGAGGCTGCCGGGAAGGCGTGGTACTCAGATCCGAATGGACCCAACGACACCATGACGGTGCTCAGGATCATTTACAGACTCAGACATTAAAGTGTGTTTATTAATAACCTGCTTTCATAGAGACCGGTAAGGTTTTCAGAAAAATATGAAAGCAACGCTCATGACAGAACATCGTCAAACTTCCTGAGAAGGTCGGGTCAAGTCTTTTCCTCTGGGTTTAAAGAAAGAATTTATGACAGTACACTGCAAAAACACAAATATTTACCAAATATCTTTGGTCCTTTGTCTAGTTCTTACTGCAAATATTTCAACACACTTCAAATAAAACAAATCTGACTTGCATGCATCCAACTTTTAAGCAACAGATAGGAGCTTTTCTTTGCTCAATAATTTCTTTATAATGATGAAAAAGTTCCAGTTGCACTTTCAGATTGTTAAGACGTTTTCCCCGTGTTATGAGTGAAATAATCTTGCAGTGGAATTAGTGATTTTTCATCCATATTAAGGAACCATTGACCAAAAACAAGCTCTTATATTTGGCTGAAAAGTTACTTGTAAGTTAACCTTGTTTATTTCAAGTGTACTTGAAATATAAGGACTGAAAACTGGACTAAACATACTTAACATTTTGAACTTTTGCAGTGTGGAAATTGCCTGTGGGTTACTGTCAGACTCTTGTTCCAAATCAAGTTATGTCCAAATCAAACCCATTATTTTATTTATTTATTTTAGTATTCTGTGTGGTTCTGCACTTTATGAATGTGGAACCTGTAATAAAGTCAGTTTTTAAGTAGTTTTGAAGATATTTGCACAAAAAACTACCAAAAACACTTGGTAAAACTTTGTTGATTTTGTTTTTGGAGTGAATAGCTTGCAGGTCTGGTCACTGGTTCGAAACCTGTCTCAAGTTTTCATGTATAAAAACATTTATAGTGAATTAAATTCACATCCTTAGTCACCCTATAGCAGATTCATGTTTATCCAGAAAACACTGTAGTGAAATTATTACTTTGCTATGCTATGCTAATTGTAGCTAACTTTATTCTGAGTGACCAAACTAAATATTAGCAAAATGAGAAAAAAAAACTACAGACGAAAGTACAACTTTCTGAGCAGCTTCCCATCAAAATTAACTTTGAATACTCTTATTTTTATGAGCAAAATTATTTTAAAAAATAACAAAAATAAACAGTATGTGTGATAAATTTGCTGTGTATTTTGGCAGTTTATCCAAATTAGTTAAATAAATGTAAAACTTTTTGATTAAATTTCAACTTACTTAGATTTTTAGATATAATCTAAATTCTTTCTTTCCTACTTTTATTTTGTGGATCCCACCTGAAGCCCATAGTAGTAATCCAATGAACGCCCCTGCTACAGGCATCAACTTCATTCTTTCTTTTCTTAAATTGTAATCATTTATCATCTTATGTGATCAGGCTGCAGGTGCGAATCTTTTTTAGTTTTCAGTGCTTCTTGTGAGACAAAAGGCTTCAGCTCCAGGAAACAGCAGCAGAGATGCTGACCGGCATTTCATCAACTGGAGACATCCTGGGAGGCAACAATGCCACGTTCAGCCAAACGGCTGGGTCAACACATCCCGGGTGTTTTCGCTTTAAAATGAAAATCAGAAGTGATGCAGCCTTTAGTTTCCGAATGAAGTGACGCGGCTCTCAATGCGCCTCCCGCAGCCGCGAACAGCAGCTGGCGAACGACAACTTCAGCATTACGTCGTTCATTTCTGCAGACATCTACATTAAAGAAATGCGCACAAAATGTCTAATCACCTCCGGCTGTGCGGGAGCCGGGCGGAAACGCACACGGATCCGTATCCGCACCGTTCTGCGCTGCACATAGTTCCCGATTTAGCGCAAGAAAAGAGACAGAAAAGATCGTTACCTTCGGAATCAATATGTCCGCTCCTGGGCTTTCCAATTTGTTTCAGGGTCCCGCTGGTTGTAGTAGGAGCGCGTCAAACATCGCTCAGCCCTGCCTTGCCTCTGTTTTGCTGAGAGTCAGGGTGTGGGACGCATGGCACGTAAAGATGCACAAGCATTTATTAATATCAGCCAGAAATCATCCTATCCATGCCAATTTATGCAGAGATGCAACAAGAAAACACACCCAAATGTGGATTATTATTATTATTATTATTATTTATTTCCCTATTTGGATATTAGAATGAAAAAAAGGGAAGATAATTTAAAGGAATCTAAATCCAGAGGGAAACAAACCAAAAGTGAAACAACAAATGAAGAAATTAATCTTATTCTGACCTTAAAACTTTTCCTGTACTTGTTGTAAATAACTTGTAAATGAAATATAGTTTTAAATAAAATACAATGAACGTCATTAATCATAATTTAGACTTTAAATAAAAAATATCCAAGGTAATTTACTGAAAAATAATAATGTACGCATCACCTTGTCCTAATGCTTTCTCTGCTTAATACACAACCAACGCAAATATTTTTTAACTCTAAACAATTTCGATACAATTTATTTGTGCAAAATTATTATATATTTTTGTCTTGCTTCGGAGACGTAAAGAAATCTATAAATAAATTCCTGCAGTAACTCCTCCCGCCAGCAGAGGGCAGCAGACGCTCTGAAGTGTCGATCAGCAGATTGCTGACTCACTCCAGGTAACACAAATCAACAGAGATCCACTAATAACAACAACCTCTGATCTGATCATACACATCAAACTCAGCTTCTCAGACTATGAAGTAATAAATAAATTGATTATTTTAATTGTTTTTAATAAAAATAAATAAATAAGTAAAAGCAATAAGAGAAATCTGTCAAGAATCGAACTGAACTGGAATTAATTGAACTGATCAGTTTAACTGAAGTGAACTGATTGGAACTGAACCGAATTGTAATGAAATGAATTCAACTAAACTACATTGAATTAATCTGAATTCATTTAAACTGAACTGAACTCCATCAAACTGAACTGAGTCGAATTGAACTAAACCTAATTGGACCTCATTGAATCGATGCAGCTGAACTGAATTAAATGTGGCCGGATATTTTCCTCATGTTAAATGTCTGTGGCAGAACCGGTCCGAGTCTCACTGTTTGTCTCATTACAGTCACGTGCAGTTCTTGTCATCATAATGGCCGACTTACAGCTTTTGTGCTGCAGTTTATGCAAATGAAGGCTAAAATAAGAGGCTCTCTCTGTGCCAGCGCGCATCTCCAGAACAGCAGCGCCTCTGTCAGAGAACAAAGGTCCGTCAGAAAACGCGCGGCCGCCTGGCTCTCAGTGGCACCGAAGAACCTGAGCGGCTCTGATCCGCTTTTATTTCCGGGGTTTGAACATGAAAAACGAGACGGATCATCTCCAATCGACTCGTTTTCAAATTTAGAAATGTCTCTGCGTTTCTCCTCCTGCTGCCCCGCATGAAATATGACCGAAATGATTCCTGAAATCCATCCAATCAGAAGCAATGACGTCACATAGCCACATCAACGCCCGTCCAATCAGACGCTTTGCCACGCCCAGAGCCCATCCTGCACCGTCATGGTGCTCGCTCCGGATGCAGTTGTCATGGAGATGGGAGAGAGCTCGGCGTCCGCTGCCGGCGCTGTTACCATGGAGACCTCGGGCTCGGCGGAGCGGGCAGAACCGGACCGGATCGGCGTACCGGCGGTCCGGAGCAGAAACCACCGGGTGCTGATCGCGATCGGAGAGATTTCCACCGTCTATCACCTGGAAGCGGCGCGGAGTCAAATCACAGCAGGTGAGACAGAAGAACCGAACCGCGTTACTCTGACCGGGGCGTTCAAAGGGTGGGCCGGGGGCCAGTTTGTGGCCCCTGGAGCTTTTATGTGGGTGATATTCAGTAAGCAAAAGATCTATGAACTGCATGATAAATTAAAACTATTAATGATTTCCATTTGCATGATTTATTGTTTTTCTCTTTTCTCTCCACCAAAAACTGGATGAAAAGTTTTTGACGAATACTTTATTTACAGAAACGTTATAATTGTTGTTTGGATTTTTAAAATGTCTTCCAAGTTTAGGGCTAAATGCTTGTTAGACTTCAAAGTTCACTTATCTTTGAGAATCAATCAATCAATCAATCAATCAATCAATCAATCAAATTTTATTTGTGTAGCACATTTCAGTAGCAAGGCATTTCAAAGTGCTTTACATCATCATCATCATCATCATCATCATCATCATCATCATCATCATCATCATCATCATAACATTCTTGTTATATCACTTGAAAATGGACTCAAAACAAGAATATTATCATTTATCCCAATAATTTATCATCCAAAGTTTGTTACCATGACAATGTTGTGATGTGATCATGATAAAATAACATTTTAAGTAAAATACAAAAAAATTTACAGCAAAAACTATTTTTCAATTCAAGTCAGAAAAGAAATTTGACCCACAAAGTATTTTCAGAAAAAAATATATTGGAGATGTACATTTTAGCGTATTTATTTATTTTAAATAAAAGAACACCGGAACTCAATAATACACATATTTATGTGTCAAACCTGAAATATGAATATGACCTCTTATATTTATTTGTGTTTGTTTTTTCCGCTGTATCAGGTCTGCTTTCCTGGAACGTCGACCTGTCTGTCTGCGACCTGAATAAGGAGCTACAGCTGTTCAGGAACAGACACACCGCTCAGTTTTCTCCTCAGGTCAAAGGTCAGACTCAGTTCATCGATCATTTTGCAGAAGCTTTGAACGGCAGCAGGACTTCCTGGTGTGTAAAGCCGTGTGTGTGGGGGATGTGATCAGTCTGGATGGACAGAACGAGTGGAGCTTTGTCTAAAACACATTTCTGCTGCTTTGCAAAAATTAATTAATCAGCATTTTTCCTTTGATTTAAGAGTTAAGCAGCCGCTTAACTTATACATGCCTTGGACCGGCTCTGCTTAGAGATGACAGTTTTATAATTGTTCCTTCTGTGAGTTGCTCTTATTGACGTTGATTCAAAATAACTCAGGGAGTGTTTCTGAATGTTTGGCAGGGAAACATTTCTGAAAGGGCAAGCGATTAGGAAGTGCTTTTAATCTGAAAGGTCAGTCCTCAGATGTGGTTCAGAGGGTGTTTAAATCCCTCAGCTTGTTTGTGTTTACCGTTTGGAAAGCGGCCTCCGTTTCTGGCCGTCACACTCCGGCTCCGGATGCCATGCCATGAATACTAACGCAGCGGCTGGTGGGGGCAGCGCCGCCAACATGGCCGACAAACCCAGACACAAAGAGCAGAGAGGGGAAACCTGCTCCACCGCCAACTGATCACATCCACACAACTTAACACAACAAGAAGGCTTAGCTTTGACTTTTCATGCTTGTTTTCTAAGTTAAACCGGCTGATTATTTATGACTACATTGTTTTTTTAACATTCAAATCCTTTCATAAATTAATATGAAGAATATAAATACATTTACATTAAAAAAAATTAATTTGCTTTAAATCTGGAAATATACAATTTCATGAAATGCAGAAGGGTTTTATTTATTATTTATAAATGTTTTATATATATTTTTGTTATTTATTTTATGTTTATTTTTTTATTCATTCATTCTTTTTATTTATGACCAGTTTAAATAAGATGTTTTCTTATTTTAAAAAGCTTTATTTTGCATTCATAAGCATATTTTTTTATCCTAAGGCACATTGATATGAAAATATTCTCAGGCTTTTTACTCATTTTTACTGGGACCCTTTTTATGTGGAGTGTTTCTGTAACGATGTGTAAAATCATGACACCTCTAAATATAACTTAATCAGAAAAAACACGCAGATGATCAAATGATGGGAGTGTGGGATGAATGTTGCAGAATTATGAACAATGTGTGAATTTATACACCAAAGTTGTGATGAATTAATTGTCAGATGGAAAGAATTGTATATCAAAATCAAGAAGTTTATAAATTTAGATGCTTACAAATTAAGAGACGTGGAAGTAAAACAAACTCCTGTAAAATCTAAAAACCACTTTGCAGGTTTCTGTCAGATAGGAAAATAAAAGGATTTTGGTGATTCTGTCAGCAGTTGATTTAAATTTACTGGCAGAATGTGATGAAAGATTTAACAGCAGCAACACATCTAAAATATGCAGGCATGTTATCAGATTATTGCACAGGGAATCACCATCAATTTACTCAGCATACCAATGTCCAAAAAGATGTTGCTTAAATGCTAAAAATAAATCATTTTTTAAGATGGCCGCGATCTTTAAGGCTTTTCAACCAAACTGTTTCATGACTTGGATTAATTTTTCGTCACATAATATGTTTTCCTCTATGGTCATATGTTGCTACCTGAACTGGTTCAATAGCCAATGTCTATCCAAAGCTCTCTTGTACTATATGCTGCTGTAGGGGTTCCCAACATAGGGGTCGGGAGCCCCGGGGAGGCCATCAAACACTAACTGGGTGGCTGTGAATGATTTTTAGAATCATAGTGATGTGATTCCTGAAGTGTACTTAGGACCAAAAGAACATAGCTACATAAATAACTAAATGTCTCATTAAAAACCGTTTTAGTTAATCTTAAGATTATTCATATTTATTTTTAAATAAGTAGAAGGGAAACATTATTTTTAGGTGGTTGCTAGCCTCTGGCAGTGTTATTTTGGGGTCACAGGCTGAGATGTTTGGGAACCACTTCTGTACATCAAACAGGAAGTCGGCCATCTTGGATTGAATTTGAATTGCTGACCCCATTGTGGCCATATGTAGCCTCCATTTGATCCAACTCCTCCTTGAGGTTTGAATGGATCGGCTTCAAATCTGGTTGGAAAGATCGATGGTGAGTTTGTGAGCATGCTAACGGGGTGTGGCCAGACCTTGGACTTTGACTACACACCACCGCTCAGGCTTTGGTCAGTTCATCAATCGAGGTCTGTGATTGGTTCTCGGCTGGTGACATTACTGTTTCCTCGCTGAACGATGAGGCACACAGACAGCCAGACTTCAGAAAAGATCTCCTTTCTCCCCAAGAGAGGAGGAAGAGGAGGATGAATGAAGCTGTCACCCACACGGCGCGATTAATAGAGGCCCAGTGGAACGGCTCAGCAGATTGATCACTGGTGAAACAGAACCGGGTGGAACCAGAGAGCCTCTGGGGAGACAGGGGCCATTAACTGTACGAAGATCTGGTGGACAAATATCATCTGAAACCACATTTATGAGGGATTAATGTACATATGTAGCAGCTGGGTTTTATCTTAATAATATTAATACAGCAAAACAATAACTGTTTATTGTTTTGTTTTGCAGTTATTACAGCAAAATAACTGTCTTGCTGTATTAAACAGTTAAACATTTTTAAATTTTGTCAAAATTGGTTTATTTCCTCTTCACATCAATCTGGTTTTGTCAAAAACTTGTTTCCTCTTGACAGAACCGGTTCTGTTATGGTGTTCTTGACGGTTGGCGGTTACCATAGCAACCTGCAACTGACAGCTCCTCCACCTTTTTTCTGTTGCCGTTAGTAACCGTAGTGTGTATTAGGGTCAGCTCTGTGTTTTCTTTACATTCCTTATTTTATCTTGGCACATGTTTTAAACTAAATCAATTACATGCAGTAATTTTGCCATGTTTTGTATGTTTTTAACTTTAGCTTAGTTTGATTTTTAACCCCTAATTCTCATTGCAGTTTGTTTAAAGACATTTATTATTTAATGAGAGAAGCCGATGGACTGATGTTAATCATTCAACGCTCATATCTTGTAAAATCACTAAGACTAAAAATAAATGCCTCTGTAGTTTTACGTCAGGCTATTTGAGAATATTTTTTGGGTTTGAAGTAAATTAGTTCAAGTTGTGTGCATTTTCTACAACTTTGAAATCAACATTTGAACAAAATGGTTGAAATGTTGATTACTTCAGCTACAAAATGACTAAATAATAAAAATGATTTTTAGGTGCTTTGTGATTGTTGCTTGATGGCAGGTTTTTTTTTTTTTGGGTTGAATCGTTTGGAAAGTGTTGATTTGTTTGGTCTGACCACCTAATTTTCTAAACTGAATTCATTCAAACTATTCAACCTTTTCCCACAATCCCACTTTAAGAGCTCCAACATTCCCTTAAAGGGGAAGCGCCCAGAAGACTACTTAAAGTAATAGAGAAGTGACAGTAATGTAATACTGCAGACACAGCATAACTGTTACAACTCATGTAATATAATTTTTGTCTGGTCTTTATGTCATTTTCTCTCAGTGGGGAGATTTAATTTTGTGTTGCAGAACCAACAGAAGAGCTTTTTATGACTTTCTCTCCCACGCAGCACATCTTCGGCTCGCTGTGGTCTTCCTCTCTCTTCCTCTATTGATTTCTGCCTGAGGAGCCACTCAGATGCAAGTAAATCATCGCAATGTGCTGAGAAAAGCAGAAACCTGCAGAAGATAACCTCACACATGCAGCTCGGGTTGCTGTCAGCTTTCTGACCATTTAATCACAGTTTTTACACAGCTCATCAAAACATAATGAAAACATGATTTGATCTGGAGTTAAGATAGGCCTCGGAAATAAACCAATTTTATTTATAATTTTTTGGTTCTATAAAATCGGGTGTTGATTAAACATAATAGACTTAATTTTTGAAAAATCTGGAACAAGAAAATGATTAAAAACATGCTGCACCATCATCCTTCCACCACTTCTTGTCGTCTTCTTCTTCGTCTTTTCTGCCAGCAGTAACAGCTGATCGCATGATGCTTCGCAAAATGCATCTATTTCAATATGGCCATAAAAAAAAAAATCCTAATTAAAGCTAAAAAAACTTGAATTTTCTCGAAAATGGCTTATTTCCATAGAGCCAATGTATTTTGGTAATTCTAAGCTCTCATGGGACGTCACAGTTTCAGGAACTTTGGAACCGACAACCATCTTGGCAGGCAGCTGCTAAGGAGTTGCTATGACAACTCGTTCCTATGTAACATATAAATGATAAAAGTACATCACAAATATCTGCGTACCCACCTCTGTGTATTACTAGGACAAATATCAGTGATATTTACTGTAGTACTTACTGTATTCATGTCTATGGTACCAACTGCCATGCAGCAAGATTAGCTTAGCTAATGGCTAATGCAGCTAGCCAGGACAGGCGTGTCTGATGACTTCCGGTTAATGGAAACGCAGTTTTTACCGTTTTACCACACTTACAGTCCAGATATTAGAAATCGGTTTAAGATATCTCTATTTATATTTCGACTAGATCAGATTTACCATTTGGTTGTGTGTAAGCTTCAGTTCAAAATATCTACAATAAATTACAGATTCTCTGAAATATTATTTCAGATATCTACTACTAAATTATAACTAGTCTTGAAATAAATTTGCAATATCTTGCTTTTTGTTAGTCATAATTCTCCTTACATGCATCTTTAATAAAATGTACTGTAATTCAATACATTTTAAATGTATTTCAGATAGCAGTAAAAACTCAGATGCTTTATTGATTGTAGGCGCTGCCTGTGTGTCCTGGTTTAAAATGTATTGATCTGCCCCGTTCTTCTGGTGCAGCCGGGGTTGTTCCTGAAGATGTTGCCCCTCCTGTTTCAGGTTCTTCCATCCGCAGCAGACAGACCAACACTAATGCATGACTTCAGAGCGTTTAATGATTGTAATGCGAACTATGCCAGAAAGATGAGAGGCTGCAGGCATAAGAGGTACGAAAAATGCTCCATGCAGGCAACAACAAATATCTCACTCCCTGATTCCTTTGCTGCTGCATGAGGATTCATCGATTCAAACTTTCCTTTCTTTCAGTTCGTCACATTTTTAATGGTTTCGAAAGCTTTTTTCCCCTTCATAGATTTGGATGCTGCATTTTGTATTTGCTACAGAGTGGTTAAAAACAAACTAAATCTATAAATGTTTTACATAATTTGCATGTAAAAAGGAGAAAACTCTTGACCTTCAGATGGGTTGCGTCATTCAGAGACCAAGCAGATGGGAACGCTTCCCAGAAAATGCATTAATCTGCTACTACTGGAGGAAAAAAATACTATGTCCAGCTGCCGCGTGCATGAGGGATTTAAAGGGATGATGTAAAGCGGCGAAGGAGGGAGGGGAGAGAAGATGAGGACGCCTGGCGTCACTGAGAGGTTGAGGGGAGAAGAAAGGCGTGGCGGGTCGGCTGCAGGAGCTGCGTGACCTTTAGAGGAGACCAACAGGCATCGGAGGCGATGCAGCTGGAGCAGCTGTGAGGGAGCTCAGTTTCATTAACTGGCTTATTGCACAGACATTAAGAAAACAGGAGGTCAGCAGAGAGCACCATGCTGTAAGCCTGAAGGAGACTTTGCTGAAATCATGAAAGAGAGTCGATTTTCCCCCTGGGCTCCATATTCTGGCCCAATTAGAGGCTTAAATCTGATTTCAACCTGCAGGTTTTCAGGTTTTCCTGATTGTTTATAACTTTGGCTGCTTTTTGTTCATATTTAGTTCATTTTTAAAGAACATGTTGTTTTGCTATATAACACAGTTTGTGATTTAGAGTTAGCACCGCTAACTAGCTAGCAGTGCTAACTCTGAAGAACTAACGAAACACCAGTTCCAGAAACACTAAAGTGGTTTGATACTTAGTGGAAGCTAATGCTAAAGAGCAACACCTATTAATTATTAATCATATAACAAAGGAGTTTAGAGTTTCAGGTTGACATTATTTATGTTAAAATGTGAATTTTCTTGGCTGCAGAGGGCCGGACTGAGCCGCTCCACAGCGGTCAGTAGAAACCAGACTCCATTAGTTCTGTGTTTACTGCTGCAGTTATTAACAGCACTGATTGAGATTATTCTCCAGTTTTATTGTGACGAGTTAAATCAGCATTTAAGAACAAGTTAACAGGACAAAGTTCACCGTTTTTAAATTTAGACATTCAGGATTATGTTTTTGTGTAAAGACCTTCATCCCACTGAAGTTTATTCCTTTATTAGAAAAGGTCTAATTATAGACTCAGAGGATGAAGGTTATTTTCCTGAAATAAACATTTTCTGTATCAAAGAGAATTTTTCTCCATGTTATTTCAGGAACAAAGAGACAAGAGAGCAAAGAGTCTATAAAACATTTAGACAGACAGACTGTTCTGGGTTTATTCGGGTTTTAGTTCATCTGGGTTTACTGATGACTCTGCATTCATTCAAAATGTTTTTCTAAGTCACTCCTTGTTATTTTCAACCTCATTTACCTTTAATATCCAACTATTATCACAATATTATTTAGTTTTAAGTTAAAAAGGTGCAGGCTTGTATCAAACTAAACTATGTGTGATGACTATTTCATTTGTAACAAGGAAAAATGTTTTGTTATAAGTGAAATAATCCGCCACAGGAACTGCACTTTCAACTGTAAACTTTCAGTTTTTGAATTATTTAAAAAAAGAAAAACGTTTTTGATATAATCGATTTTTCTTTTCATTTAAAACTCCAAAAACTGAACTCACTCCAGAAACCAAAGAGTTAAATTACAACAGCGCTTCGGTTCTGTCTTAGAAAAATACACTGTCTTCAGTCAGAGGCGTCTTCAGCTTTGCTGTAACACAGACTGCTACAGGAGATCTCTCATGTCAGCAGCTTCAACATTTACAAAAACTCTATGAACACATTCAGTTAATGTGAATCACAACAACATTTAATTTCCCTTTGGAATAAATAAAGTATTTTTGAAATGTATTTTTTTTCATTATAATAATAAATAGAATATGCACATGTTTATTTTTAATGTCGATTTATTTTTTATTTACTTATTCCTTAATATTTATGATTTATTATTTATTGATTATTTATTGCTGGGCTGCACATTCATTCATTTAAAGACACAGGATTTAGCATTTTGCAAGCTTTTGTTTTGTCTGCAAACATAAAGCAAGAAGAGAAAAAAAAACATTTTCAGAGGCTTTAAGCAAAAAAAAGAGAAAAAACCCAGTGAATCATCAACCTTTTTATAGTTTCTTACACAGGTCATTTTCTCGCCTGTTATGAAGATAATTTTAGCACAAAATGAGTCAGAAAAGCTGCAAAATCAAAACTTCTGGACCATTTAACATAGGAAGGTTAATTTACTGATTAATTTGCGTGTTTGTCATGAAACATCTGCTATTTGTGTTTTTCAGAGAATGTTTTGGGTAAAAAATACAAACTGAGGAGGATTTTATTATGCTGCAGTTTTACTTGAGTAATTTTATTATTTATTATCTCTACCCATTGTGACTAACTTCAATTAATTCATTTCAAAACCATTTTATCGATTCCAAAGGGAAATTTTAAAAAATTCTTTAATTTCATGAAGAACAAACTTTTTTTCAATAAATAAATAAAACTAAGAAAACAAATATTCAGGAAACACACCTGCAGTTTCTGGTAAAATTACAATCTAAGGTTTATATAGAAAGAAAATGATTTGAACGCCTCGCTGTCGCTTCGTCAAACAAAAACAAGTTCAAATTCCGAGCAGCTCCTGAAGGCAGCATGAGGCAGCAGCTCAGTGTGGGAGGTTGAACCGATCCAGACCGTCCAGCCTTCATCCTCATCTTCATCCTCAGCAGCTTCAGGACCCTCCCTGCTGCACCCGCGGCGGTAAGAGGCATCCAACCATCCGTCCATCCATCTGTCCATCCATCCATCCATCCATCCATCCGTCCATCCATCCATCCATCCGTCCGTCCAACCATTAAACCATCCATCTGTCCGTCAGACGCGCCGCGCCGCGCCTGGGCTCCGCTGACCGAGGATTAGACTCAGCTTGTTTTTAGATATTTTATGATTATTTGAACTGGAGGAATCTGCCCCATCAGTCCAGTTGTCTGAGGTTCTGGTTCCGCTTCGTGAGTAAAACGTGAGTAAAAACTGAAATCTGGAGTTAAAAAAAAAAATCCGGTTTTCTTCCTCTGAGGCTGAAGCGTTTCTGCGTTTTGCTCGGATCATCGTTGCGGGATTTCAGAGACATCTGATCCCCATTGGCTCGTTTAAATCCACATTTCATGCATGTTCTGGTTCATTTATGTTGTTGGTGCAACATAATGGTGCTGAAAATGGGAGAAAAAGGTGGAATGCACCTTTATTTCCAGACACGTCCCCGGCAGCTTCATGTTTTGGGATTTTTCCGTGATTGTGAGATGATGCTGCAGTTTGTTTGCATGTGTGAGGCCTGCAGCCTCCATGACTCAGTGCATCCAGGTGACCTGATTCTTTATTTTATTTGAAGGTGGTGAAAACAGACCTGAAGGCAACAGCTGTGGAGCATTTTAGTGAATCCATGAGCAAAACGTGCAGGATTAATTCTGGGTTATGCAACAAAAAATGCCTAAAAATAGCTCAGAGGGTCAGAAACAGCAGATATAAGGACATTTCTACCAGCCAAATCACTTTTAGGATCATAAATTAAATCAACGGGTTAAATGAAGCGTTTTGGTTCGGATACAATAAAAACAATTATGTAAAAAATTATTTTAAAATAAATTAAAAAGCTAAATGAATAAACACACAATAATAAATGACAAAATAGCATAAAATGAAACAAATGGAGGAGCATTGTTCTGTCAGGAAGAGCTGGAGCTTCTTAAAGAGACAGTGACCCAATTTCCAGGCGTTAAATCCAGAGCAGTTGGTTACATTTACTTGAGTAACTCTTTTTGAAAACAAAAAGTACTTTTAGGAGTATTTTTACTACGCTGTACTTCTTACATTTACTTGAGGAATTTTTTTATGAAGTATTTCTACCCACTGAATTAAAAACATGTTTTAATCAAAAATCCAGGCAGTTTTTGTTAAAGTTTTATGCTTTTTTTAATGAAGAAAACTTATTTGTTAAAACATTTATTTTACCTGATTTGTTATTTTTTGTTTCTTATATTATTTTAATTTTATTCTTAAAATACCAAAATTTCCTTTTGACTTTACATTCTGAAGTGATTTCTAAATATAAATGATTGATCATTTGATCAGTTGCTCAGTACTGAAGTAAACTTTGTACCAACTTTTACTTGAGTGAATTTATGCTGCAGTAGAAATACTCTTACATGATTTTTTTTTTTTTTGGTTAACTTGCAAAGTCAAATTTCTTAAAGTTATGTTTTATATATGCAGCAATTATAGAAATATTGAAGGCAACAGATTCTACGCTGTGCCTGGACAACACCGCCCCTTTAAAAGCTGGAATATTATTAGGAATGATGAGACAGGTCAGAGTTATAATGAAGTATCGTTTGTTTATGCTCAGCAGAAGAACTGAATTCAATTCTTTGAGTTAAAACGATTCAGTTTTAACCAGTGAAGGTAACAGTTACTTGATTGTGCTGCAAAATGTTTTCATGTGCCTGAAAATGCATAATGGAAATATCCTAAGGTGGCCATTTCAGGACAGCTGTGCAGCTCGGTGGTGGAGGGGTAATGATGTGGGCTCAGTGTTGGCGTCAGTGAAACACTTCAGCAGATCCAGTCGTTCTGGTTTCCCTCTCCAGACGCTGCTTCCTTTCTGCCATGCAGGCAGGAACAATGAGCAGGTTTGATGTGGATGAACTCGACACTTTTGAGCTGAATTAGCGTGGAGGTGCTTGTCCAACATCAGTGTCTGACCTCAGAAATGTGGTTCTGAAATCAACCCAGTGACTGGTTCAGATCTGAGATCTTTAAATATTTTTTTCACAACTGGAAATTCCCACTTTGTTCTGTCTGAAAATGCAACAGTGTGCTTCTGGTGTAGTTAAAGTTACAAACAACAATTAACAGCAATGGTTTGAGTTTAATAAATTAAATTAATAAGATAAATTTTCGTTCATTCATCAGTAAATATCAGTTTCAAACTTAATAAATAGTTTGGAGCTAAATAATTGACATTTAGTCCTCAAGTTAAATATTTAGCATTATTTTGACTTTACTAAGCTTTGGTTAAGCTTAGTAATTAAATATTTTTGTTTTGTTAGCACGCTAAACATTTAGCTTGATGGCTAACAATTTAGCTTTGCAACTTAGCATTTAGACTGCCAACTAAATATTTAGCTCCAAACTGTGACATTTACTGATGAATGAATAACAAGGTGAAAATATGACTCAGTTTCTCTTATTAGCTTAAATAAACCTCAAATTATTGCTGTTAATTTTTGACTGTTTGGCACTCCGTAGAATCGGTTCAAATGAGAATCAGGTCAGAAGAGCTGAATATTTTTAAACAGCCAGTAAATCGTTGCCGTCGTAACCGGCTCATCGTGGAAATGTGCTGCAGGATGAGCAGAACGCTAAAAACCGAGGAGTTTCTGCAGATTTGCTGCAACCAGCCGGGATCCACCAGCCGTGTTTCCCAGTCCAGATCCTGAACCGGGATCCACCAGCCGGGTTTCCCAGTCCAGATCCTGAACCGGGATCCACCAGCCGTGTTTCCCAGTCCAGATCTTGAACTGGGATCCACCAGCCGTGTTTCCCAGTCCAGATCTTGGACTGGGATCCACCAGCCGGGTTTCCCAGTCCAGATCCTGAACCGGGATCCGTCCTGCGGCTCCAGGTGTCGTCTTTCCCAGGTCAGCCTGACTCGGTAAAAAGCCTCTGAAGGACGTAATCTCCTGCAGTCATCATCCGACCGGATCCACTTCAGCTCAGGTTCTTTGAGTGACACGCCCCTCCTTCTCTGCGCTCCCATGATGCTTCAGGCCTGGGCGAGGCCGAGGGCTGAGCTCAGCAGATGGGTCAAGGTAGGACAGACCGAACAGAACCGAACAGAACCGAACAGAACCGAACACTCAGCAACTGGAGAGGATTGGATTAGAGCCAAAACGGCTAAAAACCGTGAGATTATCTCAGAAAATGTTTCAAAAGAGAAAGGAGATTTGTGTTTTCACTATTCTGGGAAAATGTTTCAGAACATTTCTGAGTTTTTTTCTGAAACATTTTGGCCTTTTCACGTCTCACTCCATAAGCACACACACGTTTTAAAGGTAAAAACTACAAAATGGATCACAGGTATGAACAGATGCTGCCTGCAAAGGGAATAGGAAGAGCTATTTTAAGCTGGGATGCATCAGATAAACACCTCAGACTGTTTCCTGTCTGGAAGTGAGAAGATGTTCAGCTGGCAGCGAAAATTAGTTCCTGCTCCTCTTAACGAGTTCAGAGTCTTTTCCAGCCGAGAACAAAGAAAGAAAACAGAAGCAGCTCATCTCAGCAGTTTGTTTGTCATGTTGAACCGACGAGGTGAAGCAACAGAAACTTTCATCGACAGTTTTCACATTTTCAGGCAGATTGGAGGCTTTTAAAATGGTTTTTAAAGCAGCTCAGTTTGAGTTAAAAGCTACAGATTTATGTAAATTACAGCAAAGTTCTGCCCAGGCTGCAGGTCAGACATCACCTGCAGCCTGGGCAGTTTCTCAGGGCGGCAGTAGGAAGGGGCGTTGGGCTCAAGAAGGAGAGAAATGTTTTCTTCTCTACTTTCTGCTGAAAAATGAAAAGAAAAATCCTGCAAGAACCGCCCGGTCTCTGCAAGACATGACAGCTGCTTTGCTGTCTCTGCTGGTTTAATTGTCAACTAATCGATTAATTGTTAACTTGGTTGTATTCAGTCTGAAAAAGCCATTTGCTCAAAGAACATTTTTAGAATTGTAATTAAGCCAAAAATGACCGAAAATCTATACATTTTGCAATTAAGATAAAGAACTTGTTCAATTCCTCAAACAGCATTTCAGATCCAACTGGTTCAAATTCTGTAAAATCTCCTGTTAAGAACTTTCTGCTTTACAAAAAACATAATAATCTAACAAGAAAGTTTGGGTCTACTTCATTTTGAAAAACGATTAAAATGATTTATCAGATTAATCGTTATAAATCGATAATTGAAATTGTCATCAACTACTTTAGTAATCGATTGTTAACTCGAGTATAGAGATAAAAAATAAACTAATTGCTAAAAGAATAACAAATTTAGAGCAGTAATTAAACCAAAACTGTTTAAAATTCATTTCACATTTAGGATTAAAAAAAAAAACTGGTTTGTCTTTGAATATATTTAACCCAGATTGACTCAATTTCATTTAATTCAAATTCTGTAGAATCTCCTAGTGAGAACCTGCAGCTACACAATTAATCTATTTATGGAAAATAATCAAAAGAGAAAGTTTGGGTCAGCTTTATGTTTTGATTAGGACTGAAACGATTAATTGTGATTAATCAGTTCCTGAAATAATTGGTTGAAGTGAACTCTGGTGCAGTTCGAATGAGTATTTGAATGCCAAGCGGGCTGGAAACCGCTCCATAAGCAGGAAGTGGACTAACACGCAGGGCATTCTGGGTAAATACAACAAAACCAAACGCGTTAGCTTGGAGCTAGCGGGAAGAATGGGAGAAATCCTCCGACCGCTGAAATCTGAGGCCTCTCCATTTTTATCCTGTTCTGTTTAACCGATCGGTTCCGGTCCCAACTTCTATTACATTAGGGATTTTGCTTTCCTTTGCCTTCATTTCACTTTTAGTTTCTGTCCTGAAATGAAACTTGCAGTTAAACTGGAATAAAAAATCCATTTAAATGCATGAATGAAAACAGAAAAGTTTAAATTAGTAAGAAATTCTGTATTCAGAGGTTTTCATGCAGAAAGTATGAAATTAAAACATCTGAATTCATTCCAGTTTATCACATATTGAATCGTTTCATTACCAAATAAACACTAAAAATAATAAAGTGCTGCTACATGTGACAGAATGACTTCCTCCTGTAGATGTGGGTGTAATTACAGCAGAGACACCAGAAGCCCTGCTGAGATTAATGAGTCTCTCTAATCTCTCATAATGAAGCCATTTTATTGCTTTTGTTATCTGAGGCCTTCATCATTCAGTGGCTGAAAAGCCAAGAGTGACGCCCTGAAGGTCAAAATAAAGCAGCATTTTATTGCTTAAAGAGAAACTTAAAGGCTGAAAACAACTCAGATGAATTGAATCTGTTTATTTTCTCACCAACTTCTGGAAACATTTCCGTCATTTTTAAAACTTCTGCACCAGAATCACAACATCCTGACTTCATTATGGGTAAATAAATGTCCACTTTCAGCTAATAAAAGCAACATTTTACATTTCATTACATATACCTGCACCTGGATGTGAGTCGGCATGTAAACGTGCCGCTGCGTTTCAGAGCATTACCCATCATGCACCAGATGCAGGAGTGTGTAGGCCGGCCGTGACGCGATTTATCCTGAGATGCTGTGCGCCCACTCAGCATCAGGCGGCTCCTTTCTTCTGCTCAGAGCGACAACAGAAAATCAGATCAAAAGTCACGTCGGGTCAAAAATGTAACGCCGATATTAAAGGGTTAATATTGGATGCCTGGAAGGAAAATGTACAAAATGCAGAACTTTGTTGATCAAATGTTTGTTTTAGCATATTTTCAACTTTTTAAACACAAATTTTCAGTTTTTTCCTAGAACATCTTTGACTTTCAATAGTTTTTTTCTACCAAATTCTTTGTTTCATATTCAGAAATTTTCTTCTTTTTCTAGAAATTTCTGAGATTAAACTAAAGATGTTTTGTTTGTTTGTTCATATTCTTGCAAACAGCAGCCAGTAGCGTCTGAAGTGTCGTTGGGCTGGTTGTTTCCGCTTCCTGAGCTGCTTTTTCTTTTGACTATTTTAGATGTGAATCTGTGGATTTGCAGCAAATAATTCTGAGATACGTTTCAGAAATAAATCCACAAATAGGTGAATTTCTTGAAAGTATTTTGCTGCTGCATTCTATGGAAAAATAGCTAAATAGGTGAATTTAGAGGGAATATTTAGGAGTTATGTTTCACAGCCAGTGTGCTGTAAACGTCAGGTTCTGGAAGGAGATGGAGGGAAAATCGACCAAAGTAAAATTGATAAGCTCTTCAGGAAGAATGAAGAGCAACTGAACACGATGGGAGCAAATATCTGAAGGCTGAAGCAGAACTGGAGGAGCTCAGGTTATAAATAACTAAGCAAGATGCCGACCTTGGCTTTTATTTTACTGCCAGTTCATTGATTCTGCAAGCTACAAAAAAAAAAAAATAAATAAATAAATCCCATCAAATCTGTTTTCTCCCCCCATCTCCAACAAATTTCCTCATTTTCATGCTTTTCACTGCATATTTAGATTGTTTTCCATGATTTAAAATGGAGATCTGAGGGTTTATTTACTTTTCTGCTGCTGTAGTTTGATGTCAACCTGCTTCCTGCTGAATTTAGGCTCCTCCGATGCAGCGGCTGCATGCTTGTGAAGCAGCTGCTGGCCTGTCCTTGTGCAGCATGCGATGCTGCGTGCGCGATGCTGCGTGCATGCGCTCCCTCTGTCAGAAATGCTGCAATGCGTCTTCCTCAGCCAGCACCGGGTCAGTGTAACCAGCAGCAGCAGCAGCAGCAGCAGGTGGAGCTTCACCATAGAAACAGCCAATCAGACTCAACGCTGCTGATGGGGTTTTTCTGCTTTCTGTTGTGATTATTGATCATTTAACCCCTTCCTGTCGGTCTGAAAAGAGGATCGGGGCAGATTGATTTGGATCAAACATTAGAGTGAAGATTAATATTTAAACATTTTATACATGCAAATATACATATTAAGTACAAAACAGTTTTTACTGACTGACCTTTTGCTTCCAATTATAACTGTTTGAGTTACAGCAGAAATAATAATAGAAATACAATTAAAATGAGGATTTTATTTTATTTAAAATTCAAAAATGACTTAAATTAAATCATACTAAAGAGGAAAATCAGATAAAGTCGTTTATTGGGGTTAAAAACTATGGAAAGAATTGAATGATGATCTCAAATTACGTCTCGTCTTGTTGAGCTTTAAAATGTTGCATGTATTGTTATGTGATGAATACATGTACTGTGTGACCATGTGTGTATATACTTCATATTCACCTGTAAATGTGTTTATGTATCTGGGCAGAAGATGCATTTATTACTGCAGGCTGCTAGAGTTCATGATCAGGGTTTTCCCTTTTTAGGTAAATTATGAGTTTGTAAAGTAGCTTTTTGTAAATGTTGATAATTTACCGAAATAAAGTGAAGTGATATTGCGACAGCCTGGGAGTCAATGAGACGTTTCTCCTGCTGCTGGTTGTCAGATCGGCTGTTTGGTGGTTGAGGAGGCAGGAAGACTCAAAGTTTGGGTTTGTTTGGTTGCAGGTCAGCGAACGCTGCAGCACCAGAGCGACGTGCTGCAGACCGTGGTGCTGGTGAACCCGACACAGGAGGCGCTTTCTCTGGAGGTGAGTCCAGACGCCATGAGGAGGTTCTGTTCGGCCACTGAGCCGGTTCTGGATGATCAACGGGTTTATTCACATGCAGAAGAAATCAATCAATCAATCAATCAATCAATCAATCCATCCATCCATCCATCCATCCATCCATCCATCCATCCATCCATCCATCCATCCATCCATCCATCCATCCATCCATCCATCCATCCATCCATCCATCCTTCCATCCATCCTTCCATCCATCCATCTTCGGCCATTTCAGTTTGGGTTTGAATATTCTACCTTTATCATTTCTGTTCTTTTACATTATGAACTTGGCTAATATCATCTTCAAAGATGAAACATTAACCAGAATCGGTTTGATGTTTTCATGTCCTTTGCCCAGACGTCTGCTCTGATCACTGACTCTGCTGCTAATAAGTTGCTAATTCTGAGCGGCCAGAGCTCCGACCAGGGAGGCGATATTCTTCTGCAAAGTGGAGTCTTCGGTTGGCAACAGTTTTCTGACATCATCTCCAGCCCTCAAGTAAGACGTTTGACTTCAAATACGTTGGAGCAATATTAACATCAGACATGTGATTAAACATTTCTCTCTCTCTGCTTTAGGTTATTGAAGTCTTGTCCTCGCAGCTGCTGTCCAGGCTTACCGTTTCCTGCCAAGGAGACGGGGGCTGGAGCTCCCTGGGCCAAAGCCAGGAGCAGCAGCCACTGCTTAATATTCTCGAGTATTGCTTAAACCCAGAGCCCCAACTCCCAGAAATGGACGGGGTCACAGAGTTCACAGAGTATGTCTCGGAAACGGTGGACGTACCATCGCCCTTCGAGCTTCTGGAGCCGCCGACGTCCGGTGGGTTTCTGAAGCTGTCCAAACCCTGCTGCTACATATTCCCTGGAGGCAGGGGGGACTCCGCTCTGTTTGCCGTCAATGGGTTCAACATCCTGGTGGACGGCGGGTCAGAGAGGAAGTCCTGCTTCTGGAAACTAGTGCGACACCTAGACAGGGTGGATTCCGTCCTGCTCACCCACATCGGTGCAGACAACCTACCGGGCATAAATGGGCTGTTCCAGAGAAAGATTGCAGAGCGGGAGGAAGAGAAAAACCAAGGGTCTGGCTCCAGTAGTAACGGCGACTGGATGAAGAACCTGATCTCCCCTGAACTTGGGATTGTGTTTTTCAACGTCCCAGAGAAGCTAAAGATGCCGGAGTCAACTCTCAAGGTAAAGCGGAGCATTGAAGAGGCGTCTCTCACGCTGCAGTACCTCAATAAGCTTGGCATCACTCCTGAACCTCTTCACAGGATAGTCAGTAACACTATTGAACCAATAACTCTGTTCCACAAACTTGGTGTGGGAAAGTTAGACATGTACATCTTGAACCCTGTGAAGGAAAGCAAGGAGATGCAGTTTCTGATGCAGAAATGGGCAGGAAACAGCAAAGCCAAGACAGGAATCACGATGCCCAACGGCAAGGAGGGAGAAATATCGGTGCCCTATTTAACGTCAGTCACTGCCCTGATTGTTTGGATCCCACATCGACCCACAGAAAAGATAGTGCGTGTGCTGTTTCCTGGAAATGCACCACAAAATAAAATCTTTGAGGGGCTTGAGAAGTTGAAACATCTGGACTTCCTGCGATACCCAGTGGCCACTCAGAAAGACATATCATCCGGCGCGCCACCTCCCATCATCAAGCAAACTAAAATAAGGTCCAGAACAGACAGCAAAGAAAGTCTCAAATCCTCACCTAAACCCCACGCTAAAGCGTCTAAGAAAGAAGCTGGCGGGCAGGAGGAAGAGTCAAGAAGCGACGCCATTAAAGAGAATAAAGTGGAAAAGAAAGAAGAGAAGAAACCCAAGAGTAATAGTTTAAAAGCCACCAAACAGCAGAAAAACAGCGAAGTGGCTCCTGGAACCGAGAAGACGGCGAAAAAGAAAATTTCCAAGGAAAAAGCTTCAAAACTAGAGAAAGCATCTAAAATGGATGAAAAGAAAGACAAAGAGAAAAAAGACACCAAGAAAGAAAAGGTAAAGAAAGATGAAAAAATAAGAAAGGAAGACAAAAAAGAGAGTAAAGCAAAGGAAGACAAGAAGAAGGAGCCGAGTAAACCAGAGCTGAGAAAAATCACCAAACCCGACCTGAAGCCGCTCACGCCTGAAGTGAGAAAAACCCTGAACAAGGCCAAGAGTCAGGCTAAACCCAAAACCGATAAAAACAAGGCTGGCAAAGAGGAAGCAAATGGGAAAAAGCCAGTTCCAAAGAACATCCCGGATGAGGTTGCAGCAGCAGCTCTGGCTGACAGGTCCATTGTCTCCTCACCTGAGGACCTCACTGAGGACTTCGAGGCGCTCAAACAAGAGGAGATGTCCATCCAGAAGGCTGGATCTGTCCACAATGATGTGATGCCTGGAGCTCCAGCTCTCCTAGAGGCTGAAGCTTCTCCTCAAGCTGCAACAAGTGAGAAACTGACATCCTCAACCACTGAGATAAAACCGACCGGATCCAAACCTCCTGTCATCCAGGAAGACAAGAATGACAAACAAGTTACTGCTTCTCAACAAAAAGACGTGAGTCATGGGCTTGACAAGAAATACGAGGAGGAGAAAATGGAGAAGTACGACTTTTTAAAAGAAAATGTGACTGACAGATCAAAGAAAAGTGAGAGCTCAGAGGAGGAGGGCGATGTGATCGAAAAAGCGGAACTAGAAGGAACAGAAGATGATGAGGTCTTGAAATTTAAAACAGAGGAGGTGAAGAAGGAGTGGGACACCAAACCAACGGCCGCAGCACTCCTGCCAGCCTCTGCCTCTGAGCAGTTCTCCTTCATCCAAGACGAGACCATCCCTGGTTACTCGGAGACAGAGCAGACGATTTCCGATGAGGAAATCCACGAGGAAACCGAAGACAAGATTCCACAACTGCGCTATGATGTGGCCTCCTACGACATTTCTGTTCCAGATGTTCCTGGTACGTTTGAATCCATGCACGGTATTAAAGAGATGAAGAGCTCGACAGTTTCTGATGTTCCAGATGTCAAACCCAAAACCTTTGGTCAGGAACCTGAGCTTGCGCCTTACCCTGCCATAATCGCAGCTCCTCTTGCAGAAGAAGAGCACATCTCTTCTGCAACCTCTATCACAGATTATGACAGACTGTCATCTTTCGCCACGTCTGTGGCTGAGGACCAATCGATTGCCTCGGTGACGGCACCTCAAACAGAAGACGTTGTGAGGAATTCACTGTTGTTGGACACCGTCAACAGCGCTCCATCGCGTGCAGACGCTGCCCAGGGGAAGGACTATCTCCATTCTGCAGGCACCATTTCTCCCACCTCCTCTCTGGAAGATGACAAGTGCTTTAAGTCTCCGTCCTCTGATGAATACCAGCCTAACATTCCAGAGATAGAGAGCGATGCAAAGACCAAAGCCGTCCATGAAGAAGAAGATGATGAAGAAGAGGAGGATGAAGACCAAACTCCAAACGTTGACATCCCTCTGGGTAAACTTCAGGAGGGCTATGAACAAGCTGCCTCACTGATGCACCAGGAGCAGCAAAAGTCTCCCTCCACTCTGCTGCCTGCGCAGACGGTGAAGGAAGACCAGACTCTCCTCGGCACAGAAGCGTTTAAAACTGCTGCTGATGTAAAGCCCATCTCACCGCCTCTGTCCTTCTCCCCTGGGCTAGAGTCGCGATCCCGGCAGGACAGTGAGGAGAGATGCTTTAGTCCCGATGACAGCACCATGAAACTGGCTTCACCCACACAATCAGTGCCCACAAGCAGTGGCTACTCCCCAACAGAAGAAAAACCCTTTAAGCCGGAGGAAAAAGATGAAGCACTGAGTGCCATTAAGGCTGACGCTCAGAAAACTGACCGATCAGTCACCATCTCAGACAACACCTCCTTCATCGGCTTGCCAGGCGACAAGACAGCTTTTGAAGCATCGGAGGAATCTGATGAGGACAGTGAGGATGACTATTACGCCAAAAAGGAGCTAAAACCCACTTTAAAAGCTAAACTCATGGAAGCAAAAGAAGGCTGCTTTTTAGATGACGACTTTTCATTCGAAGGAAAATCTACAAAGACAGAATCAGAAGCTGTGAGTTCAGACAAGATGCAGGTGTCCTTTAGCACAACGGAGAAACCCAAAGCAAAGGTGATGTTTTCTGATGAAGATGAGAAAGATGATGACTTTCCAAGTGGGGTAGGTTCTAAAACTCTTTCGGATGATAAAGACAGAGGTGAGACAGCAGGTGTTGCCATTAAAGAGTCAGAGAAAAGTGTCCATTTCAGTCTATATGAATATCCAGAGAAAGAGAGCAGAGAGAGCAGGGAGAGAGCAGTGTACACCAGACAGGATACGCCATACGTTCACGGAAAAACATTCTCTTATGGTGATATTTACGACAGCAAAACAAGCTCAGAGGAGTCTGACTTGTACCGAGAGGAATCCCAAGATAAGGTAGAAGAAAAACCTTCACAGGATGAAGAAGATTTGAACACAAATGAGCCTCCATCACAAGACACAGAATCGGATCAGGTGTTAGAGAAAGAACAAAGAGAGCGCTGCTCCTCTTCATGGCCAGAGCCCAACAGTACATCTGTCCCTGATCAACTTAAAACAGATGTTAAAGAAAAAGAGACATTTATTTATAGTCAGACTAGTCGTTTCCCTTCAGTTGCTGACCGACCTGAAGCCTCGACTACATGCTTGTCATCAGAAAAGGACCAAACGCCCCCGACGCTCTCCTCAGCCGTTCCCAGCATCCCTTCTGCGTCAGGCTCCGGTGAGAAAGGTGCCTGCTTAGAGATTGATATGCGAAAGCTAACAGCACGAGATGAGGAAGATTATGATGATGAAGTTATCGATGATGACGATGAGGAGGACGAAGATGAAGAGGAGGAGGACGAAGATGGCACTGATTCTGACATGGAGAAAGGTGCCAAAGAGAAATCTGAAAAGGAAGTCCAAAGTCCGGTCAGTCAAATGTTAGCTTCAAAGAGACCTGAGTTCATGGTTTCTATGGCAGGTTACGGTTACAACAGTCAGAGAAAGCCCAGCATCACGGAAACCAGCTCAGCTTCAGCGGCTAAAGCTGAACATCAAGATCAGACTGACTCCTCCGGCGTCAGAGAAAAGCCAGTGGATGTCGGGGCTTCCAATCTGCCCAGTTACTCTTCGGGCTTTGAATACCGGAACCGAACCGATGAAAAGGAGTCGTTTCTGTCAAGCCAGAGCAGAGACAAAGAAAAAGAAGATTTCTCCTCAAAATCGAAGGTGGACAGTTATTACCAAAGCGAAACAGTTGATGCTGAATTTGAGAAACAGAAGACACCAGATATTTTGAGCAAGAGTTCATTGGAGGCTAATTTTCAGTACACAACCACAGCTGCTGCCCCCGGATACTCCTCATCTTCAGCCTACAGCTACTCCTCCTCCACCTCAGGCTCCCTCTCCACCAGCCGGCAGTTTGGAGACGAGCTGGAGACTCCTGCGTCCGCCGAACCTCCCTTTGAGTACTCCTCATTTAAAGACGAACACTCGCTTGTTATGGATTCTCCCTTCTCCGGTCCAGCTGGTGCCAAAGATGATTATCTTGAAGTGTCTGAGAAGCAAATCACTGTAGCAACAACGGCAGAGTCTAGTTCCAGTTTCGCTCGCTTCTCACCTCTTAGTCCTTTTGAGGAGGTCAAGTCCTTCCCAGTGGCCTCGTCTGTCGCTGCTGTTCAAGAGAAGAAGGAGCATGTAGCTCCATTATGTGGAGTTACTGATAAAGGGCCTCAAGCTGAATGCTTCTACAAACCTGAGTGGCCTGAAGATACCAAGTTGGACAAAGCTGCTGGGTTTGGGGCCTCAGCGGCTCCTTTTGCAGACTTCTCTATGAATAAAGAGGCTGCCAGTGCTGCTCTGTTTGGCGTCACTTCCTCTCCTCGGCCTGACATTGAGGGAAAGCATTACTTTGAAGAGACCGACAGCAGTGAAGAGGAGGATGAGGAGGCATACACGCGTGAAATGACTCAGAGGTCTCCTTCCACTGCTCCTACTGGTACGCTGCCTTTTTGTGACAAGCCAGCTGCTCCGGCCTTCAGTGCAAAGACGAGTGATGCACTTCCAGATGTTCTTGGCTCTTACATGTCAACGCCTCTCCAGACAAGCAAGCCAGACACAACAAATGGCCCAACAGAGGTAGGCACCAGTAGGAGCCCCCTCCCTGCTGCGGTAGCAGGAGCCGGAGCATCTTCAGGCCCAGCCAGAGTGGAGTCCAGAGAGGCAGCAGCAGGATACGTCCGGAGTTCGTATGAGTGGGAAATGCCCAAGCCTCAGATGGGGATGGTACCTGGAGACTCTCCTCCTCATTACCGCCATGATGACGAGTTTGAGGAGGAATGTGAGATGGAGCCAGAGCATCCTCCTCGCCCACTTTCACTTGCTTCGCCTGAGCAGCAGTTCCGCTCACCGTTCTATGCAGAAGAGTGCAGCCGAGGCGAGCAGGAAGATGATGATGATGATGATGATGATGACAGTGATCAGGACTTACCCATTGGAGCAACCTCTTCTTACACCAGCCGCACCTCTCCTGGATACTCTTCCTCCGAATTCAGGCAGCGCAAAGAAGACCTGTCACCGTCCTTCATCAACCCCTGCATGAGGCGGCTTTCCAGCGACGAGGACGATGAGGAGGAAGGCCGCAGGAGCGACCAGTCACAGGAAGGGGATGAACATGACCTGTCAGTCAAGAGGAGGGCTCACAAGCAACCCCATGTTCACCAGTCCCACAGCAGGGACAGCAGCTCTCTGCATCAGTCTGCTGGTATGCCTGCAGGGATGAGTCTGGCCACAGAGGACACGCCGCCCACCTCTGTCAGCGAGTCTTTACCCTCTCAGTCAGAGTCAGATCTGCATCCTGGCACTGCAGAGTACCCATCAATTACCGGAGAAGGCAACATGGACTCAGATGAGGATGGAGAATACATGCCGATTGATAAATCTGCCTCAGGACCAGGTAGCCATCATTCTATCTCCAGGAGAAGCCATGACCCTCCTCCTGCTCCCCTTCTGGACCGCTTCCCTCATCCACCCCACCCAGATGTCTGCATGGTGGATCCTGACTCTCTAGGCAATGGCTCTCTGAAGAAGGAACCAAAAGCAAAAAGTCTGAAGAAGTCTTCAGGCAAAACAAAATCATCATCTCCAGCAAGGCGTAAGAGATCTCCAATGCCTGTTAAACAGACGCCGTCCCCTCGGAGTGCTTTGCTGAAGAAAAAGGACGCAGACAAAAGCTCGTGCATGTCTCGTCTGTCAGATGGACAAGGCTCCAAGGACGATGACCTCTCAAGGTCAAGCTATAACCCCAGCAAAGGGCTGACAAATGGGGTCAAAACCAGCTCAGGTGAGCAAATGCAATGTCTTGATGTAATCTGTTAGGTCTCTTCATATTTCATCAATATGTTAAAATAAAATGCCACTCTAGAAGAAATTCATTAAAACCCTTGAAATATCACATAGGAATCATTTTTGGAAATCTGTTCCCCATAGCATGAGCTCTTAGCCATGGAAGGTTTTTTGTCTGCTGAGCCATTTTTCTGATGATTTGTCCACATGCTTTCGGATTATTATGCCACTAAAAAACCCAGTGGCAACCTGTTTTTGGATTTCTGGTGAAGGCCATAAGATTTTCTTGGAATTTTCATTTTGTGAAAGCAACAGTTCCAGTTAAAGAACTAGA
Organism: Poeciliopsis gracilis; assembly: GCA_911649635.1. Taxonomy (NCBI): domain Eukaryota; kingdom Metazoa; phylum Chordata; class Actinopteri; order Cyprinodontiformes; family Poeciliidae; genus Poeciliopsis; species Poeciliopsis gracilis. Next base: position 9,150,914 of record CAJVRI010001162.1, read on the forward strand.
TAGCATCTTGCAAAAAAGAAAATAGCACAATGGAAAGTAGCCGTATTTCAGTCTCCTGGTTCGGATCGAATCAACCAGGTTACACAAAACATCATTTCATTAGATTAAGGGACTGATTGTATTGCATTACTTTGAGATAAACTGGATTGAACTGAACCATTTGACTCTCTGTTTGCCTAAAAGCGACAGCGTCATTTTGTTTTCTCAGGTTCCCAGAAGTCCAACATGGCGGCCGCCTCCGGCCTTCCCATTTATGTGGATCTGGCCTACATTCCCAACCACTGCAGTGCTAAGAACGTGGACCAGGAGTTTTTCAAACGCATTCGCTCTGCCTACTATGTAGTGAGCGGCAACGACGCTGCAGGAGGCGAACCTGGCCGAGCCGTCCTCGATGCTTTGCTGGATGCCAAAGCTCAGTGGGGGTCAAACCTGCAGGTATGAGAGCAGCTTTTACCCACAGTTCCCTGTTTTAGGTCATTGTAGAGGAACAGGATGTGACTTCACTCCTACTTTCAAGTAAATTGTGTTTTTCAAGAGAATCACTTGTATTTCCCTTCAGACTCAGACTAAAACCAGGAGTTTATGGTATTGTAGAAAGTAAAGCACTTCTTTTCCTTCTCCTGGACATTCAGAGTCTGTTCTGATTTTGTGCTCGACTCCCCCTAGTGGTCTGGAGGACCGACAAGAGGCGCTTACATAATTTCTTTTTGCACCTGTTTGCAAGTTGCTTTCATTTTAAGGTATGTAAGCTCTTTCCTGACATCTCGCTCTCAGGTGACGCTGATCCCGACCCACGACACAGAGGTGACGCGCGACTGGTACCAGCAGACCCACGAGAGGCAGCAGGAGCTGAACATCATGGTTCTGGCCTCCAGCAGCACCGTGGTCATGCAGGACGAATCTTTTCCAGCCTGCAAGATTGAGTTTTAGGATTCCTCTCTCCACAACCTCCCTGCTGTAGATCTTTTCTGGTTCTTCTTTTCTGTATCCTGATATGCAACCCGATGTGTCTCTGCTTCGGTCGTTTATGCCACACAGCGAAGCAGAGGCAGATCTGGAGAACTTTTTTTTTGTGTTTTTGTTGATTTTTAAGCTTGGTGTGACCATCGCCATTGGAGTTCCAATGGTACTTTTCAGCTAGTCGTCATTTCCCTCTGGATTAGTAAAACTCATGAAGATCTCTGCTGTACCATAGTCCTGATCGTTTTCACATTTAATCATTTTACAACCACAAACTTCAAAGTGTTTTATGGGAACTAAAATGAATTCAGAGTCTTTGCTTTTATCTAAACCTTCCCATAAGTCAGTGGTTCCCAAAGGTTTTCTGGGCCCCTGATGGATCACAATAAAATCCCCAAAGTGTGGCGCGCCCCATACTTTGGGAACCACTGCCAAAAGTTATCGTTCTCAAGTCTTCTTGTCTTTAACTCCATCCAGCTTCACTGGTCGGAGTGAAATTTTGATGCTCATAAATAAAGAAGAAAAGCACCCCACAGCATGATGCTGCCATCACCATTTTAGGTGATTCATCAGGGTAACTGGTTGCACTGGATTTCATTTTGGAGTTGCAGGGTGTTTTTGACTCAGTTCGAGTGGGGACCAAAGTTGCAACAATTTTTTTTTCTTTTGCATTTTCAGCTATGTTCAAGGCAACCAACAAAGATTTTAAAATTTATTTTAACTGTTTTTTTAACCAGAATAAAAAACCCATTGAGATCAAAGGAAGGAAGCGTTGGGAAAGAGGCAGCAACAAGTACAAAAAAACAAACTGAAGAAATGTCAAGGAATTAATAAAGAATTTCTTTAAGCCATTCAAGAAAATACTTGCAGCCTGGAGACCTAACAAACCAGCACCCTGCCCTGGGAATTAAAAGTGTTTACACACTGATAGTCTGGTAAACTCAGTTTGATTGGGGACCAAAATTGTAACATTTCTTACATTTTCTGCGTTAAACGAATCAAAACCTTTTGAAAAAAACCTGTTGGGGGCGCTGCACCAAGAATCACTGAAGAAAACGACACAAAAACCTCAGAAGAAGACACTGAACGCAACATCCTTCTTCATAAAATGTAAACAAAAATGAAGTAGAATCAGGTTTTAGCAGTTGTAGAATTTCTATTATGTTGCTAGCAAAACATCATGAGTCATTTCTCCCGCTAGCGCTAGACTAGCATGTTTGTTTGGGTTGTATTTACCCAGAATGCCCTGCAGGGTCGTCTGTTCCCTGCCTTTCTGTTTGGCGTTCAGATATGCATTGGAACTGAAGTGAGACTTTAGCTGTCAGGCGGAACAGATTTCACCATTTTGGTCCAGAGGAGAGTTTGATCAGACGTTACGCCGCCCCAAATGATCCGGTCTCTCGACATGCAGAGTGGAAGAAACTCTAAATTTCTACAAGTCCAAAATGTTCAACTTCTGAAACTCATAACTTTCCATGTTTTCCAGAATATTTTTAAGATTAATCTCAAAATTAGATTTTTTGTCTAGCAAAATTTCAAATTTAAATAAAACCCCCCCAAAAAACTGAAAAATGTATGAGATTTTATGGCGTAAATGCAATTTTTTCTCCCTAGAATGGCTATAATCAAGTACAGATCCACTCCACACTTTCCAGATTTGATCCTTTAAGAGTTTTCCATCATTTTCCTGCTATGCCACAACTTTGTTCTAATCTGTCACATGAACTCCAAATGAAATGCAGTGAAGTGTGTGGTTGTATGATGACAGAAGGTGGAAGATTTTCAGGGATATGAAAACTTTTCCAAGGCTGCTCCTCTAAACTGTCGCGGTTGAAGCACAAATTTGAAGAAATCAAAGCAGCAGTTCTCCATTTTTCAGCTAATACCAGTCGTGACCTTTTCTGGCAGAGGAATACAAACATTAATAAATTGATCAAATAAATACAAATCCTCCGATTCCCATTGCTTAAAATGAGATCCAGAACTGCCTTTAAATCCAGAAACACAAAAATCTGATTCGATTGTCATTTTTTGCTCTTTTCTCTGTGGAAACAGTGACAGTGTTTAGTTTTTGGCCTCCTGGTGACATAGACGGATAGAAAACTAGATCCCAGCTCCTTTTAGACTATATTTGTTGTAGCAATGGGAACATAATAATCAAAAATCTGTATTGTAGTGAGTTCTGATATTTCTACTGTTCTCTCAAACCAGTTCAAACTTCCTGATGGCTGTTCTTTCTTACGGTGAAGCTCTCCATCACCATTTCTGTGGTCTTTGATGTACTTTTCCAGTTAGCCAGTCGTCACAGAGGCCAGAGAGCTGCAAGCGCTGAACACATGTTTATGTCATGACATCCTGAAGCTCAGACATCAAGAGGCTTTTACAGACCAGCGTGTTACAGAAGACGATGGCTGTTTTGGTTGATGGGAGACCATCACCCCACATGTGCCTTTCTGCGGTTCTGGAAGAAAACGGGCGGCGGAGACCCGAGATGCCGGAATGAAATGAGAGCGAAACACAGGCTGGTCCAAGCCTTTCTGGGCTCCTGATACCAACATGTCAACACCAGACGCTTCATTGTTTCTATGCCGTAATCATTAGCAGACTTTATTAGCTGACATCATATCAGTGTTTCTAATGTTACAGAAGCAACAAACTAAAGAAAAACATTTAGGTTTTGAAATGTATAGCTGTACACTGCAAAAACAAAAACTCTTCCTGCTTCTTGTCTAGTTTCTAGTGCAGTTATCTTAATGCACTTCAAATAAGACAAAACTCACCAACGAGTCACTTTTTACAAAGATAACTGAATTTGATTTGATGAAATCTACTAAAAGTACAAATTAACTGCTACTTGCTTCAGGAATCAGTGTTGCATAGCAAAAATAAAATCTTACCAAGTAATTTTTTTATCTAGTTTCTCCTGTAAATATTTTACAGTAACTTACAAGTAACTTTTCAGGAAGGAGTAAATAAATCCTTAATATAGATGAATTCTAGTTCCATTGTCAGATTTTTTTCACCTTTTTAAATGAAATAATCAGCCGATGGAGCGAGTAGTTTCTCATCAACATTAAGGAATTATTGACTGAAAGATCCTCCTGTTACTTACGAGTTAGTTTTTTAAGTGTTTTAGGAGAAATACTTGGCAGGATTTTGTGTTTTTGCAGTGTATTTAAGTGTGTCATATTTTAGCTGTTTAAAAGTAACATCAGCTGATAAACACTAACATTACACCTGTGATATTATTACAGTTGATATTATATTTCACCAACAGAGGCAGCAGAAATGAAAAGGATGATTTTAATTGATTTATGTAACAAAAAACAATATGGGAATTTTTTCCACGTGTAACAGAATCTGGTTTGTGTTATTTTAAATGCAATTTTATCAAATTGTATTTTAAATAAATACAATTTACCTTAGTGCCCCCTGGTGGTGTGGGGGCTCTAAGCAGCTGCTTAGCTCTCGTATGCCTTGGGCCGGCCCTGGTGAATCGGCACTTTTAAAGCACCAACTCAGAGTTTAAGCTGCCACTTAAAGAAGCACAAGGCAAACCAGTGAGCAAAGCTTTCCCTTTGAAAGGAACATTTTAGGCTTCATTTGTTAAATTTGGTGAAATCCCAGTGAACCTCCAGCTAATTCATTTAATTCCAGCTCATCTGCTGATGCATGCACAGGAGCTGCATGCGACGACATGGAAACGAAAGGCCACCGTTTGTAAAAATTGCACCCGATCGGCCTGAATGTGAAGATGCAGATTATACCTTTATGTTCTCCGCGGAGGACTCGGATCTCCTGGTTGCCTTGGTTACCATGCATCACACGACACACCGGTTGCACTGGAGCACATCATGCAACATCTGTAACGCCAGCGGAGAGACATCAGTGTTAAGGTTTATGCTTTCTGCTCAGATTTACAAAAAGGGTCAAAGTTCACGTTACCTCACTCTTGCATTCCTGTAACAATCGATTGATCACTCAAAGCCCAAACTGCCAGACCTGAGGTGCTCTCTTCACTCATCCAAACACATTTTATCCGTTATCCACATTTATCTGCATCCGGACACCTGACTGCTGCATTTAAAGAAAAAATCAGAAATAAGCACCACCCTCCGTTGGATTGGCCCCGGCTTGTTTGTGCATGCGTACCTTTTGAGTTCTCCTGTATTGACATGAAAACGACTCATTATTGAAATGCTGTTTTACATGATGTGGTTTTGAGAAGCTAAAACTGTCCAGTTTGAAGGAGGCAGATGTAACCTGGCTTTGCTGTGCGGTAAAGAGCCTGGTGAGGGTTTTCCTCTCCTTCCTGCTTCATGGTTCTCCTTTCATCTCTTAATTTAAGTGCAATATTCTCTTTATCTCTATTTAAATGCTTATAAAAGGTAAAATAGAAGTCAGATTTATTGTTGGGAGGGATAAAAGCGTGTTGAAGACAAATAAAAATGTCATTTACTGAAATGAATGTCTCCCTTTTGCCTTTCTGTCACTGCAGCTTGTAAATTTTTCAATCCGAAGTTAACTATGCAACAAACTTCACATTATAAAATATAAAGACATTAAAAATATTAAATAGCTTTTGTTACAAGTTTCTGACAAATTAGGTGAGCTTTTCTTTCTTTTTATAGATCAGCTCTATTTCTACTGTCAGCACAGCGAGTCATGCTAACACTAATCACACAAACCTCTGGAAAAAAGAGGAAAAGTTCATTAAAAATAAATCACATGATTATATTCATACCTGATCAAACCACGGCGGACGAAGGGCGGCAGGAAAGAGGATTGTTTAAATGATTTAGCAATAAAAAAGGACACAATTTTAAAATAACAGAATGGCTGCAACTGAAGACAAGTTCAAAATGTTTATTGGAGTCAACTGACCAGAAATTTGACACGAATCACATTGATGTCGTGTTTTATCTGTACACACAGTAAGATTGCAGACTCACAGTTTGCATTTATTTTCTGCAGTTCATTGAAATGTACCGTGACAGCACACAGCGCTGCGGAAGCTAGCATGCCTCCCGCTGCTACATCGCTGCTACATCGCTGCTCTCAATAAAAAGCACAATGAATGTAAAATGCCCTCCTTTATGTTCAGTGATAAAATGAGGCTTGAATGTGTTTTTAGCAAAAATATAAACACACCCAGAGCCATGAATATGCTATACAGTTAAATATCTAATGTGCAGGTTCTTAAAAATACACTTTTTCTTTTTAAAATAAATCTCTGTGTTTCTCTCTAAATTAAATCTTCACTGAGGGTTAAGGACTTTGGCGATCAGCGGTGCACATCGAAAAAAAAACAACACTGAGGATGGTTCAGTGTAATCTGTAATTCTTACAGATTACAAACATTCTCAGCAACAAAAACAAAACTCAGAGAAAATTCACTGCAAATATCACTAAATATCTCCAAGTGCTTTTGGTCTATTTTCTAGACCAAATATCTTCGTATAAAACTGACTTACAAGCACATTTTCAGTAAAATATAGCAGTTTGTTTAAGTCAGTAATTTCTTATTTCTAGCTGAAAAGTTGTTTGTAAGTTAGTTTTTCCCCATTTCAAGTATTAAGATGTTTGCATGAGACACTCAACCAAAAATACTTGGCAGTATTTTGTGTTTTTGCAGTGCAGGACAGACGACGGCAGTAAAATGCTTAAACGTCAGAGATCTGCCCAGCTGATCACATACCAGCGTCTCAACTTCCAAACCCAATTAAAATGTAGCATTTACTAAATTCTCCCAGCTATTAAGACTCTCTGCTCTCCTCTGGTTGGTTTTTCACCCAGTGGCTGCTGTGAGTGAGTAACAGCTGAGCTTCGATTAAAAACCCGGTCGGACGGGACCGGCCGGTTCACTGCTCCAGCGGCGGAGCTGGCTCTGGGTCCTGGGCGGTGTCGGGCTGCGGGGCGTCTTCGGGACTGTCCGTCCACAGCTCCACGGACTGCTGCGTGTCGAAGAACTCGTCGGGCCCCTCGGGGGACTGGGGCGTCTGCGAGCTGGACCCGGCCTCGCTGCTGCTCTCCCTCAGCTCCAGCAGCACCGGCAGCGACCCGGGCAGGCAGTAGCCCTCCATGCGGCCCAGATTCAGCTCCACCAGCGCCGCGCAGGCCGGCCTCTGCTCCGGGAGTGGCTCTCGAGCGCCGCAGGACGCCTCCTGTTTGTCCGCTTCCTGTTTGTCTGCTTCCTGTCTCTCCGCTTCCTGTATGTCCTCCTTCTGTCTGTCTGCTTCCTGTATGTCCACTTTCTGCCTGTCCGCTGCCGGTTCTGGGTCGTCCGGCTGCTTGTCGGGTTCGGGTTCCTCCTCTGGGGAGTTGTTTGGAGTCAGCGGGACTTCGGCGGGCAGCGGCTGGGCGGAGGCGTTTTGGGAGGAGTGGGTTTCCTCGCTGCTCTGCGGGGTCAGAGACACCTTGTCGCTGAAGCTGAACCGCGGCGAAGTGTCGGCCGTGGTGGGGGACGACGGGCCGGCGCTGGAGACCGTGCTGGACGGACCGCTGCTGTCTGCGGGGACGGAAAATGCAGAAAATCTGCTTAATGGGGCGGCATCATGTGTTCACCAGGCACATAGTTTCCATTTTATAACATAATCAAGAAGCTATGAAAGTTGGAAAAAAAATTTGAGCCTCTGTCTCTTTAAAAAACAACATGGCTCCTCTATTAAACCTTTAACATTTTTACCAGAGAAGCACCTCCTCAGTGTTTGCCAATTGCTGCTGGCTAGTCTGAAGGAGCTGAGTGGGGGAGGAACTTTGTCCTCTAAGGCGGGGCTAGGTCCACCCAGGCGTTTTACTCATTGAATGGTTGCCATGGAGATTAAAGGATTTATCAAACATGCATGACAGAATCAAAGCAGCATTCCAAGTCTGATTTGATGAGGAAAAACATTAAGACATGATGAAAAGATTTTAAAGAAAGGTAAATTTCACATGATACCGGCCCTTTAAGCAGAACACCTGAGTCATATTCAAACTAAAAGTTTTACAACGCATGCGCTGTTTATTTTCACTCTGCGCTGCGGCAAACCGTTTGGGGGCGTGGCCAAAAGCAGCCTGTTAGGATTTAAAGGGGCAGAAGCCCTAAAACAACATAGGCAGGAATGAACAGACTAAAATCTCATCATCGAAGAATGATTTCGTGAAAAACATGTAATGAACATGTTTTCTATAACCTGTTCAATGAAGCACAGTAGCTCACCTTTCAGATGATTTGTAATAAGCTAAAACTGACATCAGTCTGATTGGTGGAGACTGAAGTGTTTGTTGTAAAAGATATTTTTATGTGATGCATAACAAACATATTGAAACTGAAGCAGGCGGTGATACTCACACCACGGAGGCTTTTCAGAGCGAGATCTGAGCGACATGGAGGTCGACAGCACCCTCTGAGGGATGTAAGCGTCCACCGACGGCTGATTGTGAGCGCTCAACATGGCCGACAGATCTGGGGGCACACACAGCAAATTAAACTTAAGAAGTTATTGCTACCGGGTTTGAAAAGAACAGCGAGGTTTCCTGACCTCTGGAGGTCCTGGTGTGCGTATCCCCGGCGCTCTCGCAGACGCTGGTGAGGAACTTGTTGACCTGCCTGAGCGACAGCGAGTTGTGCAGCGTCTCCAGCGGGTAGATGGAGGGCACCATGGAGCAGCCTTCGAAGCCTGCGGCAGAGGAGACACAGGGCACCCGCGGGCGCATCAGCTCAAATCCCGTCACCGCAGGAAAACGGTGACGCCCGTCACCAAAAGGCCCGGCGACTCCCACCCGAAACCCCCCGACACGGTGCTGCGGGAACTATAAGTGTCTGTCTGGCGATCTGCCATCTCCAGCCGTCCGTTCTGTTTGTTTCCACACAGGCAAGTTGCAAAAAAACCATGCTGAACGCCCAGAAACGGGACACAACTAACAGGTCTCCATATGTTTGCAAAAGCAAGCAGATTCCTCTCAACCGCCCCAACCAAAAAAAACAAACATCCACCGTTTCTACGAGTCCCTGTTCCTCCGACAACACGCTCCCCAAGCTGGTTAGTTCACAACCAGAGCCGTTCATCAAACCGCAGCTGCAACAAACTGAGGGGATGGTGCTTTAACTAGGCCGGTGTTCGCCACAGAGACAGCAAACAAGCAGGAGTCGCATGCTGGTTAGGGTCAGGACAGAGGAGCCAAAGCGCCGAGCTGTAGGTCCGGTTCCTGTCTGAATCCGGACCGGGAACTTGCAGACTCGTGCGCCGACATTCAGGCATGTTTACATCCGTAAAGCACAACCCGCTGCAGTATGACGCGACGCACGGTGTCCCGACATGCTCACAAAGACGATTTTTACGCTCCACCTTTTCTTTATGCTGCTTCAAATTCAACATTATGAGGAAAATAAACTCAGTAATAAAAGCTTTCGTGAAAAAGTACCAAACTGCTCAAAATAAAAGTGAAATCAGGAACAAACACTCCAGATTTAGATCTGTTTTACTTCATCAGCCTGCTTTGATATTAAGCTTGTTTGGACCTGATTGTTGGTCATTTTGTTATGTTTGCTCCGATGTTAGATCGATATTCCTGCCGTCTGCTATTCAGCAATCTTCCACTAATGCGCTAATAGCTGAGTTAATTATTTGATTTGCGCTTTAGCCAACACTGAAAACGTTTATCGCGCTTTTCTTCCTGTACATAAATAAATTCCCAAGCGCTAATTTACTTGGATGTTTTGTAAACTTTCAGTTGAATAAGGTTCGACATTTGTGTTGTTTTTGGCTGTTGACCAAGTCAGACGTTTATGTCCATGCTCTTATTTTGAAGTGGGCCTACACTGTTTACACATCATTTCTGTTTCCTCTTTTCCCCAAATCACTTTGGTTGAAAAGTGATTTTGGGAAAAAAACAACTACACAGGAATAAAAACAAAACCCAGACAATAGAGAACGAGATGTAAACATAAATACAGTAAATAAGGGAACTGAAGTTGACGCATTAGTTACTGTTAAATACAATATTGGTGTAATTTCGGCAATAGCTTGCAGTAAATACCATGTTGGTGTAGATCTTTAGGTTTAGCATCTACTAGTGTGGTGCTACAGTGCTTTAGCATTAGCATAAACTAAATACAATATAGTTATAGTGCTTTAATGTTAGCTTCTGAACCTTGGAGATTAGCTTTTGATAAATGCTGTGCATATATTGTGCTATAGCATTAGTTTAAGTCAAACAAACTGTCGGTGTCGTGCTTTAGCTTTAGCTTTAGCAGAGCAAACATCTATGAAAAATGCTTTAGAGTTCAGCACAACTGTTGTTTTAGTGAGCAGCGTTCATTACTGGTTTTGGGTAAAACAAGTAATTTCTGTGAAGCCAACACATCAATCAAAATCAACAATATTTGGAAGAACTTATGTCAGAGAAAAGCCCAGCTGGCGAAATGTTGAGATGAAGAAACAGCTGCTGGTGAGGATCTTCCTACATGAACATTAAGTCAGGAGAAACCTGGACTGATCCTGGAGTTTAGAGGCTCCTACAGAAAGTATTCATCCCCTTTGAAGATTTTCACATTTTGTCACGTTGCAACATGGAAACAAATGAAAACAAAGCAATGAATAATACTAATTAAGTGAATTAAAAAGAAAAAGGGGATCTTGTTGTTCAAACCCTGCTCTAAACTTTATTTACTTTACAAAGTTTACTTTACCGCATCCCACAATGCAACACATACGGAAAGCCATTCGGCTCAAACTCAGCGGACTTCATAAATGAAACCGCTCCAGAAAATAAACATAAACAAATAACAATAAGGAAGGAAAATAAACCACAGTGAACATCTCTGGATTTATACGGAGACTCACCGGCTTCTCTGAGTTTTATTTATGGGTATCAGAATAATGGGGGCTAAGTATAACTGCACATCAAACTTCTAAGGCTTTTATCTAGGAAGAAAATCGTCCCACGTGTCTGGCTGAAAGGTCACACAATGTGAACAATAATCAAAGGGTGTGAATACTTTTGCAACGACTCTTTGGTTTCAGTTACACAGATGATCAGAATCTGTCCAGAACAGAAATAAGTACAAAAAAAGTCCAAAGCAAACCTTTAAAAACAATCAAGAAAATCTGGAGGAATAAATATTTTTATGTTTTTAGATACAATCTGAGGAAAATTTGAAGATTCCAGACAAATGGTTAATATTTAAGACAACGAGGCTATTACTGTTTGGTTGCACTACAAAACTAATCCGTGAAATTTAAATAAATCTACCTGAATTTATCTGATTAAATCTAAATGTACAACCACTGATCAAAAATATATTTCTATTAAATTATCTTGTTTCTGTTTTTTCTACTTTATTTAATCTTGCATTATATATTATTCTTAATGGTCATATTTAGATCAAAACTATAATTCTAATAATATTTAAAGAAATTTTAGCCACCAGATGAAAAAAATTGCACATTTGGAATTTATGTAACCTAATAAAATATAATCTGGTATAATAATTTAATATAATGTGGCTTAATACCTTAAGTTAATAACGGAAAAGCATCTTTTAAAATATAAAATAATTTTATATTACATACTATAATGCAATAAAACAATTTAATATCATTTAATCTACTTTCATATATAAAAGTAAAAAATATTTAAAATTTTATATATTTCAACATAACATTTATTATTTAATATAATAAAATGTAATAATATAACAAAACTTTATATATTAATATAATTTGAAATATATAACTGTCAACTCAGTTGTCATAATAAAATATAACACTTTAATATATAATCACAATTTTATAAAATGTGAAAATAATATTAACGGCATAATTTAATGTTGTATAATAATTTTATAAAGTGCAAATCAATACACAATTCAACCTAATATAACTGAACAGAATTTATAATTTCACATAATGTAATCTAACATTTAATATAAAATAATTTGATATAATATAGTTTCATGTTATAACATTTAATACAATTTAGTACAGAATAATTTACTATAATAACGTAATATAAAACGTTTATATAAAATAATGTCACATATAATTCAACATTTTAATATAACAAAGTAGAAAAATAAAATAATAAAATATAACCTAATTTAACCATTTAACATATAATTTAACCTAATATATATGTTTATTGTCATGTTTGGATCCAATCAGTTATTATAAGTTAATTTTATAAAATATAATTTCATATAATTTAACAGTTTAATATTACATAATTTGATATGTCAATATAATAAAGTTTAACTAAATATAAAATGTATATTTTCATAGTCATGTTTGAGTGAAGAAGTTTAAGGAAGTTTTAATCCTCAGATGAAAATTTCTGCATATTTGGTATTTAGAGAAGAATAAGATGGTTGCAAAGTTTCCTGAGAAATAATTCAGTATTTTCAAGGCGATTGCAGTAAAGTCAGTAATTTGTGTGGTAAAATGGCGGCAGAGTTGGAGTTGCTGAGACTTGCGGCTGAGGCCGCCGCAGCCGGCAGCAGAAACAGGCAGGCATGCAGAAACACCAGGAGGCGAAGCAACGGGGGTCAACCACAGAGCAAGCACAGTCCCAACGAAACCAGAGGTTAATCAGAGGCTGGGGGAGCAGGAGGAGGGCGGGGCCTGGGGCTGACCGTGGAGGCACTCTAGGGGGTCCTGGCCGGAGATGAGCCAGTTTCGGAAGAGGCGCAGGTGGTAGGAGCACTGGTGGAGGTGGTGGGCCAGAGCGTGGTCCAGAGAGAGCTGGCGGCGGCCCAAGCTGAGGTCGGTGGATAAAAACCTCAACAACTGGGCCACATGGTGTTCCTCCACGGGCTCTGAGGAAGAAGAGGGAGAGCGAGTGGACAGAGCAGTGGGGGGAACAGAGGATACACAAGGATTGATGCTGAGGGGGGAGAGAAGGTCTGAGGTACGACAGATGAGACAGGAGGAAGGAGGCGTGTGTAAGGTTGGGCGAATTTATCTGCGGGAAGCAGCCGTTAAGCTCTGAACGTGAAAAACTCGTTAAAGATTTTGACATTTGTATGATAAAAAATTAGATTTCTGCTTTTTCCTGTTTTTTCCTGAACACGCCGCGTGTTTTTAGGGATGCACCGATTGCAGGTACGCGCTGCTAAACGGCAGGAAACAACCATGCTAGCTGCAGCGTAGCAATGGGGGCGAAGGGTAGGGAGAATGAGCAGCGCCACAAAAGATTGTGATTGACAGCACTAAGACCCGCCTCCTCGCTCTGATTGGTTGTGTTTGGTCTGGACTCGGTTGTAGTAGCTTGATTTTCTTCACAGAAGATCCGTCTCATAGTGTAACGTCACGATTTGGTCACAGATTCAGCAAATATGTAAAATATTTTTCAGAAATGTTAACTTTAATTTTAAGTCCTTTTTTTGAGCAATTTGGAATGTTTAAAATTAATATGCATGGAAATTAGACAGAATTAGAGCAAGAAGAAAAACTATTTCTTCAGGACAAAGCTCAGAAATGTTTACATCATTTGGGTTTAGTTTTGTGCAGGTGATTCATTTCACCACGCGGTGCTGAAGACGAGTTCAGAAAATGCGCTTAAATGTGTTTTTCTGCAATTTGTGAACTCAAACGATTTTAATGCATTTTCCATTTAACGGTATTTGATGGCATTTAATCGTTTTTCACCATTTTTAATGATTTTAAACAGTTTGTAACCGTGTTTCACAGCATTTAGTTGTATTTCCGTTGGTAAAAAGCTTTTCAGAGCTGGTTGATGGAGCTGCAGCTTCTGGTGATTGTGTCCCAAAACTGAAAAATAAAAATCTAGATTGAGAATTGTGACAATGTGCCTGATCCATGAGGATCTATGTAGTCTAATTCTATGCTCTGTGCTCTGAGCAGCGGCATTCTTTATTTTTATTTTACGTTGGCTGTTCTACTCTTTGTTCACTGAACAGATTCAAGTTGTTTTCACCCATTTGACCAACCTGGTGAAGCTGTTGGTGTGTTTAAACTGCTGCATTGCTGCTGTTATCGCATCAGTTTGTAATTCAGCGCATTTATGTCTGTGTTTAAAAAAACAAACATTTTAAACCAGTTTTCACTTTTCACTTCCAAATCAATGTTGGAAGTGAAGGCAGTTGACGGTTGCATCCCTATTTTTAGTTGCTTATGTTGTTTATACCTTTCATCCAGGTCAAGCCATTGGATTATTTGTACGATTGAAATGTTACATCCAAAATAAAAAAGTCCACAGATCAAATCAATCGTATTGGTTTGGGAAGTGAAAAAGTGGCTCGGTGCAACCTTACTGGAGTCCTTTGCTGAAAATGCGCCGAAACACTTTGGTTCCAACTTACGGCTCTTATCTTTCATCCAGTTAAAGCTGCTGCAGCTTTTGGCAACTACTTGATAAATGTTTGGACTTGTGTGACCATTTACATTGTTTCATCCAAATAAAAAGTCCAACTGTGTGAACGTATCAGCCGATGTCTTTTGTTGTACGGACGGATATCGGTTGGAAAAGCGCTGCACATCGCCCAACCTTAGTGTGGTGCACCGTGTGTGTGAGGGATGTGCTCTCATCAACGGCAGCAGCAGCCAACAGTCAGAAGAAGCAGCAAATCATCCGGGAAGTTCCCAGCGTGTCAGTGAAGCTCAAGGCAAGGCACAGAAAACAACACGTTGCTCCTCTGCAGCCTCTGGACAGAACCGAGCGACCCGAAGACGGACAACGAAAGCCGCGAAGGAGCAAGAGACACAGCAGCAGCGGCGGCGGCGGCTACGGGAACCAGGGAAGCCCAAACTTCCCCCAAGGTTGTTAAAACATCAACAGACTGCCTAACACCACCCGGTTAATGACATACGGCCTGTGGACGTGTTAATACCAGCACAAACCAGCAGCAGAACCGGTCAGGGCTGTACCTGTCCAACTGCACAAGCGGGACGCAGACGATGTGACGGTGGACGAGTCGTCTTGTGTCCCTGCGGTGAATGACACATCAGTGACAACAGGACAATTTCAGGGTTTATCAGCTGCACAGGCACTAAACAACTCACCAAACCACCAAAAACAAAAACAGCAATTACTCTGCCTAAAAACCAACAACAGTCCCCGACCCGTCGAGCGGAACCAAGAAACCACCATGAGGAGCACGAATAAGAGGGCATCGTTGCTCTAAAGCTGGATTTTCTCAAAGCAAAGACACAGAGAAGCATGAGAAGAGCAAACGGGGTGACCTTTAACCCTTCCCCTGTCTGAGGATTACAGATTCAACAGGACAGAGAGAAAAGGAGAAGGGTTAAATCCTGGCATGTTGCTTTAAATCGTCATGGCAACTAGGCCTCTCAATAACTTCTGCTGGACGATAAATTGTAATAAGTTATTGCAATAAACGATAATATTGTAGTTCTGAGACATTTTCAAGTAATATAATGTTAATGGCAAAATAAAAATGTAAGAAAATATTCTTAAAGATCAATAAACTTTAAATTCTAGTAAACATTTAATACTGAAACTGGAAAACTCTTTAAATGTCCAACATACTTAAACAAAAACATCGAATTAAATGACTTATAATATCTCTGTATACAAAACTATTCTTCAAAAAAAGGGTCTAGTTGAGACCAAAGCAGCAGACTGGCAACTTTTATCATCCAGTTTCTGACAGAAAGACGAGAGAAAAACAATAAATCATGCCAATGGAAATTATTGAGTTCATTTTTATTGATCATGCAATTAATTGATTTATTGTTTATTGCAACAGGCCTTATGGAAACAAGTGTGTGTTCAATGTAATTACATGCAAACACACACAGACACACACACACACACACACACACACGCTGCTGAGCAATGACTGATCAGGCGATGGAAACAGATCAGATGTAAAACAGGGTTCCCACCTGAAGGTCACGAGTATCAACTTTGATTTAAATCATGGAAACTTTGAAAAAATTATTCACATTTTACTTGTTTCACGTATTTTTATAAGATTTTACCAGAGCTAAGATGGAGAAGATAGTCGTGCTTAAAATCTTAAAATGGCTTTTATTTCCATTCACACTAACACATTAAAGTTTCTGCATATTTTATTCTTCAGCAAGACACAATAAAAATGTTAGGAAATGTGTTTTCAAACGACAGAAAGTGAAGAAAAAGTTACACTAAAGCTGTAAAAAAAAAATATATAATTTCGTTCAAATGCCAGAATTTGCTGTATAAAATGAGATGACAGGAATGTTTTGGCTTATTTGGCCATAAGAGGAAAAAATTGGGGGTTCATTTTTGAAAGTCGTATTTGAAACTTGCAATTCATTTAGTTATTTACATATTTAGTTGCAGAATATGTTTCAATTAATATGAGTTACAACAACAATTTCCCTTTGGGATCAATAAAGTATTTTTGAATTTAATAAATATCAAACTAAATATTTAATTAGCTTCAACCTGATATTTAGCTAATATCCCAGTTCACTTGCCAATAATCGAAAGTGGACTATCAAAATAAAACCGCCTTTTATTGTGACAGTCAACTTCCAGGTATTGGCATGTCAACTAAATATTTAGATCAGAAGCTAAACATTTAGCTCTAAACTAAATATTTTTCTAATTAACTAAACATTTAGTTTGAAGCTAATATTTAGCTCAGAGTTAGAGATTTAACTAATATGCAAATTCACTAACCAGAGTGGCAATCTAAATTTTTAGATCAGAAGTTTTGAAGCAAAGTATTTAGCTCAAAAACTAGGAATTCAGTTTGTACTAAATATTTAGTTTAAATTTTGGCTCGAAGATGTATATTTAGCTTCCTTCTAATATTTAGTGAATATTAGCAAATCCAGCTAATAGATTTGCTAAATATGCAAATCCATTAGCAAACATTTGCTTACTTAGCTAATATGCAAATCTCTTGTGAGTAACTGGAACTATCAAACTAACAGATTTAATTTTGGTAGTAAACTTCCAGTTATTGGCAAATGAATTTATATATTACCAACATATTTAGATTTGAGGCTAAATATTGAATATTCATTTTGCTATTCAACTGGAATTGTACATTTTCTTTGCACTTTTCAGAGGTTGTTAAATTTTTATTAAACTAATGACAATGTCAGCTCATTTTTAGCTGAGCAGCCTATTACATGCTCTATTAAATGCCATAACATGCATGCAACGTCTAAGCTGCACCACTAGGAGGTGACACTGTGGTCAGAACATAAACTAATTAAAGAAAGCATCCTTAGCATGGCTAAAGCAATGACAGGCTACAAATCTCCAAAAACACCACCATCTTGGTCACTGATCATCCTAACCTCGCACATGTTCACCCATGAAACCGGCTCGGACGATTTTCCTGTGTTTTCACATGGATGCACAACAAACTACTGGAGTTTGCAGGTCAAATTTTGCTTCAGTCAAAAAAGAACTTGAAAGGCATCTTCAAACAACGATTATTACTGAAGTTAAAAATCAACACTTTGGAAAGCAAAGCGGCAAAAGTAGTACAAAACTCTGTGTCTTGCAAAGCATGCGTGTTAATTTTTCTAAATTAATACATTTTTGTGTATTAATTTAACAATCTTCTGTGAAGTAGAGTTCTGTAATAACTGTTGGTGTTTAGTTTGAAGTCAAAATATGTCACATTTCAGGGGGATTAAATGTATTTCACTACAAACATCACCTACAAACTTTATAAAACAAACTGCTTATTTCCATCATATAGAAAACCTAATTCTGCTTAAACTCAAATTCTGTCTCATTTCTATATTATAAAACGACGGCCATGTTCGTGAAGTTAGGGGAAACGTGGTAGTAAAAATAAATAAAAACATATAAAAATTTAAAATTCATCCAAATCTGCCATGTTAACCACCTGTGTGACAACAACACCACTGATTGGCCTCCTTAAAAAAACCTACCTTATTCCATTATTTATATGCTGCAGTCCAACAGAAAACACATTAAGAGTGCATTCACACCAGCCCAGTTCAGACCACTTTTATCAAACTCCGGTTCGTTTGATTTGAAAGTCCAATTCGTTTGAATGCAAACTGATCCTACAAACCTCGGACTGGGTTTGATTGAAGTGAACTCTGGTGCAAATGTGAACAACAAGCGGCCCAAAAGTAGGAGGCAGACTACAGCGCAGGGCATTCTGGGTAAATACAACCAAAACAAATGCACTATGCTATTGCTAGCGGGACAAATGACTCATGATATTAAGGCAAAGACAAAAGAGAAATCCTCCAATGCCACTCCATTTTTGTTTACATTTCCTGAAGAAGGAAGTTGGACTCGGTGTCTGCTTCAGAGGTTTTTGTCATTTCCTTCAATGATTCTTGGTGCAGCGCCCCTACAGGCAAGGAAAGGAACAAATTGCTCAAGTAGTTTGATTGTTTTGCCTCAGAGCCCCGAGAAAGAGAACCGCAGCAGCTGGAAATATAATAAATGTTGCAACTCTGGTTCCCAATAAAACTGAGTTTATCCAGACTATCAGGTGTGACAACACCTTAAATAATCCTGGTTCATGCCTCAGGAACCACGGGAAACTGCAACAAGGAACTAACAACAACCAGGCGGGAAAAACGTTCCCAGTTACAACAAGAATGAGCAACAGGATGATTTCTGCATGGCATGGAATAGACGGTTAGGAAAATGTTACCAGTTATATTAAAATTCTTCTGTAACGACCTTTAGAAAATATGCTGACATTCCCAATATTTGTTCATAAGGCTTAAAATGAAGGATTAGTGGGAACCCTGGTTAGACAGAGAATGTCAGTGTTAGAAAAATAAGAGTCCAAAGCGGATGAATTAAAAAAAAATTTGGTAGAAAAACAACAAAATAACGGAAACCTGAAAATGCTGGAGGGCCATGTGGAACAAAAAATATCCAAAGTAGAAAAAAACTAAAAGTTTGAAGGCATGCGAGACAAAGGGAGGTGCAGTGGAATAATACTTGAAAGAAGCAGACGTACCATTAGTCGGATGCTTTGCAAACGACACAGAAAATCGTTTTACTGCCGGCATAGACAACAACTCTGAGGAAATAAAACAAATAAAATAAATAAAAAAATTCACTAGAGTCACCATGAACCAAAACAGCTCACATGTATCATGTTGTGCAATTCCCTGGGTTTTCCTCATGTGCTTGGGGGAAAGTAAATGAACCTAAACAAATGAGAATCAGAAGGATGTCTTGCTTTCAGGTTTCAGGTAAAACATGCAAAATGTTTGAAGATGTTTTACTCATGGCTGTCAGTGGAACATCTTCAGATGAGGAAGTGACATGACATCATTAAAACTCAAACAATAAACAACAAAAAAGTAAAGAAAATTCAAGCCTCCGCTTTCCTAAAGTCAAACCAAGACGAGCCAAACGACGACACTCAGATATTCTGACCAAGTTGCTACAGAAAAACATGCACTAACTCTTTAAAATGTGGAAGAAACAGCTGAAGTAGTTTGATTCCTTCCATTCCTGAAAGCGAGGTGCAACAAGATGGATGACAAAGACCAACGGTGAGACAATCAGGAGGATGGAGGCGAGTCGGCACAGTCCCACACTGACACCTACTGGACGACCGCAGCACTGCAGTCACAACTCAGCAAATGGTTTTAATGGGAATTTATTTGGATCTTTATGTTTTCTCCTCTTTTGAAGCATGTCTGATAAATACATGCTTAAATGGAGGAAGATGGTGTAAAGTGTTGGGCTGGGCAATATGTCAGATTTAAATCTATAAAGATCCAGACTCCAAAAGCCTGGAGAACAACTGATCAAGGCCACTTTTAAAGGAATATAAGAAAATAAAGCTGATCAGAATTAAAAATAATAATAGCTCAACAATAGGACAATTTATTGCCTTATTTTATATTAATCTTTCTTACTTTTTTGTAAAGTTTAAATGTTCCAAAGTGTCAGCAGATTTTAACATAAAACACAAATAAGCGGAGCAGAAACATTTAGTTTTCTGTCATATATCCCAATTTCCTACGAGCATTAGAGCCATGGTAAAAAATATATATATTAAAAAAAAGACAAAAATAAAGTTATATTGCAAGAAAATATCACAAGAAACAATAATCACAATATTGTGAGAAAAAAGTCAGGAAAATTAAGTTATATTATTATCTGAATAAAGTTGTATGACAGTCGAACCATTATGAGAAAGAAAATCTTATTAATTTTAGAGTAAAGTCATACAACATAAAGTCATATTATAAGAATACTGTAGAAATAATATGAAAAAAAGCCATGATATATAATTAAAGTCACGGAAAGTTGTACTACCATAAAAAAATTTGCAATAATATGAAATTATTATCGTATAAAAGAAGCCAAATTTATGAGAATAAAGTTTAATAATTCAGCTGAGTGTGTGACCGACTATATCAACTTCTGTGTGGACGACAACATCCCCACCAAAACAATAATAAAACCTGGGTCACCAGTGAGCTAAAGAAACTGCCAGATAAAAAAAGATTAGTTATTGAGGATTACAGAGAATCCTAATCTTAAAGTTAAGATTAGCGACAGCAAAGACAAGAATCTAGAGAAGAATGCGCAGAGGAACGACATCAGAGATGTTTGTTCAGGGATGAGGAAGATCAAGCAAACGGGCATTTAGTGACTCGACATGGTCCCACATTTCGTTACCATGGCGACGTAATTAGCGAACAAAACGAGCCAAATTCAATTCAAAACGAATTCTCACTGTTTTGTGTCAGAAAGAGAGACTCACCGAATCCTGTCAGGCCCTCTGCGTCTCACATGAGTTTTTAGAGGATCAGTTACCATAGCAACAGAACACTGGGCAGGGCAGAGCTGAAGCTCAGAACTACAGAGCGGCCATTTTAGCGGAACACTTAGAACAAGCAAAATGGCAGACCAAAGGAATATGTCCTTAAACTGACAGCCACAATGGACTTTCAAAATAAAACCCACATATACACTACCCAATAGAAGCCTTAATATGTTAAACTGGAAGTAATTACCGTTTTGTGTTTTATATGACTGGTATAAGCCGACCACTGTTGCACAAATTATTTGTATGGCATTTTAAAATGAAACTTATGGAAGATTTCAAAAATAAAAGTCCCAGACTCCCATTCATTCATTAATTTTTTTTGTTTTAGTTGATTTAAAAGTTATTTCTGATGCTCATTTTCTGATTCATTAAACTGCTTTGATTCTCTAACAAGAAATGGAAAAAAGTTTGACAAGAAAAAGACCAAAAGAACTGGAGTAACGCCAGCATTAGTTTCTTGTTCCGTGCATTGTAGGAAGCAGCTATGTTTTGCGTAACATAACATACAAGAACAACTTAATATTGATCACTTGGCAGGAATTAACTCCAGTTGGTAGATCAAAATAAACAGAATCACTACTCACAAATGCATTTTAAGCTATGATAAAAGGCACAAAAACCCTAGAAAATATAAAATAACCAAATCATTTTGGTGCATTTACAATAAAAACTGAACTGGTTTGGCCACACTGCCACCTGGTGGCAAAGGATTCATGTAACTGCTTTGCAGAAGTATGTTTAATTTACCTGTTCTTACCTGTCTCTCACCTGTGGTTTATGTACGACTCATCTGGATTTTCTGCTGCCCTCCACTCCCAAATATTTCAGAAATCCTTCCAATATGGACACTGAAAATCTCCTATGACGTCTACAACAGCTCCTCATACAAACAGGCAAGAATGTCGTCACCGTTCTATTTCTCACCAGAATCTTCATCTTCTGGTGCACTCTCTTTCTTTCTATCTTCAGCATTTCCTCCATCTTCTGATTATCAGAAAATATGCTGTAATTAATAATTGAGCTTCATTTAAATTAATAATAAAAAATAAAAAAAAGATAATAAGCAACCAAAACACAACAGTACACAACCAGTTTATCAGAGTTTGGTCGTAAATAGTTGCATCAAACCAGTAACATTTTTTTAAATGTACCTTTAGGAGTATTTTATTTTTACTTTTACTTGAGTAATTTTTTCTGAAGTATTTCTACTCTTACTTCTGGGTTTCCTACCCACTGTCTCTCTTTTTATATATTTTTCCATCTTCACTGTCTGATTAGCAAAAAATGTGCTGTAATTAATAAGTGGATTTCATATAAAGCCTAATAAACAACAAATACATTTTAAATTTGGGTTTCACAATAAAAACTGAAGTGAAAATAATGCAAACTCTCTGGTTCTATTAGTAAGAAAACAAAAAAATATCAAAATAAAATGTAAATATGTAAATAAATTCATACAATATGAAAACATAGCCTTACTCCTATTAATAAATATTGAGATTATTAAATGAGTATGGTGTAAATGAAGCTAAGAAAAATTTAACTGAATAAAAATTAATTTAAAATCCAGTGAATTGATAATAACTTTGTGGCCTCAAATCAAATCACCTGGCAGCTTCCTCACCTGATTCGTCTGTTTTATCCTTCTCACTTTTCTTAGTCTCATCTTTTCCACTCTGTTCTATTAGTTAGAAACCAAAAAATATCAAAAGAAAATATATAAATAAATCAGTACAATATAAATATATAACCTTATTCGCAATAAATATTGAGATTATTACATTTGAGTGAGTTAAAATCAAGTTTAAAAAAATCAAGCTGTATGTGACAAGTAGAATAATGACAATTTTTGAATCATTTTGTGACCTCAACTGAAATCATCTGGCATCTTTCTCACCTGCCTCCTCTGTTTTATCAGTCTCACTTTTCTCACTTTTCTCTGCCTTTTCTCTTTTACCGAGATCTACTAGTTGGAAAACAAAAAAAACATCAAAAGAAAACATGTAAATATATAAATAAATCTACACAATATGAATATATAGCCTTATTCTCAATAAATATTGATATTATTACATAAAGATGAGTGACAAACTGAGCTGAAAGTGACTATCTGAGTTAAAGTTAATTTAAAATCACATTAAAGAAATATTCTGAACTGATAATCTCTTTGTGGCCTCAAATCACCTGAAAACTTTCTCACCTGATTCGTCTGTTTTATCCTTCTCACTTTTCTTTGTCTCGTCTTTTCCACTCTGTTCTATTAGTTAGAAAACAAAAAAAATCTAAATAAAATCTAAATATATAAATAAATCTATACAATATAAATAAAAAGCCTTATTCTCAATAAATATCGAGATCATTACATCGGAGTGAGTTAAAATCAAGTAAAAAAAAAAAACGAGCTGCATGTGAAAAGTAGAATAAGATTTAATTTAAAATCACATTAAGGAAATTTCCTGACATGAAAATCATTTTGTGGCTTCAATTCAAATCATCTGGCATCTTTCTCACCTGCCTCCTCTGTTTTATCCGTCTCACTTTTCTCTGCCTTTTCTCTTTTACCGAGATCTACTACTTAGAAAACAGAAAAATATAGAAATAAAGTGCATATATATGAATCTATAAATAATATAAATATGTATAGCCTTATTCTCAATAAATATTGAGATGATTACATAGGCAAGAGTGAAAATTGAGCTAAAAAACTTTAGCTGAACGTGACAAGTTTAATAAAAGTTAATTTAAAGTCATATGAAAGAAATATTCTGAACTGATAATCACTTTGTGGCCTGAAATCACCTGACAGCTTTCTCACCTGACTCTTTTCTATCCCGCTCTCTTTTCTCACGTTTCTTAGCCTCCTCTCTTCCACTTTGTTCCACTAGTTAGCAAACAAAAATATCAAAATAAAGTGAATATATATATACTGTATATAAATAAATGGACATACATATGGCCTTATTCACAATAGATATTGAGATTATTATGTAAGAATGAGTGAAAATCAAGATAAAAACTGATCTGAATGTGTGAAGTTACATGAATTAAAGTTAATTTAAAATCACATTAAGGAAATGAATGACATGAAAATCATTTTGACCTCATCTGAAATCATCTGTTATCTTTCTCACCGGATTGCTCGGTTATATCTGGCTCACGTTTCTCCCGTTTCTTGACGACCTCTTTTTTACAGAGTTCTGGCACTAAAATAACAAAAAAAACTATCAAAATAAAGTGGTTATATATAAATCTGTAAATAATATAAATATATAGCCTTATTCTCAATAAATATTAAAATTATTGCATCAGAATGAGTGAAAATCAAGTTCACCTCAAATCACCTGACTACTGTCTCACCTGATCCTCTTCTATCCCTCTCTCTTTTCTCACGCTTCTCACTTTTCTTTGCCTCCTCTTTTGCACTCTGTTCTACTAGTTAGAAAATAAAAACATTTTTTAAAAATGCATATACATATATATATATACATATGTATAAATCAATACTTGCATATGTATTATGCAATGAATGCATAATACATATGCAAGTATTCACAATAAATATTGAGATTATTATGCAAGAATGAGTGAAGATCAAACTAAAACACTGAGCTGAATGTGATGAGTTACATGAATTAGATTTCATTTAAAATCACATTAAGAAAATCTCCCGATATGAAAATAAATCATTTTGTGACCTCAACTCAAATCACCTGGCATCTTTCTCACCCGATTCCTCTGACTCACGTTTCTCACGTTTCTTGGCCACCTCTCTTTTACCAAGTTCTGCCCGTCATACAACTAAATCTCCTGAACTGATCATCACTTTATGGCCTCAAATCACCTGGCAACTTTCTCACCTGCTTCATCTTTTTTATCCTTGTCACTTTTCTTGGCCACTTCTCTTTTACCGAGGTCTGCTGCTTAGGAAACAAAAACTATCAAACTAAAGTGTGTATATACAAATCTATGCATAACATCAATCGATAGAATTATTCTCAGCAAATATTGAGATGAATACATAAGAATGAGTGAAACTCAAGTTAAAACATTGAGCTGAGTGTGACAAGTTGCATGAATTAAAGTGAATTTAAAATCAGACTGAAATAATCTCCTGACTTGATAATCATTTTGTGGTCTTAAGTCACCTGACAGCTTTCTCACCTGAGCCAGTTTTCTTTCCTCTGTCAACCTTTTTGACCTGCTCTCTTCTCCTTTGTTCTCTTGCTTAAAAACAAAAAAAAATATTAAAATAAAGTTTATATATATATATAAATCTTAAGGGTAACATTAAAAGATTAATTTGCTTGTTTGACAGTTTTGCTTTTAAATGACGGAAAAATCTGAAATGCCTGCACTACTCTGTGCCAATGAGCAGATACTTTCAACTTTCCACACAGCTTACATCTACAGCCTGATCTGAGTGATTCAGAGCCCGCATGTCAAACTCGGCAGGAGTTTGCTCAGATACGTGCGAAAGAGAAAAATGGCCGTTTTGATTCAAAATGGCCGACTTCCTGTTTGGTTTGGGAGATGGCTCCAGGACACGTTTCGGTTGGACCTGCCATGATACACATATGAAACAACTTTCATGATTGTCTGTCAAAGCTTGGCTTTATAGATTTCTAGGGGGCGCTGTGGAGAGATTAGGCCACGGCCACCAAATCCTGGACTGGATTAGGACCAATCCTAGTCAGTTTGGTGCAGCTCAGCTCATATCTGTGAAAGTTAGAGACAAACGTACGGCAATGGCGAGCCTCTGACTTCGCCTTGGCCACACCTTACAGCAAAAACTCTTTTTAAAAAAAAAATACGAGACCAACTTGTTATCAGCCTTCTGACACAAGCTCATCCTGATGAGGTCAAGAGGGTCAGAGATGGAGCTTTCCAAGAAAAAAAAAGATTTTGTTTTGAGAGGGCGTGGCTTTGATGATGTCACCATATGTCCACATATTATTGACGGCTATCCAACATGGATGCCTCATACCACATTCGTTGTGAATCAGTATTTCCATACGAAAGTTATACTGTTTTGTTTGATTCTGCCACTTGGCCACGCCCCCTAAGAGTGCAAAAAAACTCAACATTTTGATAACGTTTAATCCCTCATCACTAAACTGCATGCTGAGTGAAAATGAACCAGATAGCTTAACGTAAAATCCCTCGCAGGAGTTCGAGAAAGAGGAACGAATGAAAATCCAGCTCAACCTGGCAACTTTCTCACCTGCTCCCTGTTTCTTTGCCTTCTCAATTCTCCTGGCCTCATCTCTTCTACATTGTTCTATTAGTTAAAGACAAAAATATATTATGTTAAAATGCTGAGTATTATGTATCTAAATCTACACAAAATATCAATATATAGCATTATTCTGAGTAAATATTGACATATTTACATAGGAATGAGTGAATGAAAATCAAGGCTAATCACAATAGATAAATGCGAACTGTCATTTTCACAACATCAAATGGGACTCAAATGTTGTTAGAATATTTTAAAGACATTTAAAATTAATAGAACAGATGAAGATTCAAAATAACTGACGTCTGAGACCTTATAAACCCACTGTGGACAACAAATTCTCATTAGTTTAACTTGCACCTGAATTTGGATATTTCAGCTTGAAACAACCAGATTTCCGAAGTTACCTGGTTGGACATCTGCACACACACGCACACTCAAGTTAAATGGAAGGTCCCTAATCACAAACAATGCTTCAATGACAGTCCTTTGATTAGAAAGGTGTGCAAAATTTAATTCCGTCAAAAAAATACAATTTCAAAATCCAGTGTTTCCATTAAAATCACCTGTAAAAAATTTTGTTCACGAAACAAGACAATAAAAAACAGGCTGTATCCAACCACTTCCTGTCGTCTTCTTTGTTATTTCTGCCAGTAGTAACTTCCGGTGGTTGCTCATGTGGAAAAAAAGTTTCTCCATTGCAGTTGTGCTAAATACACCAGCTTGGATACTAAAAACCCATCTCAGTGCAATTTTTATTTGTTTTTTGAATTAAGTGTGTTTCCATTAGGCAAATTTATTTTCATAATTTCAATCTGCGCAATTTGAAGGTCAATGGAAACGCAGCTCCTGCTGCAAAGTACAGAGGTATTTCTGAATCGGCTAAATATCAGTTGTGCCAAACTTCAACTCCTCCAGAAAGTTAAAAAACCAAACAAAAACCTCAAATAATCCACTTTATTTTCAATGCCATAGTCCCATCTAAACCAATGCATGAAATATTTTCATCATCACCAGTAAAAACAGGGGAAAAAGCTGCAGAGTCTGAACCTGATGTCATGCAAATAAGCTTCCGAAGTGCATGCACAGAATGCAGAACAGAAGAAACAGGAATATTGGTTTTATGACTGCTGTTGTTTTTAAAATTTTAACTCTCATGATGGCAATAAATACAGTGTCTATAAAGAGTATTTCTCTTTTTGAATGTTTTATCCTTCTACTGCTGTTAAAATCAGTCATAATCAACAAGATTTGACTTTTCTGACAAAAAAAAAGGTAACAGAAAAATCATTTAAGGTTGATTTCTACAAAATATCGACAGAGTGGCAATTAGAATCCACTGTTGAAGAAAACTCAGATCATGGATTGATTTGAGTTTTCCAGAAGGCACATGGGAAGACTCTGTGGTCAAGACGAATAAAGTTATTTGGTCTGACGACATCGAAACTGAGCTTTCTGGCCATCAGACAAGACAGTGAAGCAAGGCGGGGGTAGCATCATGCTGTGAGGGAGCTTCTCAGCCACAAAATCAAGGAAAATCCTGGAATACTGAGAACTACGGCTTCCGAGAACATTTATTTTCTAAAGTTACACGGAGATGTTTTGAACACAGCAAAATGGAGGTTCTGGAGTGGTCTAGTCAAAGCCCAGCCCTGTCAGAGCTTAGCAGGAAGAATGGAGGAAAACTGCACCGTACAGATGAGACCGACTGATCCACACAGACTTTATGAAATTTATTATTTTAATACATATTTTCACTTAATTGTCATTATTTTGTAGTAATCAAGTTTCACTTTTGAGATTAAATGTTTTTTGTTTTGTATTTTTTCAATATTTTATTGATCAGGATTTTGTATGAGCTGTAAAAAGGATAAAACATGTAAGGGTGTGAATACTTTTTAAGACGCCGTGCATATTGTGCAGTTGTAATGTTCCTGCCATATCGCCCAGCCTGACTGTAGAGACCTGAGACGCAACATGAGGATGAGATGACGAATGAAAGCTCACCGGTGCAGCTTCATGCATCCAGGAGGATAAATAAATTAGTCTTTATTTTAATAAAAGAGTGTGGACTCAGCTGTAAATATTGCAGCGTATCTACAAGGAAAACGTCAAACCTATCAATCAGCCCCACATTTACTGGGCAGCACTTTATTTGAAGGCGTGTGCATAAAACATAAACACTGACATAACTGTGGCTTCACCAGTCATGAGCAGGAAGGACTTTTTATGAATGTTAATGACGGTTGTCATGAAGTGTCATTTGGTAAATAGTCACATTTTACTGCAACTTTGCCTCAAAAGTGTCATTAATATCTGAGTGAAAGTATTTGTGCAGTAAACCATTTTGTTTGTGCCACTATCACTATCATTTAAATATATTAACATTTCCAGAGGTCATGAAAGGTCAACCATGCAACTTTATTTGATTCACACAAATCAAATAAAGTTGCTAAAGTTGCGAGCATTTGTGCTACTTTTGTGCAGCTTGAAGATATTAAAGAAAGTTTAAAGGTCAAAAGGTTTGATACCAGCTTTGTGAGACTTTGTAAACATGAGTTGGGGGAGTGGTTGACCTCTGATGACCTCTGGAAACTTTTTTATTAATATATTTAAAATGATAGCAGAACAAATTAAAATTTTTACAGCACAAATGTAGCACAAACAAAATTCTGACAATGTGGGAGGCTGGTTGACCCTTCCACCTAATATCTTCAAAGCACAGCAGCACAAAGGAACATTTTGCTGCACAAACATTTGTCATTATTTTGTGTCATTATGTTTGTTAGATTTGGGAAACGACACTTCATGACAACATTCATGAAGACTCCTCCAAGTTGATGGCAGCGGTTATGTCACATTTATCAAAATGTTATGTCAGTCTTTTGCACACACCATCCTGTAAAGCATTTCTCAATTTCTAACTCAGCCAGCGAGGGAAATTAAAAGGTGAGGAGGGTAAAATGGTGACGAGAATGAAAACGAATTGAAAGTTTCTACCACAAAACAAAAAATGAATGAAAGTGATGAACATGTATGGGAGTCCGTCACACGTGACCCAGTGGATGGTGACTTCCTGCTCTAATGATGAACTGTGTGGCGTATTTCTGCGAGCCGGGCTTGTGTGTCTGATCTACTGTTGGCCTCTGTGCAGGTTGGTGAGGAAGCGCGGCGGTCTCAGACACATACCGTCTTTGTAGGACAGACCGGCGGTGGAGTATTTTTTGCGGTGTGCACGTGCGTAGTCCTGCAGGTTAGGGGCGCTAGAGGAGCCACCGAGGACGGTGGTGCTGAAGAGTCCGGCGCACTGAGAGCCTGCGAGGGTTAGTGACCGGAACATAAACATGCTGTTACTCAAACAGCTCATCAGCAGGAGAGAGACAGAGACAGAAACTGACAAGCAGAAACAAAGACTGGAGGTTTTTAAACTGGCCAAGACGAATCTGGTCCTCGTTGGATCTTCAAATGAAGCAAATACAACAGAAGAACCTCAAATATTAAAACAAAAACTTTCAGAACCACGGTATCTGTGTGTTTCTAATCAAATGCAAGACTTTTTTATGCCACTTTGAATTAAATTAAAAAGAACCTATCCTACAAAATTCACATTTTGGACGTCTTTTTACTTCCATTTTGGTTCCCACTGCTTGTAAAAACAATACAGGAGCTTAAAAAACCCATCCAGACATTTCTTTAATAATAATTTAATGTTTTTTTTGGTTTCTGGAAAATGAGCAGTCTCAAAATCTTTCTTAATGTGACGGCAAAAATCACCAGGCATTGCCCTGTTACCTAGCAACCCCAGCCTGTAACCTAGCAACCCCATCAAAGCCCAGCCTGTCCCCTACAACCGAAGTGGAGCATCTGAACGTTTGGTCAGCTGGTTTTACCTACATGTGTCTCCAGAAAGCTTTGGTAGTTCAGAGAGGTTCATTCCCAGCAGCTGTTTAAGCCGCTTTAATCTGATTCCAGTCCGTTTGACTACAAAGTCCGGTTCAGCTTGAGAGGATAAACTGTCTAAATCATTCCTTAAGGGTGCCATTTTTGCAAATTGTGACATTTTTCTGTGAATGTTTCTTAATATCTCGGTTAAAACCGTCTCAGTGCTGCCCTCTTTGGGTTGAGCGGTGGTTACTGCAGTTGAATTCTCCCATTGAGTCCAACAGCGTGGCTTTGTTGACGTCTGCATCCGAGTCACCGCCAGACACGCCCCCTGGTGGTGACTCAGAAGAATAACGAGCATTTATCGAAAGCGTTTCTTCTCCCCTTGTATTCACTTCATTTTTAAACCTCGAAGGACCAGTTCAAGCTTTTATGTCCAAAACCTTCCCTTTGTAAAAACCTTCAATTTAAAAAATTACTATTATTATCTTTTCCCCTTATCATTTGAATGTGTCAGAATTAGCATCACCATGCAAACAGAGGGCAGAGAAGGAGGAAACTACAGTGGACAGAGCCAGTATGAAGGATGAAACGACCAAAACCTGAATATTTATCTGTGATGCTTCAGGCAGCTCAGACTGCAGCACAGGGAGGGCAGAAAAGTTCTGATGGTTCTGATTTGAAAGACACCAAAATGATCCACAGAAGAACAGATAGACATTAAGAAGTGTTTCGGAAGGACAGTAAGCTCAAACTGTGGCATTTCCTCCGAAAAGACAAATCAAAGTTCTGAATAGGTGCGTCTCAATAAATTAGAGTACCGATGAAAAGTTCTGTTAGGTTGGTGCCAAGTCCTGGATGGAAACCCAAATCATTACAAACATAAAGCAACCTGAAATTTTCTAACACAGCTTTTCCTTCCACTCAACTTTCTACTTATATTAAGGCTGGGGTGGCTGAGCAAACAACTGAATAATCTGAAGAAATTAGCTGGACACGTTAGATCTCAATAACTAGAAGCTTTTTTAATAAAACAACCTAGTAAAACTGCATCTTTAGTCGGGAAATGAAATTTAACTTTACAGATTAATTAATCTAATTTACTGAGACGTACCTGTTGATTTCTGGTTAAATCTGAACCACAGACAGTTTGAAGTTCTACTTTCTTATTTTTTTCTTCTAAACTTGCAGGCAAAGTTCGAAGGTCATGCTACGGAAATGCACAACCTGCACTCCGTGGTATTTCATCTCCTCCAAACATAAACCATAAAGGGAGCCGGTTGATGACGTGTTTTTTTTTTGTTTTTGTTTTGTTTTTGTTTGATGTTTTTTCTCCACCTACCTAAGCCGCTTTGCTTCATCTCTGGAGAATGGCGTGAGATGGAGAAGAGACGGTAGCTGCCGACTTTAGAGGAGGAGGTTTCTGAGAGGACCTGTAGGGGGTCAGAGGGCAGGGTCATGTAGTGGCATCAGAGCCGTAGAGGAAAAACTGCAGCTGCATAGAATTTTACTCAAAAGCAAAAGAATGTGATGTGACTTTAAGTTTTCAGACTGAAAAATAAAATTGGTGGCTCTGCTCCTTCCTGGGTTCCGTCTCACCTCCATTGATCCGGTTTTGTGATTGCGAATGAGCGGCGACCGCTTCTGAATGGTGATCGGCTCCGACGTGGGAGCGCTGCGGTCCGTTTCGTCTCGCGACAGGTCCTCCAGACTGCCGCGCTCCTCCTTTTTCTGCCCGTTCTGAGGAACACGACGGACACAGCTGGAGCCTCTGCGTCTTCCA
Organism: Poeciliopsis gracilis; assembly: GCA_911649635.1. NCBI lineage: Eukaryota > Metazoa > Chordata > Actinopteri > Cyprinodontiformes > Poeciliidae > Poeciliopsis > Poeciliopsis gracilis. The sequence goes on from CAJVRI010001162.1 coordinate 9,182,531, forward strand.
CATCGGGACGTTTTTAAGCTTCACGGTGTTTACCTGTCGCAGCACTTCTGATGAGGCGGGTCTGAAGCCGAACCCGTGCGGCGCGTGCTCGTCCTCTTCCATGCCCTTAACGCCAGGGCTGAAGTGGAGCTCCACGTGGAACCGCTCCTCCGAGGAAATGTCCTTCAGGCAGACAATGTTTGAGACATTTATAAAGTTTTTAATCTGTTTGTTACAGACACGCTGCATGTTACTGTTCACATCTGGAAATGTCACAACGCTGGAGGTCAAAAAACGATTCTAACTCTTGCTGCTGATACAGGAGAGCAATGTCTTTAACAAAATGAAACCTGCAGTTGGAGGTATCATTAACTTAGTGCAGTGCGCCACAGCAAAGGGAAAAACCGTTGAAGAAAAACTCAAAGCCGCCTGTAACCTTCACTTTTCCCTGCACGCAGTTCCGTTGCCATAGCAACTGACTCACAACAGGTCCACTAGTGTATCAGGATTCAACGCCAAAAAAAGAACCTAAAAGACAAATATTTCCCACGCAAAGAACAGAACCTTCAGTCCATTACAGTTTTCTGTTTTCAGGCTTGATGTTTATTTTGTGATTATTAATAAGTGATCGCTGTGGTGGATTAGCTGCCGCTGCTATTAGCTAATCTAACACAGCGGTAGTTTATTAGCTCATTTAAGCCCCTGCTCCACAATGATCCGTCTCATAAAGCATCAGTAACTCACTTTATTGTTGTCTTCGTAGAGCATGATGACAATCTGCGTCATGTAGTTGAGTTCGGGGACCTCCTTGATGTAATCCATGGCGCGTTTCCACTGCTGGTCCTTCTCCTCCTGTCTCAGACGCAACCGGAGAAAATATCACCCTGATCGTCACGTCTTTTCATAAAAACACTCCAGAATCTGCAGGAATCCCTGTTTGCTTACATCGAGCAGGCCTCCATATCGGAAAATGCTGAGCAGGGAGTGGACGTGGCTCTCACTGGTGAAATATAACCGAGTCCTGACATGCCGGCCGGGTGACATCACGCCACGAGAATACCTGCAAACAGGAAGTAAAACACAAAACAAAAACAAGGCTACCTATGTTTTCTCTCCATTAAACATCTGTGATGTTAAAATTTGACTTACAGAGGATGAAGCTTGTTGACAAACTCGTCTCCGTGCGTCCTCTGCAGGTCAAGCTGGATCTTCCTGACCAGAGGGAGGCAGTAAGCGTAAGCAATGTCCAGCTTCTCATCTTTACTTATGCCGTATTCCTGCAAAAACAAACACAAAACATAAACTACTCAGGTGGCTCAATTCATTAACATCTCAGGGCTTCGCATCCAGAATGTGAGGGGTAAATATTTACAATTCCCCACAGATTTAAAACATATTCAAACAAAAGAAAACCTAATTAAATGTACAAATAACCAGTGGTGGGAACTGCTAGTTGAAACATTACCTGCACTAACTGGACATAAACATTAGTTCTGCTAATGCTAAACCTCTTTAAATGTTCTATGACGCTAATAAATGAAGAGGTCTAAGTGTTTTCAAAGTTAGCAACAAAGAATTAACCCTGCTATTAGTGATAGCATTAGCGATCCAACATTTAAAATATTGTTAATCAAAAGAATAAGGAACATAAGCATCTGACAACACTGGTAAAAGTGTGGAAAAACTTTAAACAACATTTTGAACCAATCTGCAAATAGACCCCTCCTATTCGTAGATGAGTTCATCACATATTACTAATTATTTATTATTATAATATTATTTAATAATAAAAGCAGCTCTAGGCTCCTTCGCCATCCTCCCACCTGCGGGATGACGAGGTCGGCTAGCGCTCGTGACAGCCGGAACAGCTCCTGCGTGTCCTGCAGGCCGAGCGTGGCGTTGTGAATGACGTCGTACTTCACGCAGTCGTAGATGTCAGGGATCTTGCTGATGTCGTAGCGGCTGTTCTTCATGCGGAAATCCTTCTCCAGCTTGGACCAGCGCTGCAGCATCAGCTCCAGCGTCTCGCTGTGGTACAGCTGCAGGTCTGGAGGCAGAAGAGAAAAACATCCTGGTAGCTGAAGAAACGCAGACGAACACTTCAGGAACGGCTGATTTCATGTTTCTGTACCGGCAGACTTTGGGTCCTCCATTCTGGTGCGGATCTGCGAGGTGAGGCTCTGAATGAGCGCGTAGACCTGGTCACATGTGGCCACGGGGTTCTTCACCACTTTCATTGAATTCAAAAGAGAAGTAGCGCAGGTCGGGGCCAGCTGTAACAAAACAAAACACAGACCAGGGTCATCGACAACGAGTATCACAAAACAAAACAAAACATGGCAAAACACGCTAAAAACACGTTTTCTGTTTTTTGACGCAACAGATGCTCAGGTTCGACTTCATCCACACGGCCTCTTTTACAGGATTCATGTGACTTTCCTGGACTCTCCAAAATTCAATTTCATTTAGTTACAAATATAAAAAAAAAAAAAAAATTAAACCTAAACTGAATGACAGACCTGGAAAGAAAGGACAGAAATACACGAAGAAAGAGTGTCTCTATCGTTCCTCAAGCGTTCACTGGTTAGAAAAAAAAACAACCGGCAATCGTTTATGCACAACTAAGACAATATATGTATATATTCTACCTTTAGCCATCAAATAAACTTAAATAGTGTATATTTGTGTTTTTTTTCATGCAGCAAATCTATTCTGCAGCTCGACAATGTAAATGTCATTTGTTTTTAATGTTTTCTTTAGATTTAGATCTCGTTCAGCCTACTTCATGTCAACCACATTGGGACGGTTTCTGCTCTGAAAGCATCGGTTTTCTGGTTGTGGCTTCTTTTCACACTCTGATCATTTACCTGTTGAAATGTTTCAGCTTCTGTTTAACCGAGATGTTTGTGGGAGTCGTGCCGAGTTAAAAATAACGGGCTGAGGTGGAGACGCGGTCATGGTGTAGCTTCGAAACATGGAAACAAAACATGTTTTCTTTAACCAGCGACCACAGAAACAGCCTCAGTCAGGGCTGGAAACTAAAGCATTCATTAGTAGGGATGCACAATATGGCATAAAATTCATATCACATCATCTACTGTGATGGGTGGCAGTAATACTAAATATCACAATATGCTTGTATGGAAATAATTTTAAAAGATCACATACTAATTGAGTTGAACGGATATTTTTATGTGTTCAAACTTATTTTAGGTTATTTTGTCGATGTTTTGTTTTGTTTCCTGCTGCTGCTTGTCATTATCAGGTTTCCCTGAAAGAATCTAACTTTAAGGGCAATGACAGGCAGCAGCATAATCTCCCTGGTTAAATCAAAGTTAAATGAATAAAAGAAAAATATGTATCTTCATGGAAACCTGTGTTGAATCCTGCTTTTCTCCCCAGAGTTGTGGCTGGAACCTGTAGTTTGCTTTAGAAGCACATGCTTCATTTTAAAGTGGTGAAACAAAATGATTTTTTTTTTTGTGAAATCAGATTTTTGTTTTTCCACATGGTCGTTCACATTTCCATATGCAACTCGTAAGTGATCTCCCGTACGAGCTGCAGAAGAGCTGAAAGTGTCCTGCATGCGCAGTAAATGGCGCGGTAACGTCACACACACACTGATCGTGCTCTTTTTTTGGCTAACAGCCATAAAAAAGACGAAGTGCTCCGTGTTTGCGGAAGTAAACCTGGATGCTAATGACAGGAGCTAGCTCTTTAACGACTTAAATCTTCATTATAGTGCGCAACAATCGTTGCTTTTCTTCCCACTTGCACTTATCAGGACGCAGAATAGTGACGCTTGTTGAGTATCAGTGATGTTCAGGTTGGATGAACGCGACCTGATCGTACAGACACAGGTCTAAGATCAGTCACGTATCGTTTATCCAGGAGACATGGGTTGCATTCGGAAAAATCCGCTCCGTGTTGTTCAGACTGTCCTGATACATGTGGCTTTAAGGCCAAAGAGCCAGCGTGAACGCAGCCTGTCACGGGTTCCTACTTGTTAGTGTGATGAAATATGTTGTCTGACCCGTTACCTGGTCGTAGTCCTCGTCGTTGAACTCGCGGTCCCGCTGCATTATCTCGTGCAGCCGGGCCTTGACGCGGCGCTGGCAGCTGCTCAGCGAGTCGCTGTCGTTGTCCAGCAGCCCGTTCATGTTGGCGCTCTTCACCATTTGCACCAGGATGGGCGTCAGCTCCCCCTCCAGAGCCAGCAGGCCCTGCTCTCTCACACACACACACACACACACACACACACACACACACACACACACACACACACACACACACACACACACACACACACACACACACACACACACACACACGCGCAATCTGTCATCTGTCGTTATTTCTGGCAATGTTTCTACACTGAGTGGAAAACGTCTCATTCTGCCTGAATCTCAGAACCTGTGCAGCTTAAACTGTTTGGGATCTGCAAAACGTCTGCTTCTAAAAAATACAAATAAAAAGTTTCAATGGTGCCACTGCAGGGCCGTTGCTAAACACAAATGCTTGGAGTTGGACCAAGTCCCAGAACAGGAATGATCACCGATTCTGTTTTTCAGAGCATTTTTCTGTATTTAGTGGAGGAAATTTCAGGTTCACTAAGGGAAAAGATTTGGAAAAAGATATAATAATAATCTGACAATCCTAATTTACCTTCTATAAATTTGGACTTTTTTGTTCAGAATTTCGAATTTTTTTCTCAAAATTCTGAGCTTAATCTCAAAATAGTTTTTTTTTCTTTCATTGGCCCCGATCCTCTTCCGTATAACTGATTGAAATGAGAACTGATTAAAATAAAACCCAAATCAATAATATGTAACAATACAGAACTAGAAAAAAATTACCAAGTTTCTGGCTTTGCAAAGGGAAATGACTCATATAAGCATGAAACGCTTTGTTTTCCTCAGGAAAATTAATCAGGAGGAAATTATTAAAACCAGAAAAGATCTGGAAATCTGCAGATTAAAATATCAATCTGCAGATTAATATTAATATTAAAATTAAGTAAAACTATCAATCCTGCTTCATCTTGAATCCAAAAGAAGCTGTGAAATCTGAGTGAACGTTTAGCTTTAGATGGTTCTCAGGAACCAACTGAACAACTGGAGGTTAAAGCGTTAAATGCAATTTGGAAAATGGTGGAAACTCAAATATTTTTCCACACCCAGAAAAACCCAGTAAATAAAACTTATTGCTGGTTCATCATTAACGTGATCATTTGCTGAATATTTCAGAATACCTTTGCGAAGGCAGCCGCCGTCATCTGCACCCGGCCTTCGTCCGACGCGTAGATCTTCAGGTCGTGTCTGTAGGTGCTGTGTAACCGTAGCAACCCGCAGCCCGGAAATCCAGCATAGTCTCCTGCATCAAACCAGCAAGAATGGCGTCAACAAACATGAATGCTGCTTTCTAAACACAATGAGCTTTTTCCTGATTTTATCAGGATCTTCTGTGATGAAGCAACAGAAAACAAGAGAGATGGAAAGAAATTCCACTGAAATAAAAATCTGAATGGTGTGAAAACCAACGTGTGTAAACCTGCCGCAGCAGGCGATTAATCAATTAATCGTATGATGGATCAAAGGGATTCTGGTATGTTCTATTCTGATAATTAATATTTTATTTCCAGACATTGTAATAATTTTTTTAGAATTCTGGTTTTGTGTGGTTCATATTCCTGTTTACTTATTGTTTTTGGCTGTTGTATTTTATTTTGGATATTTAAAGTATTTTCCAATCCCAGTATTGACTGGAACCGGAGAATTAAGTACAATGACGTAATACAGTTGCTGTACATAGTACAGAAATAAAAGAGTAAAATTTCAGCCAAAAGATTCTGACATTTTTGGTTAATCAAAGATTTATAAAAAAAAAAGAAAAAAAAAAAAGGAAACTATCAACCTCCAAAAGTAAAAAAAATGATTTAAAAAAAAAAAGAGAAAAATATCTGAAATTGTTTAATTAATGTAGAAAAATTTCTATGAAAAAAATATTTAAAATTTGAGATTTAAAAGTCCAAAATTTGCTAGGAAAAAAAACATTTTTAGTATAATTTGAGATGTTTTTGTTTTTCTAGAAAATTTACTCCTTTATTTTCATCTGGAATGGCTCTAATGTACCATTTTGTGTAGAAAATTTAAGTTTATTGATTTTTAAGTGAGATAACTTGCATTATGATGGCATTATCAATATTGTCATTTATTGCAATAATTATTGCCGCAACTTATCACTCAGCAAATTAGTTGTGGTGTCTGGCCATAAGGGAGGCTAGCGCTGGCAGGAGAAATGGCTCCTTCAGCCAAAAACAAAACAGAAATTCTCAAACCGTTAAAATCTGACTCTGTTTTTGCTTACATTTCGTACAGAAGGAAGTTGCGCTCAGCGTTTTCTTCAGAGGCTTTTGTGTGGTTTCCTTCTGTGGCTCTCGGTGCACCGCCGCCAGAGGTATTCCATTAAGCAAATTTATTTTTCTAATTCTGATTTATGTGTTTTTAAGTCATTCTCACCTTGACCTCCAGGGTACATGCAGCGAAAGGCTCTGCCCAGCTCCTCCGCCTGCACCCGGCCAGCAGGAGTCAGCTCTCCTCCCCACTTCAGCACCAGCAGCAGAGACTGGCCTTCCTTACGCGTGTCTGAAACGGACCCAACCAGGAAAATGTAAAACTGATATGAACATAAACCGTAAACTTTTCTAACTTTTATTTTAAAAAATGTTTATTTACTAAAACTGATAACCTGTGAAAAAACAAAATCTCCTTCACCTCCAGCATGAGCTTTGGCTGCATTCTACATCCAATCAGAGTCAGGAGGCGGGTCTTAGTGCTGTCAATCATCCATGTGAATATAAGTGGGCAAATGACAGAGAAACTCACCACTAAAGGCAAACTGTTATCCACCATCATCCGTGGCTATACCAACTAGCCTTAGCATTCACAGGCTTGATTGACAGCGCTAAGACACGCCTCTTGGCTCTGATTGGTTGTTTCTGGTTAGCACTGGGAGAAGGAGGAGAAGCTCGATTTGTTCACAGATCATCTGTCTCATGCCATGCTGTCACGACCTGCTGACAGTTTCACCAAATATGTAAAAACATATTGCTTATAAAAGTTGCAAACTGCAGGTTTAAATAAATGAACAAATAAAATGTGTGAACCTTCGTCTTCGCTGGAGGTTTTCGGCTGCCCATGGGGCAGGTAAGTCAGCTGCACTTTCCTGTTGATCCCAGAGAAGTGGCCGTACCTTTAGAACCAGAAAAAGATAAAAATATAAAACTACTTCCAAAGTTTCTCAAGCATTTTTGATTTGATTATCGTAGCTAATCAACATTAAAACTGTAAATTGGACCTATAAAAATTATTTTAAGTGCAGAAATATTGAAACTTTAACTTGAGAGGCTCTGTTTCCACCAGCAGTGGTTAACTTGCTGGTGTTAATCCTGTCGTTTGTAGTTTATGCATCTTTTTCTTTCCACTTTCCTTTAACATACCATATTTCTGAATGATAAATCTCAGTTTTTTTCCATAATTTGGCTGGTTCTGCCACTTATGCATGTTTTTTCCTCTTTGCAATCTTGGTTTTGACTATAAGCATTTGGCAATAAGTTAATGTCTTTTTGTGACTGGAGAACGAGCCGTTTAAAAACTTCCTATTTAATTTCCCTTTTGGGATCATTAAATTACTTTTAAATTGAGTGAATGATTATGTCACATTTCACGGCCACTGCGCCGTTACCTAGCAACCCTCCAGCAGGACTGGCCGGTTTTTGTTGTTGACTCACAATCCAGAAACCACTTGCTGCATTCCTGTTGGTTGTGCAGGAGGCTCTGCTAATGCTTTTCAAAAATGTACGGTTGTATAATTACGCATCTGATTGGAGCCATTTTCAGGATTTAAACTGACAAGATGCCCTAAAACATCTCAAAAATCAGATTATCTAAGGATGATTTTGTTTAAAATTGTAATGAACATATTTTTGTAGGCCGTAAATGTATTCAACCTGTTAACGGAAGAATAAGTCATTTTTAACCTGTGTTTTAGGAAAGCATCTGTTACTGAACTCATCGCAGGCTTATCAGGAGAACTGCGACCTTGTAAAGATGGACTGGTTTCAAGCACAACAGAAGGCCCCAACGTTTTTAATGAATCACTGCTATGACCTCACAGGTCTGCTTCCACTCTTTTCTCAGCAGACGTTTATTTTATAAACAGTGAGAAAACTGAGCAGCGAGCTTTTAAGGAAGTTTGAGGAGAACAAAAACGTCCAACAAAAGCTAATTTATCACAGGCTGCAGCCATGCTTGTGCTTTTAATAACCTGGCAAGAAGTTGCCATTTTCAGGAGTTTCCAGGGAAACGAGGTTAATCATTACACTTTCTTCACCTACATTTCTAAAACCGTCTTCAGCTGCTCCAGTTTGGACTTCTTCTCTTCGATCTCGCAGTCGTTGCGCTGCCCCAGTTCGATCAGTAGCAGCCGGGTGATGTCCAGCACCTCCTGTGAGACGGTCAGAGAGAGAAACCGTCAGAGGAGCGGCCAGCGCTGACATTTCTGCACCTCAGATGTCAGGATCGACTGTGTCACCTGCAGCTGTTTCGGCCTCTTCAGTTTCAACTTCCCGGTTTTGTATCCTTCGTATTTTTCAAACAGATCAAAGAACCTGAAGGGAAACAAATGAACAGTTGGTCTCTCAATGTGGCGTTTAGTGATCGGGTTGCAGAGGGAAAAACTCACATGGAGTTGCGAACTTCCATCTTCATCTTCTGTTTGGGCGTTCTGTCTCCATGACGGATAACGGCGATGACAGAGCGCAGCTCCATCCTGGCCAGTTTCAGAGTAAATTAATGAAAACATTTAAGCCACAGTAGCTTCGTCTCATTACAAGCGTGAGCAAAACCTTTTTTTAAAAAAACCCACAAAATTTCACATTTGTGGTGTTCCCATTGAATAAAAGACATGAATAAACTTATTCAGATGATAAGTCATTAAAATTTAATACAGCGGTCATCATAGACAATCTATGATGACTTAAACTAAGAATTTCTATTTTTAAAAAGAAAACACTTTGCCATTGTAGCCATCAGAAGAGACGTCAGCGTCTCATTCAGGCGTTGGAACGACGCACCTCTGATATTTGGGAGAAGTTACTTTTGTTTGCAGCCTTTCAGGAAAATTTTAGTCTGCAATTTATTTAGTTTTTTTATTTTTTACAGCTATGGATTCAACACTTTCCAATGAGAAACTCAACTTTGATGAGCTTTGCTAAGCTGTCAGGCCTCTGAGTTTCAAGGAAGCAAATTAGCTGCTGGAAAACAAACCGACGTGATGCGAAGTAAGTCTTTTCATTGCAGTTCTGCAAAATACCATCTTATTCTACACAAAAACATTTTGCTTCTTCAAAACTGACATGTTTCTATTCAGAAAATGTATTTTTGTAATTCCAATTTGCACAGTTTTAAGATAACTGGAAACAGAGCCAGTGATGAGGGGAGTCCATTAATCGGGTCTTACATGGTCCCTGAAGTGGTGGGAACAATCGGGATGTCCTCTGCCTCCGTTGGGATCGACCAGGGAATCTGGAACTGAGGCGCCAGCTCTCGCATCACGATGTTCCTGAGACATTTCATCAACACCAAAAGCTCTAATAAACACTCAGAAATGTTGAAAAAGGCAGGTGAGAAAGAAAAGCCGGTACCCGAGGATCTTGGCGCAGTCGTCGTAGTATTTCATCGAGTTCTTGACGAAGCTGAAACCGTTCACGTCACAAACGTAGGAGCGTCCGTTGGCTCGGAGCAGGTCGAAGCCGCACACCGTTTGCTGCGGAGGAAGAACAAGAGTAGACACAGATTAGGGCTGAAACTAATGATTATCTTAATAATCAATTACTTTGTTTGAAAGTAAATTGCCAAACTCCGCAGTGGAAGCCGGTGTACCTTGAACGCCAAGCAAACTTTCCGGGCCACCAGTTTTTCCATGGCCGAGAGCATGACGGGGTAACGCACCTCCTTCCCCTCGCTGTCGCGCTCCACCTTCCCGTCCAGCGCCGGAGACTTCCGGGCCTCGGCGTGGGCGTAGTCCGGCCCGACGGTGTACACCTGCAGCCCGACCCAAACCCCCAGCAGAACCAGCAGTTCTGTTACGTCAGAACTCCAAGTCTCAACCAGAAAACTACGACCAGTTTATCTGCTGCAAAACTCATGAAGATCAAAACGTTCTGTGTGGGGTTCTGTTGTGAGTTTGAGAGTAGATGATATGTTACTGGCAGGTGGCAACGATTAGAAATCCTCAAGTCCCACCTCACAAGTTTCATGTAAATACATAAAAACATTATAAATTAGCTGTAGTCTGTGATTTAAACACAAATGTGAAGAGAAATCTACACGCATAACCAATTAATAACTGAATGCAAAAGAAAGATTTGTTTTTCTTTAACCCGGTGAAGCTAAAACGACCACTTATAAAGACAAACTACTTTCTAATAAGCATACATATTTTGTTGTAGTTTTGGCTCTGATTTAGTCTGGATACGCCTGTTAATTACTAAATTAGTTCATGAATATTTCAGTATTCATGAACTAATTAATCACAATTAATTGCTTCAGCCCCAGTTTCCACCTTCGTTTGCTATTGCTGATGCGAGGAGCGGCCATATTGGATCTCAAAGTCCATATCTGAAAAATGTCCGACTTAAATAATCCATTAAATTATTAAAATCCTTTTATTTATCTGATTTTTCTGAATGTGATGAGTGAATGCAAACTTCTGGCCTGGACTGCAGAAGCCTGGTTATTCACACACAGAAACATGTCGGCCATCATCAGTGACGTTCCATGTGAAACACGCAGAGCAGAGCCGGGCTCCGCTCTGCTGCAGCTCCAGGCCTGACAGCTTCCTTGGACTGGCGCCATTTGACTCATTTTAACGCCTTTTGTTTGTTTCTAAACGGTTAAATGGACCGGGTCTGAGAGTGAGTAATCTATGTTTATATGAAATAAAAACACAATAACTGCACTCCGCTGGCATATCTCAGCGAGTTTTGCCCAAACCTTAACATCCGTGCCGTCAGTTGGCATGAACTCTTCGTAAATGTAGGAGCCAGTCTTCCTCACGCTGCTCTCTGGAGAGTAGACGCTGCTCCGGCTCCCGATCTGCACAAAGCAGAAACCAATTCAGTTCTTCTTCTTCTCTTGTCACACAACGTCTTTTAGAAACCGAGACGCTGGTTTAACTAAAATGTAAAAACTTCTATTCATTTGTAAAAACAGCTGCAGGCTAAAATTACAGCAAATGTCCCAGAGGATGAAAAAAAGCCATAAAACGCAACATAGAAGCGCTATTATTTTGAAATATTTAGAATTTTCTGGCTGGAAAATGTGTGGAGATAAAGTCTAACGTAGAGAGAAGAAATCTTTTCTGTTGCATTTTTAAGAGTCTGTTTTCTTTCATCTCTCCTCAACGTTGGACGCATTTCAATTTGGAAGTCTGTGTATAATAAGAAAGTGGAATGTTTGCTGCCCATATTTTGGTCGGACCGATCTCAATTACTAAACGAGTAATGAATGTGGAGGTCACGACCTTTCTGAAGAGTCTCTGGCTGCCGCCGCCTGCTGATGTGGGGTAGTAGATGTAGACGTTGTGGTCCTCAGCACAAACGGGCTTTTCCACAAAAGGTTTCTGGAAGATTTCCCCGTTCACCTCCACATGGTCCTCCCCTTCCACCAGGTTACACTCTGAACACACACACACACACACACGCACACCCACACCCACACACACACACACACACACACACACACACACACACACACACACACACACCCATTAGGCTGGCCGATATGGCTGAAAACCTTTTCACGATTAGGCCCGTCACTAAAACAAATGTTGCTGGACAATAAGAAGTTATTGTGATAAATTATTGTGTTTTGAGACCCTTTACATGTAATATAATGGTAGCAACATAATAATGCAAGAACACATTCACAAAGATTAATAAACTTTAACTTCTAACATTTAACACTCGGAACATTTAAATGTTTTAAACATTTTTAATATTCAAAATAAACAAACAAAATGAATTATGAAGTCTCTAAACAAAAAGAGTCCAGTTGAAGCCAGAGCAGAAGAGCGAAGACTTTGTTCCAGCTTTTGGTAGAAACAAAGAAAAAGAAAACTATAAATCTTGGAAATGGAATCAATTATTATTTATTGATTTTTTTTTTTTTTGCAACAGTCCTATAATCACAAAAGCAGCACTTCACATCCGTCGATAATTCTTGATTAGTTTTTGTTTTAAATATCTGAAGGTGGCCTGATCTTTCCCGTTTCATCCACTTTACTCTCCAAGGTGTTTTTTTATTTTTAAGCAGCTGCTTTTATTTTTGTTTTTATGAGGCACGGTGGGGAAACGTACGCGAGCTAAGCAGTGGGGTGTTGCTAGGCAACTGAAGTTGGGGGAACCTGAAACCAGCAGGTTGTTGCTAGGAAACCAAAGAGTGAGTGAGTTAGTTGATTCCAACAACATAGCAGTGAGAGAATATTCTATGGATATGGATCTATAGTGATCTATGTTATTGATTTATTGTCCAGCTGAACACACACAGAAAACACTGACCCTGCAGCGTTCACTGCTGAGGCCTGAGGAGAAGCTCTCCTAAACACGTAAAACATCTGATCCGAGTGCCAGAACCTTTATGTCACAGAACCTAATGAGGGAAACTCGTCCCTGCAGAAAATCCAGCACTATATTTATCCCATAGCTGCCACAGAACCAGAACCCGGCAGAATAAATGATGCCTGATACAATAAGTTCAGAGCATAGACAGGAATATGAGGCTGACCTTCTGGTTTATCTGGGTCGCGGTTCAGCACAGCGTAACGCGGCAGCTCGATCCCCTCCTCCTGTATGATCCGATACACTTCTCTCCTGGAAAAGACACAAAAAACCCCCTGATGATCAATAAAAGGCGCCAATAGATGTTTGTTTTGTTGGAGCCTGGAAGGGAGAGGTAGATGCACCTGTCCTGAATGTAGTACTGCATGTTCAGGTCGTTGATGAGTAGAGGGCTCCTCAGTTTGGCGTAGCTCACCGCCTTGTCCAGAGGGAATCCTACAAAAAGGAGACACAAAAGAAACATTTTTAAACCTTTAAGATGGGGGGACTTATTGATTAAACTTATGGAAAAAAAAAAAATGCTTTTACATATTTGTAGAAACTGTCAGTATGATAGGAGACAGATAATCTGCCTTCTTTCAGTACTAACTAGAAACAACCAATCAGAGGGAGGAGGCGGGTCTTAGTCAATCACCACCTTGTGTGGCATTGCTTGTTCCCTCTCCACTCCCCCCGTCAGCAGATCTTATGCTAGTGCTAACACCAGTTAGCATAGCTGCTGATGATGTTGGAAAAACGGTTTTCCTGTCACTGATGATTGACAGCGCTAAGACCCGCCTCCTGGTTCTGATTGGTTGTTTGTGGTACATTTCTCCAGACGGCGTCAGCAGCTCAGGGAGGATGTGGAGGAAATCCATCGCTTCACAGTTCATCTGTCTCATATTTTTTTACAAACTTGTACAAAAAAAACCAACATACTTCTGATAAAAGTTACATACTGCAGTTTTAAAGACATAATCAAAAGTTGATTGATTTTATTGATCGACTAATACCTAATTGATAACATGAAGGGCTAAATTTTTCACAATATGCTGAATTAAGTTATTTTAATATTATTTTGTGTCAGCTGCATTAAACACTGCCTTAATAATCAAACAAATTGTGGTTTTCTCACATTATTAATCTTAGACATGTAACAAAAAAAGAAGCTCTTAAGGTTGTTGAATAGAAAAATAGAAGCTAAAAGAATTAAATATTCACACAGTATTGTCTCTGGTTGCTCCTGAAGGAAAGTTAACACTTTGCTCCATGAAGTTCATTAACTCACAGCAGCCCTCAAAATGAACAGTGCTAATTAACGTCATGTTTTTTTTAAAGGATGACCAGCAGCATCCAAACTACAACACTAGGACTAAATGGACGTTGTTAGTTAATCGACTAGAACTAATTTTAAATTGATAGTTAATCATAAGTTGATTAATTGCTTGCATCCATAGAGGAAACACAAGCATTCAGACAAATATCAGCAGACACTGCAGATGAAATGTGCATGATTTGCATGTTGACCATTTTGTCAGTATGCAGCACTGTGGTGGGAATGGTGGCACCTTTGGAGTGGAAGGAGATGAGGCAGTCACACAGCGGCCATTTGTCCACAGGCTCGTTGAGGATGGTGTCCTCTGGGAAGATGACCACGGTGATGTACTCGAACCGGCACAGCCTCTCCAGAATCTGGGTCATTGGCTTGGACTTGGACTTCTTCATCATGCAACAGATCCCCACCACGATCTGTCGCTCCGGGGGCTGAACGGGACGGAAACAGATCAACTCAGAAGGCCTCAACTTTCAGTGTATTCACTTTGTTATTGCAGTAGCATATTGTTCTTAAAATATGATAATTAGAAATATCAAACCTGCAAAACGAGGACATTGATTCAGTGCAGAAAACAATAAAAAGCAGTGACCCATTTTCAGTTTTCTGGCAGAAGCAATGACATTATTCAGTTAACAGGCTTCCGGAAGAAAAACAGATATGAGGCTTTTTCCACATCATCGTCTTTTGTTTTAAACTGCAGCTGAAAATGAAATCTAAATCTCCTCCAGCCCAAGCAAACAGTTCTAGTTAAAATCCCTGAAATAAGACCTGAACTTTTTTCACAGTCTTTGAGCAAAATTCATAGCCTTTTACAGCATCTTTGATTGGAGCTAAACTGGAGCCATGAAGTATAAAAAAAATCTGAAACTGGGGGAAAAATAAACAACAAAATATGAAAAAAAAAAAAAACTGGAAAAAAAAAAACAATACTTTTTAGGATTTGGTGTTTTTGGTGCCCATTGCAGCACTTAGGCTGCATAATTACTGACCTTATTAGTATCTATTTACATTTATATGTTTATTAGCATGTGTGAATTTTATGAATTCAGGTTTGAGTCTTTACCATGAAATTGCCCCGCGGGGACAACTAAAGCTAACTGAATGTCGTGATTTTAAATAAAGAAACACTAAAATCAGAAGCGAGACGCTCACCGTGTCTTCGTCGTCCTCATACAGGTCCATGTCTGTCCTCATGCTGTCCTCCTGCACCTCGCTGTCATCGTCCTCGCAGCCCACGAAGAATATGGGAGCGCCACGCTGGCTCTCGGGCTCTGACATCACAGTCTCCCACGGCTGCCCTTAGCATCCCACCGCGCCATCAGACACCAGCAAACGGCCGGAGCGGGCCGCCGATGGGAGGGCCCGAGGCCTGCGGCGAGGGACGAGGACCCCGCTGCTTTGACTGCACAGCAGAGGCAGATCAAGGTGGCGAGACAGAAAGGACGGGACTAAATGAAGAGAGAGGCTGCAGCGGTGCTCCGTCTTTTATTTTTGTAGTATTGGTTCAGCTGATAGTGATTTTGTTTGGCCGAATATTCAGCAACAAGCTCCAGTTACACGACTGTAGTTCTTTCCTCCATTTGCAGAAACGATGGGCAGTCCTGCATGAACACCAAAAACAATGAAAAACATCATAAATACAGTAATACATCATGGGTTTTTTTACCATGGTAACTAATACCGTCATAATCAATCATATGATAAATTAAAACAAGCTAAATAATTTCCATCTGCACGGTTTATCGTTTTCCTCTTAGGCAGTTATGAGTCACGGAGGAAAACCGTGAAACTGCTGCAACGCCAGTTACTGAGGAGCTTGTTGCTAGGAATCTGAAGTTTTAATTTAACTTACTGATTTATTGTCTAGCCCTAATTAAACAGAAAGAAACTAAAAATCTTTAGTTGCATCCCTTTTTGGTTATTGGCAACATGAATTTAAACACGTCCAAATCTGGAGATATCAGACTCATAATGAGATGTTTAGAGTTATAATAATGCTCCTGCTGTTCTGTAGACATGTAAACATGAAGGAAAGACTAATAAAGAGCACAGAGTCATCAGAGTTTAACTACCTGATGATTAGCAGCTTAAAGACAGGAAAGTCAGCAGGCAGACCTGATTATTGCTTTGTGACATGTTACAACACTCGCATCAGGAGACTGCAGACTGGCTTTGCAGCAGTGAACATTACTGTTACTGAACTCAGCTCAACACAGCTGAGATAATAAAACAACCCTTCTGGAACGTCAATGCTAAGGAAAACAAACATGGCTGCCAAAAAAAGACCAAGATCCCCCTGAAGAATTTTGTTGTTTGTCTGAAACCACATCGATTTTATATCAATTATGCCTCATTTCCAGTGAGAAAAAAAGTCCAACATTTAACAATGCAACTTAGAACTGCTTATACATTTTATTTAAGGCTATTTCACTAACATTTGTTACCGTCTAGTTTTACTTTGTTCTTACATGTTAAGCCATAAATACAAACACAGAAATCACCGTTTCAAAGCTTTTGGACATTAGACCATTAATACAGATCACTACAAGAGATCTTTCCTGCCAACAGCCATCACTGCCTGCAATAACTCTTAAGAAATTGAATTAACATGAGTTACAACAACATTTATTTTCCCTTTGCGATCAATAAAGTATGTTTTAATTGATTTTTGAATATGAATGCCTGAAAAACTGTGTTTTGCATCAGTCAATATGAATAATTGTTGATATCGATAATTAATTCATTAGGATTTTACTGCCAAATAGGTGACAGGATCTTTACTGTTTTATCTAGTTTTCACTCCCTGATGTTATTTTTTTTTTATTTTTAAGCAGGTATGAGGCACGAAGAAAAAACCTGAAACTGCTGCAACGCCAGTTACTGAGGAGGTTGTTGCTAGGCAACCAAAGTTGGGGGAACTTGAAACTGCTTGTTACCCAGCAGGTTGTTGCTAGGTAACCAAAGAGTGACTGAGTTAGTGAATGTAACCAATATTCAGTGAATTTATATAATATTCTATCATTCGTTAATATTGATGGTGTGTCTATCGCGATACATATTGTAATTGATTTATTGTCTAGTTCTAACTGAATGTAATTTGAAGTTATTTTTAAACTAGACAACCCCGGAGGGTTGATTACTGACTTAACGTAGCCAGTCAAGATTTTTTTTTACGTAACTTTTATTTTTGCTATGAAAAGGAGCCAGGGGGGATTTAACAAGAGCTAAATATAGAACAGTCATTTTCTAAGGAGTCTATTGTTTTAAAATGTGGCTCTCACCCAGCAGGAAGTCTCTCAGGGTTATTCTAGTTGGTTTCATAAACTCTCACATTTAATGAGGCCGGATCTGAACTACTGTTAATGAAAATTAAAAAAAAAAACTATTATCTAAAATAAAGAACAGTTTTTAGTTAGTAGGGAAAAAAATGTAAGTGACTTTTCAGTGGTTGCTCTTTGACCCATCAAAAATCAGTCACTAATTACCTTTTTAGCTGCCTTGCCTCTAAAGATCCGGCTTCAGTCACCGATACTTAACCTGACCTTGACTCCTGGATTTCATGTCTGCTTGACTGCATTCATTTTTATACCTGAACATAAACTAGATTGTTCTGAGAGCACTTTTAATGTGAATTTGTGGCCTATAAATAAACTGAAACAATTTGATTTTATTACTTTGATATAATACTATTTCATGGTTAACACAGCACTGGTTGCAACTCAGGGGCAAAGTTGTTGTTTTTTTTTTTCAAATCACTGTCTATTAAGCGAATATTGATTTGTAAAAGATTAAATAACAACCAAATAAACACAAAGTTATTTGAATTTGAAGCAGAATTGCACAAGGTGTGTAGTATATCTCAAGTAATTTTCCATAACCTATCAATAGTCTACAGTTAATGTGTTTATATGTCTCCGATGCCAGCAAGAAAGTCCTCAGTTTTTCTGTTTTTATTAAACTCCGGTCATAATTTACAAATAAATCATAGTATATTAGGAAAACAAGCATTTTGTAATATTAATGAATATTGCGATTCATCCAAATATATGTCACTTTTCGATCACTCTTTTCAATCTTTTTTGTTTTTAAATTATGAGTTCCTTGTCAACCTGCATTTGCATGCGGTGTTTGAATATGTCCCCTATCAAACACTGCATTAAAAAAATCCTGTGCGACATGACAGTAATATTGCTCTAAAGCTAAAGCAAATTAAGTCTGATTTTTATGCTTTCCAATTATGATTCTTCTCCATAAAATATGAAAATGACATTGGTTTATAATAGTTTCTTTGTAAGCACAAAATGGAAAGAAAGAAGCTATGAAATGTGTGTACTTTCGTGAATTAAAGGCGGGTGACAATAACTAGAGGAATGAATTGACTCGCTGCCCTAGTTATTTATTTATTCTATAAGAAATTAGCAAAAACAATTATATATGTAGTTTAGTAGTTCACAGGAAACAAAAAGATTATGAAAATGAGCAAATGGAAATTAAATCATTTAGTCTTCATTCAAATTAGTTAATAATTACCAAATTAATGTTACTTATCCTAAGCTGTCAATTGACTCTGTATGAGAGTTGAAGTAATTAAAAAGGACTTTAGTCGCGGAAAGAATGAAATTTCAATGAGTTGAAGGGGAAGCGCCATTCATCTGGCTCTACATTACGCTTCAATGGGCCTGACACCTTTACCTGTGCAAGAAATGACGTTAAGGTGACGGATTAAATGAAATATGGAAGAACAGTTTTTAGCACGGGAATGTTAATGCAATGCAGTCGATATTATTATTACTGAAACACAATAATTTGCGCAACGAACATCTGAACGCAACTGGAGTTTACACTGTTGTAAATAAAAGAATATTAAAACATAATTTAAAACTGTTACTGTGAATTTAAATGCCACCTTCATTGTTTCTGGTTTTGGAAGCAGCTGTCCTGCGCTAACGTTAATGTTGACGACATATTTTAGCTGCTGTTAGCTTGCGTTAGCATTCGACTAGCCGCTAATTTGGCAACGTAAAGAGGTCTCCCGCTGCCCTTACGTCAGAATTTAACGCTGATACTACATGATACCACAGATATCAACGCTTATCGCTTCCCATTTATTACCTTTCATCAGCAACAGGAGGTAAAATATTAAACTTACGGTGCCATAAAAAGGTATTTTGCTGCTACTGCTGCTGCTGCTTTGGAACGCTCGACTCGCTGTTGTTGACAGTTTGCATGAAGCCAATTTGACAGATCGATGATTGACGTCTGAAGCAGCCAATTAAGAAGAACTTTTGTTTGAGAAGGCGTGGCTAAAACCCAGCCGGGCCAATGACAAATGGCCAAGGCCAGTGGGAGAACGTCGGCACCGCCTATAGGTGAAAATGAGGATTACACCTTCTTTTCAATGAAAGCATGCACATATAGCTGCTAAAATAGGTAAATAATTATTTAATGTTAAGAACTAAAATAACAGATAGAATAATAATTGCTTGTTATTGCATAAAAAGTTCAGTTTCACTGAAAAAACATCAAATTTCACCAAGTATTTTTGTCAAGTTTCTAAATATCGTATCACACTTGACATAAGACAAAACTAAAAGGGTATTTTACCTAGATAGTACAGACCAAAAATACTGGGTAGTAGTAATAACTAGTGTAGTAGTCATTAAAAAACAGTAGTTTTTTTGCAGTTACTGATCCTAAAATCCAGATTTGCAGTGTGATCTTGTCTCTATACAGCAGGATGATCTGCTGCTGCTGCATGAAGTGCCAAAGCTGACGTCTTTGCTGTGATGATGCATGTCTGCAGAAGGCTGTTATTGGGGCTATGAAAGGGGCATTCTGGTTTACAAGGCTCTTCTGTGCATAAGCTGAACATGAGGGGTGGAGGCGCTGGGCGGGACCGCTCACATAAATACCGTAACTGTGAAAATAAAAACAGTAGAACGTGCCGTTTACCTCTGCAGAGGACAAACTGCACTGTCTGCAGTCAAGATGGAGCTTCTCTGCTTTCTTTATTTGTTAAAGTTATTGACTTTCAGCTGCAGGTCAGAGCATGACAGGAGTTATTGTTTTGAAAACAGTTCTGGCCTTTGCTTTTGGACTCGGCTGCCGTCTCTTCAGGAGGCGGCAGACATCCAGTTTCTATTGCTTTTGGCTCAGATGACCATGTTGTACCACTGTCCCTCCTGCTGACAGACATGTTCCTGCAGCATGATGCTGCCGTCCACAATTCATGAAAAATACTGCATTATTTTCAAAACATTTTATATTAAAGCCTGTTTTAATTTAAAACTTAATGGAATATGAAAATGTATTCACACTTTCATGTTTTGTCACATTGAAACCACAAACCTGAAGAACCAAATACCATTTGCACTTATATTTGTGTAGTTTGCTCAATTATTTAAAATTGTTGAGAAACTGCCATTTTGTAAAAAAATATATATACATTTGACACACGTTACAAAGTAATTAGTTTGCACTTTTATGTGGTACAAAAGTCCCAACTGGCAGAGATGGGATGAATTTGTTTGGCGAAGAATAAAGTGTAAAATTTCAGTGTTTGTGTACAAAGCTGATAGAAAGAGACCCCATTTGTTTCTGTAACTGCAGTGAACGGTGGTTCAACAAATGGAAATTCACGATAGGCTTTTATTTTTAATTTGGAAAAAATGTTGAAACCCCACATAATACTTTCCCTAAACTTCAGAATTATGCAGCATTTTGGAACAATCTATTTTGTATGCTTTTATTCTTCTATATGGGTTCCATCTGCTTCTGACAACAAAAAAAAAAACTAAAAAAAAACCATCCAGAAAGTCAAGTGTTTTCTGGTGACTGGAAAATGAGCCTTTTCCAAACCCTCCTGACTGTTTAGTCACATTGTATGAGCACAGCGCCGTTACCTAGCAACCCCAGCACATTACTTAGCAATCCAAGTGGAATTCTGGCATGTTTGGTTTGTACTGTACAATGGCTGCTGGAAAACTGCTGGAAAAGTGTTTTTTAGTTGACTTGCCGTTCAGAAACCTCTTGCTAAGTTCTTGTTAGATGTGTAGGAGGCTCCAATTCTGCTTTTCAAAGATGTGCGGGTTGTATAATAGCAGATCTGTTGTTTGAGTGAGAGGGGGGGGGGCGTCGCCAGAAGCAGCTTATTAGAATTTAAAGAGCAGGAGGCCCTAAAACAAATCATTTTGAAAGGATCCAAGTAAAATCTCATTTCTTGGAAGAATGATTTTGTGTAAAAAAAAAAAAAAAAAAAAGAATGATGAATATCTTTTGTATCTCCCATAAAATTATTCTAATCTGTTCAATTAAGCAAATGTCACCTTTAAATCTCAATCTCTATTTTCATCTTATTTACCTGTATTTTTTTTTATATGAATGTACTCGTGTCTTTAGTAAAGGTGATGATGGTAATGAATAGTTTTCCAAGGGTCTATAAATACGGCTAATGAAGCTATTGAAAGTGATCCTCAGCTGCTGAAACACAAACAGTCAAACCCTCGTTAACCTTCCTGTTTCTCTGAATTCGGCCTTTCAAACAGTTTGGCTTTGTTGACAGAAAATTCCTCCAGTTTGTCAAACGGTTCAGTCATTTCACCCGACCTCGACTCCAGTGTAAACACCATGGCTGGGGGACACACCTTATTCCAAAATATCACCAAAAAGAGGGGTGGGGGAATCTAAATATGGCGAGGAAACTTTGAACAACTTTGAACAGATGGAGACATAATCCAACTGTACACAGACTCCATAAAAGGGTCACTCAGTTGGGCTTAAATTCACTGATTAGCCTTTAAAATGCATCATTCCCCTGATTCCTGAGTATAGAGCTAAATTAGGACCATAAACTGGGAAAAAAACTTGAATCTGACAGGTATTTTTGAGCTTTTTTTCAGTTTCAAAATTTCTTTTTCAGTTTCAAAATGTTTTGCAACCTGAAATCTTTTCTTTTCAGTTTCAATTTTTTTTTTTTCTTTTAAACAAACTTTATGGCCCCAATGTCGCTCCATACCTGAGTCCAGCATCCTCACACATTATGAAGGTTGGAGCAGCGTTTTATAAAAAAACAACAGAAGTCCAGTGTGTGCTCCTGCTGATTAAATAAGCTCTGGCTCCGCTTAATGCCACTTAAACTGAACAAACTCCAGTCTTTGGGTAATTAGGGTTCATTTGTTGCCGCGGCGACACAGTTGTAAAGCCCATGAACTTGCTGTAATTACCATTTCCTGTCCTGCCATTGCTCAGTACAACTGGACTGAAAGAGCAGCTTTGTGTCCTCTTTTAGGAGCTTTTTTCTCTATTTGAAGACAGAAAGAAAGTTAAAAAGGAGAAGAATGATAGTTTAATATTTGAGAAGGTTTTGACCAAATCATCATCGGTCATTTCTGCAGAATTTGATTCAGCCACTTTGCCATTTCGAGTCAATAAACAGCAGCTACAAATGAGAAGAAACAGCTGGAAATGAAAAGAGATGATTATGTAATACAGACTAACTCCCCATCAAAACCTCATCACTGCAACTTTTTACCACTTTTCTGCACACAAAAAACTAAAATTAAGGCAAATATCCTCCTACCCTTTCAAAATAAAACAGCAAGGTTTTCCAACATATCCAAAGACGATCTGTTTTCTCTGTGTTGTTGTGGTGAACAGTCATGAAATGACCCAAATGCTGCTGCTAGCAAAGAAGTGACTATAAGATGCTAAATAACCCTGCAGATAAAAAAAAATAAATCAATCTGACAAAAATCAAACAATGTAGGAAACCTTGAAAATAAAAACCCTAAAGCTGCTGGTTTTATTATTATAATTATTATTTTTATTATTATTATACTTAAAAAAAAACATTTTTAATGTTTAATTTTATTATTATATTTCATTTGAATCTTTGTATGAATTGAATTTATTTCAATGGTGTATTGTCTAACTTATTTCTTAATGTATGTCTTCAACCTTGATTGTCATTATTATAATTTTCATTATTTTTCATTTTTATTAGAATCATTTCAGTGACTGTGAGCTTTTATTGTGAAAGTTGATTTCAGTGCCTCAGCTTGAGCAGCTTCATGGTTTCTCCTCTCTGAGGTCTGAGAGCCGGACTCGGTCCAGAACTTTTTCCTCTGTGTTCAGCCAAGCATCCAGAGCTGCTGCTGCTGCTGCTGCTGCCGGTTCTCTTGTTTAAACTCAGAACCAACAACCAACGGACCGGCCCAGCAGAAACACATCAGAGACACAACATTCCACATCAGGAATCTTTGCACAGGTAAGCCAAAACTTTTTCACTGGATTCATTGGGATGAAATATGTCTGTAAGCAAGAGCTGCACCAAACTGCTGCACAGACATGAAAAAGGTCAGAGTAATAACATATGTTTGAATTATGCAATGGTTATAGTCCATACTTTAATATAATTATCATTATTTTTAACATTTTGTGTTTCTAGTCAAAAGTCTTTCTATGGATTTTTGCAGCTTTTTTCACCCATTTTCTGTTAAATTTCCAACTTTTTCAGTGTCTAACTTTTGACATGAAAAACATTTAGGTACAAAACATTGTTAGACTAAAATATGTCTGACTAATTAATATAAAGTACATATATCTTTAAGCTCTCTGCCACGTTTCACAAAATCAAGATATTCCAATCTCTATCGTCAAAATACAGAAAATCTGTTCAGTTTGACAGAAAATGAATATAGATAAATATAAATAAATCAATAAATTTTAGTTGCAGACAGTACCTTTCTATTTCATTACGATCTACCAGAAGACCAGTAAATTGGTAGTAAAATTGTGATGAGGATCATTTTAAACCAATAAAGTCTGGAAGGAAAACTGTCCCAGTGTCACTTCCTGAGGGATTTTAACTATAAAAAAAATACATTAAAAATGACTTAAATTCTCCACTTCCTCTAACATTCACCAATTCTTAACTCATATTTAACATGGAAAAGAAAAAAAGCCATTTATTTTTTGTGTGAGAATAAAAAGAAGTAAATGTTGCAGAAACAATTTTTTAAAAAATTAAAGTAATAAATAACAAGCAGATTTGTGTCACAGAGGCTTAAAAATCATTAAAAGGAAGAAATAAATTTCTGCCCAAAACTGAGAAAGTTTTATATCAATCTAAAGAAAATTTCTACAAAATAAACTTGGAAAGTTCTATTTTGACTTTGGGAAATTTTATGAGTTTAAAAAGTAAAAAAATCATAAATTTCATAAATTTATCTGTTTTTTCTTGAAAATTTCTGATTTTAGTCTCAAAGTTTTGGGGGGTGGGTGGATGGATGGGTTCTCTTCTTTGTTTTTGTCTTTCCATATACATTGACCAAACCATTGTACAACTTATTCAATTTTTAAATTTTTTCAACCAACATTTGTTTTATGTATTCTCACATATATACATTTTTTGTCTTTTGCATGTTAAAAATGAGTCAAAATGGTGAAAAGTAATAAAAAGTGTCAGGTTTTAGTCATTTTCAGTATTTTTTTCCCATATTCCAACGTTAAACAAACAGATTTAACACTGTTTATGTGTGTTACACTGGAAAGCGCTGGAGCGCAGCTAATGTGACATAAATGAAACGCCTCGTCCCAAATCCTGCTCTCAACAGGAAAAAGGTGTCACTTAAAAAGGATGAAAGCCTGCCTCCGTCATGTGTCACGTTTTCCCTGTCCTGCCGCCTGAACGTGGGAAGTGTTGGGACATGATGGAAATGTTCTCGGGGAACGTGGAACATACATGCTGCTGTCTGCAGAGGCCTGGTGTCGTCACCACGCTTAAAGCGTTCTTCACGTCGGCGCCTCAGCCGAGTCCAGAGCCACACCCGGCCCAAAGGAGGCGTTTTCACCCTGACGTCACTGCCGATACAAAAACAAGTTACATTAAATAATCTGGACAGCTGAAAACATGCAAAGGCCAGAAAATGTTGAGCTCACAGAAGAAAACTGAGTGAAATCCAGAGTTGGATAGTAGTAACAGTAACAGGAGTAATATTTTGAAAAACTTTTACTTTTAGGTGTATTTTTACTACACTGTACTTTTTTACTTGTATAATTTTACTATGAAATATCTCTACTCTTAGTTGAGTAAAATTTCTGGATTCTCTGCCTACTGAAGGAAAAACAAACATGTTTTAACCGAAACATCACCAGACACAGACAGTTTACGCAAATGCAGCTCAAAAATGCAGCGCAAAAAAGCACATAAACATGTAAATTGTCAGAGTTGCACATAGTGCGACAGACTGGGGCGCCATGCTAAAGAGGGCGCCAAACAATATTTCATTTATATAATATGTAATCAGATGTTCTTTTCTTCCCACCATTTTAAGGTAAAATATGTTAAAGTGGACCGTGCTCCTGTCTTTATGTTTAAATATCTCCTCTGCAACATTTGAGCAGAGATCCTTCATGGGTAAGAAATCAATTTTTTCTGTGTTTTTAACTTTCACATTTATTCTCAGATTTAAGACATTTCAAATAAATTTTTCTGTCTTTTGTTGTGATTCTGGGACAGATCCGGAGGATATTCTGACTGTGAGCATTCCTCTGGAGGGCTTGCAGCGTCCTCTGCTGGGAGAAACTCTGCTGCTGCCGTGCTACTTTCAGGTCACATGTTAATCTTTTTCGTTTCTGTATTTTAATCTGCTTTAAAGACTATTCAGTGCATGTTAGCGTGGCTATTGCCTTTATACGGGATTTCATCTCTGAGTTTTGAAATATGACATCAATTTTCTGCCCTGTTTTAGAATCATACCTGTAGTTCCAGCAATGGCAGCGGAGGAAATGAATGAAGCTGTTCAGAGCATGTTAGCCACGCTTTCATAAGTTTAATTAACATCTGCAGCCATCTTGTTTGACTTGGCTCTTCTCTCTTTGCACTGGAGGATGGTTGATAACAGTTCAGAACTAGAACGTGCCAGAGGAACTGTGCATCCAGATTGACTGGGATCGCTGGTCACCAGACTAGAGTTTAAAGGTCATCGCGGACTGGGATTCCCCGGAATGACTATCACTGAAGAAATTGGATGACTCAGCTTTCCTTGAGAATGTGCCACTTTGACTTGACCGTAGATATTGTATTTCTGTTTTAAAAGTTGTCCTGGCTCTTGGACAGTGGTCAGCCAGGAAAGTAGCCCAAGAGGTCATTGGGCCTTGACCCTGTAATGGCCATAGGGCTGCACACTCTGTCCCTGTGCCACTGTAGCACCCCAATCTTGGATCTTCTTTTTTCATATCAAGTAAATCCCTATTTGTCCATTTGTAGGACCACTCTGCTGAAGACTCTGGTTCTCCCCCCGTCGCTCCCTTTTCCCACCGTATCAAATGGAGCTACGTCACAAAGGAAAAGGCGACTACCATTCTTGTGGCTTTGGAGAGACAGGTCCGCATCAGCGAAAGTTATCTGGACAGAGTTCAGCTGCAGAGCTACCCCCAGACTCCAACAGATGCCAGCATCAAAATATCAGAGCTACGTTCCAGTGACACAGGAGTGTATCGCTGTGAAGTTCAGACTGGCATTGAGGATGCCTATGACATTGTGCATGTCCTTGTTCAAGGTACTCAAATTTAATCAAGTTGGTCATAATTCACCTTAAAGAATAAGTATATAGCAACAATAAATCCCTCCACTGGCCTCCTGTTTGTGTTGGTCTTGGACTGATTACACCTGAAGGTTTTTTTTTAATTTAACAGACATGCTTCTCAGAGAACAGCTCAGTCTGTGTTCCCAGGGCCAGAACGAAACAAAGGGGGCAGCTTTTAGCTTCTATATTCCTCATCTCTGTAGCCAATTCTGACAACACCTGATAAGCAGAAACTGTTGACTCCTTCGAATTAGAACAAAAAGCTTCCATTGTTTTTACTGTTCATGCATTTAGAGTTTCCTTGTATGAATGATGCTGTACTTTAAATATTTATCCTGCCTTGACTGTTTTAGGCATCGTGTTCCACTATCGGCCCTTTATGGGTCGCTACTCTTTGACTTTTGACAAAGCGAAGGCAGCATGTGCCCAGAACAGTGCAGTCATTGCTTCTCCAGAGCAGCTTCAAGCAGCATTCGAAGATGGTTTCCACCAGTGCGACGCTGGCTGGTTGTCTGATCAAACAGTGCGGTGAGTTAATCAAGCAACTAGCAACCGTTGCTCTTTTAACCAAATCTGGGATGCTGTGACACATTTTGTTTGCATTTTATCACATTTGCCAGGTTCAATAGTCGTTTGCAAAAAAGTGAATTAATTTGGGCCTATTTGATGATCAAAATCTAAAGTAAATAACATATAAACCTTTTCTTGATTGAGAAGGGTGACATTTGAAGATATAATTGTTGAAATGTTGAGCAACAAGTATGAAATCCTTTTTTCTGTCCAACTGCAGGTACCCAATCCATGAGTCTCGCATAAACTGCTACGGCGACAAAGAGGAACTCCCAGGGGTCAGGACGTACGGCATGAGAGACCTCAATGAGACATATGATGTTTACTGCTTTGCAGATAGGATGCCAGGTACATAGTCTTGGTCCATGTAGTTTATTGGCTTATTTTCCCCAACAGTTTCTCAAACAAACCTTCCTTTTCTGGAACAGGCAGAGTTTTTCACAGCACCTCTGCAGAGAAGTTCACCTTCTCTGAGGCTGCGCTGGCGTGCTCCTACCAAGGAGCTCAGCTGGCCACCACAGGTCAGCTGTACCTTGCATGGCAGGGGGGTATGGACGTCTGCAATGCCGGCTGGCTGAGAGATGGGAGTGTCCGCTACCCCATCAATATTCGACGGCCACAGTGCGGAGGGGGTCTGCTGGGGGTGCGAACAGTTTATCTCCACACAAACCAAACAGGATACCCACTTCCTGATTCTCGCTATGATGCCTTCTGTTACACAGGTATACCAAGACCCTCACAAGATGGATCTATTGAAATCATTGTCACTTTGGAATATTACTTCTTACACAAAGAGGTCAGAATCCAGCAATGCTTGTTATATAGAATACCATGCCTATAAAGCAGTAGGTGAAGGACATTGCTGGTCTGGATCAATGACCTTAGAGAAGCAGCTGCTGGTGCCCATCTATCTAGTAATGGCTTATGGCCATTTCCTGAGTGTTAGATGTACCTTTGTTTAAGATGAGAAAGATTAACAAACAGAAAACACTGAAGGCAGTTACCAATCTTCCTTCAAGTGAATGTACCAGCAGATTTGCTCCAACGTCTGGCTGCACAATGCTAAGAAAAATTACAAATCCCCAACATCCGCCTCCAAGAATCGTCAGGCCCCAGGTTGAATGTTGGGTTAATGTTGGAATGGATGGTGATATGAAGACCCCATTGGCACTGGAAGGACTAGGAAACAACTTTATTGACAGACTAACATGTTTCAGCTTGTAAACGTCATCTTTGGTAGTTGAAAGTTACGTTGTGTCTTTTTCTAAATTGTAGTGGTTCAATGAATGTTTGCCTTGGACTTGTGTCCTTAAACCAATGTTTCTGTGTATTGGGTGTGGATCTGTACTAGTGGAAGTTTTGGTGGCTGAATTATGACGGCCTGTGGACCAGAGATATACAAATCACTTCCCATAGTCCTTCTCATCTCTTAGGAAATGTCGTACTAGTAGGGTAATAAGGTTGTTTTCTAGTCATCGAGTGTTGCTGGAGCCTTCGTTTCACCAATCCTTTGACCCTATCCATGCACTTTGGGAGTTGGTGGAATTGTGCCTGAGACATTTTTGATCCTTTGGCTTGGAAAGGATTCTAAAAATTAAAAAGGTGAGCGTGCATTAGGTTTGGAAAGTTGTATCTATGAAATCCTGGGGACAGCTAAAACTACAGCAGTGTTGCTAGAGGATCTCCCCTTCAGTCACTGACTTGATCATGTACTAGTTGAATTAAATGTGAGTCCATTGGTCTAACAGCCCAAACTTAGTAAAGCTGGAGCCTCAAATCTTCAATACATTTAAGTTGTTGCAATAGTCTAGTCAAAGTGCAGACATCAACCATCAACCAGACTTTGCAGAAATGAATATCTGTAAACTTCATTCAACTAAATCAATGCTGTAAAGAAGATCATTTCTCCACTTTGGTGAGAAACTGATGAAGTCATGCACAAAGACTTAGTTCCCAAACTGCCTTCACAGTTACACTGTTTGTTTATGCACATTTGGTTAGATCATAGCTTAGATTTATGTTGTTGAGTATTTCCATTTCGGAGCAACAGTTTCTCACAGCGATAGTCAGGAAGCAAAGGTTAAAATAACCTATTTGGCTTCACATGCGTCACTGCCTGCAATGGAAACCGGCTGATTTACCAAACATGGGTAAAACAAGCACCAGTTATCAGAACTGTGTTTGCAGTGGTGAAGATCGTGTCTTTAGCCCAACACCATGACACAAATTCAAAACTATATGAGCTCAGCTGCTCTAATTTTAAAGCAGACAGGCCCTGGCAGTGGCATGGACCCAGACAGAGCTCTGGCATCCATCGGGTGTAGTGTAACAACATGCCTCTGGGATTATTGCCAATAAGGCTCGGCCTCTGCTGAAGCTGACAGATATTTGGGTAATAGATAACTATATTAAAATTTACTGTTCTGTGCAGCAGGAGCTGTTTAGT
Organism: Poeciliopsis gracilis; assembly: GCA_911649635.1. NCBI lineage: Eukaryota > Metazoa > Chordata > Actinopteri > Cyprinodontiformes > Poeciliidae > Poeciliopsis > Poeciliopsis gracilis. The sequence continues at coordinate 9,212,107 of CAJVRI010001162.1, forward strand.
TGCTCTTAAATGCTTTATAACTTTCAGTCAATGTGTTTAGTAGGATTTTTATTGAGCTTGTTCTGAGATCTTGCCTGATTGGTTCTAGTTTGGTTACTTTTTGCTATCTTCAGATTCCCCTGATGATGAGGGTTCAGGCACAGACGAGGGGAGTGGTGTTGTGACTGTTACCACGGTGACGAAGAGTCCAGAGATGTTCTTCAGCAAGATGACCACAGACAGCGAAGCAGTTGGAGAGGTGGAGACCCAGCAGCCATTCGATCTGAGCTTCACCAACAGCGAGAACCCCAACAAGCTGCCAACAAACATCACAGATTTCACCTTTGACCTTATTGAGGCCGTCACCAACCTGCCAGCTGTACAAAAGGAGCCCAGCAAAACCTCTGTCATCTCTCCAGCAGGTCAGCAATCAAACTGTTGACTCTTGGATAATAACTGCATTGTAAAACATGCAAATCGTAGATTGAACTCGGGTAGCACTTTATCAAGTCGAGAGGACCCCACACTCACATTCAGTCATTCACCCATTCACATGCTGATGGTGGGAGCTACATTGTAGCCACAGATGCCCAAGTGAGAGTGAAAGGTCATCAACCTGATTGAATTTAATGCCTTAACATTAGCTCCCACCAAATACTGTGTTAGTACAGCATTTAAGCTTTGGTTGTTTGTGCCAGTAGCACTTTAGTTAGCATTGCTCACCCTTTGTCAAGGTGTCTAATGGTTTGAAATATTACTAAGGTCAGGCTGCCTGTTAGAGATACAGTGAGGAAACTGGTGGCTCTAGCTTCTTCTTCCTTCAAACTGTAGGCGTGGTCTTCCACTACCGCTCACCCGCTGGCCGTTATGCTCTCACATTCGTTGAGGCTCAGTTGGCCTGCCAGGGCGTCAGAGGCTCCATGGCCACACCACTGCAGCTGCAGCAAGCATACAAGGATGGATATCATCAGTGTGATGCAGGTTGGCTTCTGGACCAGACTGTGAGGTAAATCCGAAAAATAGGTGTTTGAATCTCTAGAAGCAAATACCTTCTAAAATGTAATTTCCTTCTGCATAGGTATCCTATCGTGTTTCCTCGAGAGAAATGTGCAGGAGATCTTGGAGATCAGCCTGGAGTTCGGACGTATGGCCTCAGACCAGCAGAGGAGAGATACGATGTTTACTGCTACACCGAGGAGATCAAAGGTGACTCGTGTCAGTCTGACCTGGTGAGTTTTACCTCCAAGTAGGTTGTATAACCAAAGGTTTTCACTGCACAGGAGAGGTTTTTCATGTGGGATCTGCTGAGGGTTTCACCTACGACGAGGCTGCTTCTGCCTGTGAAAACCACAGTGCGGTTCTGGCCTCCACTGGAGAGCTCTATGCAGCCTGGAAACGGGGCTTGGACAAGTGCCGAGCAGGCTGGCTACTGGACCGCAGCGTTCGCTACCCCGTCAACAGCCCCCGGCCTGGGTGCGGAGGAGAGAAATCAGGGGTGCACACTTTGTACTCTCCTTCAAACCAAACACACTACCCTGAACCTGATGCCAGATTTGATGCATACTGCATAAGAGGTAGACATCGACATGTTTTGGCTCAATATTGATTAAAGTGGGATATTCACTACCTTCTTTTACTGATTTATCATTGCAGTTGGCTTTCTGTCTGAATCAAATGAAACTGAACTGAACTTCACAGACATCCAGAAGGCTCCACCTAACAAGACATCGGATCCTGGCTTATCAAGGCCTGGTAAGTTCAAATAATAGGTCGATTTGGGGAGTTTTACCCATGAATGTTAACATGCTTGCTTCACATCTTTTTTTTAGATGGTTTCTTCATCATTCCTCCCATTCCTGTGGAGATTTCAGGTTCTGGCTCTGGTTCAGCAGACTTTGATTCAGGCTCTGCAGGAGATAATTCTGGAGTGCAGTTTAACTCTGGAGACCAGGTTACCTCTGGAGGTCAGTCTGGATCTGGAGGTCAGTCTGGATCTGGAGGTCAGTCTGGATCTGGAGACCAGGTTACCTCTGGATATATATCTGGTTCTGGAGGCAAAATCCCCATTGGAGACCAAGATGGGTCTACAGAGACTGTGGAGAGCAGCGGAGGATCCGGTTTGGCCAGTGCATCTGGTTCAGGGTCAGGACTCAGAGTTGTTTTCTCTGGACTCGACATTGAAGCAGTAGAGGGCTCAACGTCAGGAGAACCTCAAGAGGCTGGAGAAGGAAACACAGATGTTCTTATATTCCCTTTGTCTGCAGCTGATTCTGGGGAACTCAGTGGAAGTGGAGATATGTCCGGGTCTGGATCTGGATCTGACTTCATTGAAAAAGATGCTGGACGTCTCAGTGGCTCGGGTCACATCTTGGATCAGGAGTTGTCAGGTTTTATTGGCTCTTCGTCTGGAAGTGGACGATCTGGAGACATTTCTGGAAGTGGAGATGCTCCGATCCTAATGATAGATGACAAACTAACTGATGCAAAGAAGGAGTACGACCTTGATGGAGGTCCGTTAGATTTCAGTGGATCTGGGATTCTCAGTGGGTCAACCTCTGAAAGTGACTCCGAGTCTCTTACTGGTGTGACTTTTACGGGTTCAGGCTTCACTAAACTTATTGGGTCACATTCTGGAGAACACGAGGAGGCTACTGGGGATTTATTATACAGCTCTGGAGCAGAAAGTGGGGGGCAGATGTCCGGATTTAGAATCTCAAGTTGCAGTTTTGATTCTAGAGCTGGAGTTTCTGGATCAGGTTTCTCTAAATCTGAAACATCAACAACCAAAGGCGAGGAAGAGGGCAGTGCTGTATTTTTCACTCGGGGTCTAATGACAGAAATACCTGGAGATGATAAGATGCCTCAGGAGCTGGGAGAAAACTCAGTGGAGTACAGTGGAGAAGCAAGTGGCAACAACGGTTTCTACTCCGGTGATGGAAACAAGGACTTGGCTGATGATAACGCATTCATGTCAGGTGTTTCTTCTTCTGGAGATTCTTCTGATCCACTGGTGGTGGTCCGACCCGCTCCATCAGTTGACCCGGCTCTAACAGGACCCATCATAAGAACAGAGGAAGATATTCATGGGACTGAACTGACACACAACTCCAGAGTTTATGTCTCTCCAGGTCCAGCAGTCGTCCCTGCAGGATTAGCAGCTCCTCCTGCAGAAGTCAAACCAGCTTTTGCACAAACACCAGCTGTCCGAGAAGGTAGGTTGACCTTTTCTCTTCTGCTTCTCTCTTCATGTTGTCATGTTGTCTTTTTGAACAGTTGTTTTTCCATCAGTTCATATCTGACTTTTTGGGGTGGAACTTGGTATCTGTGTGCACCACAGAGATGGTTCAGCGTAACAAATGATGATTTTCTTAAACGTGCACATTTTATATTATCAGCACATGCAGTGACATGAGACCAGTTTAAGGGTGTTCTACCGCCTGGGGTGATCAGATTGATTAAAACAAACTACCTCCAAATAGGAAGAGACAGAATGGCTGGACAGTCTTGAGATTAAATGAAGGCAACTGGGCCTGTTTTGTTACTTTGAAGATGAAATGTCTTCAAGATAAAAGAACTCGCAAGAGATGAGTGATGACACAATTTCAAGTACCTTGGATGAAACAAAACGTCTTCAAGTGCCTTTGATGACAATGCATCTTCAATATAACAAGAGAAGTTTGATTTCCTTCACTTTAACTCTTAAGAAATGATGTCCTGCATGACTGGATATGACATATGGTGACACATCAAATCAAAAAACATCTCTTGACTGATCTTTTCTGTCTTTGCAGCTTCCAGCCCATGTGAACCAAATCCTTGTGGCAATGCTTCCTGCACAGTAGAGGAAGGGGTTGCTTTCTGCTTTGGTAAGCATTTATTCTCCTCTTCTCAGTTTTCGGTTGTTTTGGTGGCTATAACTGAATGTGTATGTTTGTTGTTAGCATGTTTTGTATTGTTTGTGCATGTTTGACTGTAAGGGACTGTGTCACTGCACCTCCCCTCCAACCTCATTGTTGCTGTCTTGTCCTGGTGTGATTTGCATCAAACTTGCATTTTCATGTGTTGTTTTTACGTTTTATGCAGAGTGTTTGTCAAACATGCATCAGCTCTGCTCTGGTGATGGTAAAATATGGCACGTGCATCCATGTTGTTTCTGGCCTGCTCTGCCTGCCGTTGCTCTGTCGCTTTAAAGTCATGCTGGCATTCTTGAACTTCTTTCGTCCAACTGGACTTGACAACTAATCTGCTGCAACAGGAACGGATTCAAACATAAATATTCAAATTTCAACCTCTTTAATTTGGAGACAAATATTAAAGTGCTGGAATTTGCAATACTTTTGATCTGAAGTTGCAGCATCTATAAAGTCTCACAGTCTTTATTGAAGGTGTGGTATTTGTTTATCACATCTCCAATTATCTCACCCTGTTCCTGCATCTTCGTCCTCACCCCCACTGAAACCGTAGAGTCAACTGCCCACCGTGTTTTCCAGAGGCAGAAGTGTGCCATCCCAACCCTTGTACCAACGGAGCCACCTGTGTGGAGAGTGCAGACTCTTTCAAATGCTTATGCCTGCCCAGCTACGGAGGGGAACGCTGTGAGATCGGTACGATCAGCTTCAGCTAATAAATACTAACAACGGCCAGTCAAAAACAACCACAGGAGGGAAAACCTGGGAGTCTGCGTGGTGCGGTTCCCAGAGGAGAGTGAACGCTGTACGGCAGGCAGACGTCTATATGTTAGTGCCACTATATGTTAATAGTGGTGCTAATTTCTTGTTTCGTGCATTTTGCTATTAATGCAAAATCAGCACATTTATCTTCCCCTGGAATCATTTTTGCAGATAAATTCTGAAACTCACTTGGGTGTTTGAACTTTCAGTTGAATAAAGTTTGACATTGTGTTCAGGTTTAGTTCAGATCTCCTCAGTCAGCTGAGGTTAGCTTAGTTAGCTTGTCTCCAGGCTTGTCGTGATTTGTAGGGCCAGAATAAATTAATTTCTAATTTCTCAGAGAAATGTGTTGTATGGAAAACCAGTACTGTCCAAACAGTTTAACCTTTTAAGATATTGAATGCAAAGATAGTTTAATTGATATATATACATATATTTATCAAATTACAGAAAGAAAGTAATTCAGATAAGTTATTTGGAGAGGTTTTTTCATTTTACTGTACAACTGTGAAATACTTTGATTCCAGCAAAACATTTAAAGACTCTTCCTGAAAGTTGCAAAAGACAAACAGAGTTGCTTGATGGTTTCCTGTGTGTTGCGGCTGCAGAGGAGCAGCGATGTGAAGACGGCTGGACAAAGTTTCAGGGAAACTGCTACCTGCACGTCTCTGACAGGGCGGAGTGGCTGGAGGCGGAGCAACGCTGTCGGCACCTCAACGCTCACCTGGTCAGCATCATCACACCAGAGGAGCAGCAGTTTGTCAGCGGTGAGCGACTCATCTGGACTCTGTTTGGCGATGTGAGAGGGCCTGAAAATCATCCCAGTGTTTGTTTTTCACAGCTGAAGTGCAGGACTACCAGTGGATCGGCCTGAACGACAAAACGGTGGCGGGCGATTTCCAGTGGACGGACGGCTCTCCACTGGTGAACAGGCATCACACTGGTTTAGATTCACGTTAGGAACAAACTACTTTAAATTTATAAAAGTGAAAATAAATAAGTAAAATAATTAAAATTTACTGGACAGAACTGCATAACTTACCAACAAGGCAGAACAAACTCTATGAAGGCAGAAATGCAGCTATTAATGTGCAAAGAAAGTAAATATTTAGATTCCTAACAAAATGTGAAATTAGCAACTCAAAGTTAAACATTTATTTTGTTGTCTAAATATTTAGTTTTTAAGCTTCCAAAGTATTAAATTCGCAAACTAAATATTTATCTTGTTAATTCAATATTTAGTTTGGGATGAATGTAAAACCTATATGAAATTTTTGTCACATGCTAAATGAACCTAAAATATTCCTGTTACTTTTCTACTGTTTTCTATCAAAATAACAAAAATTAAATTCAGAATGGCTGCAAATGGTTCATAAAGAGATGAAATAATCAAAATGACGTGCAAATCGCTACAAAGTGACAATACAAGCTGAAACAGAAAGTAATAATAAAAATCCACATAATAGAATGACCTAAAAATATATACATTTATAAAACACAAAGACGCCCCAAAATAAAATATACATATAAAAATATTTAAAAATACATTACTATTGGAAAATCAGGTTTAAATTCTCTTATTCTGTTAATTCCAAATTACTTGCTTTTTAATCTCTTTCCAAATTTTCTCCCCTCCTTTTTCTAATTTATTTATTTTTATTTCTCAGCAATATGAAAACTGGAAGCTGAACCAGCCAGACAATTTCCTCAACTCAGCAGAGAACTGCGTGGTTTTGAGCTGGCATGAGAGTGGAAAGTGGAACGACGTTCCCTGCAACTACCGCCTGCCGTTCACCTGCAAGAAGGGGCCAGGTGCGTCCACCGTCTGAGCCAAAGCTCCAAGCAGTACCTGATCTGGCCACCAGGGGTCACACAGAGCACAAAACAGCACAGTTACTGCTCCTTTTAGGGCAAAGAAGAAAGTCTTTTTTCTTCTTCTTCTTCTGTTTTCGCCTCTATCATTAGTGGGAAATATTACTCAGCTGCTGATTTAATATTTGTTACAAAAAACATCACTTTCTAAAGAGTTTGTATAAATGTGAAATTTGAATAAGTAGACAAAAGTCAGAACGTTCATTTAGTGGCATATGGATTTGTTGAATATGGCAGCGTGTAAGAGATACTGCAGACAGGAGAAAATAGGGAACATTTCCACCAAATCTTTTAATTAGTCAAAGAAAGTTTCTAGGAAAAACTGTAAAAATTCTGAGTTTGAGAAACTGAAAATTTGCAAGAAAAAATTTAATATTTAGATTTTTCAGATTAATTTATAAATTTTAAAAAAAATTCTGATTTTCAAAGATCAAAATTGTGCTAGAAAAAAAACTAGCAATTTTTAGATTCATGTCAAAAAATTTTAAAAACTTAAAAAGTTCTGAGTTTGTTTAAGATATGCTATAAAACTTATAAATGTTATAATAATCTCAGAATATTTTCTAGAAAATGTTGAAATCTCAAAGTTTGAAATGTCTAGAAAACATTAAAATTTTAGATTAATCTCATACATTTTCTTGAAAAAAATAACCCATTGACAACAAAATTTAGAGTTTGAAATGTCAAAAACTTCCCTGGAAAAGCTTTTTTTTCTATAAAATTAATCTGTTACATCTTCTTCTGGCACTTTTTTTTTGTCATTTTAAACTGTGAAATGTACATTTTTTTTTAGAATATTTCTGACTTTTCAAAGTTTTAGGTGGAAATTTACTTCTCTCCTTGTTTTTCTGTTTACAACGATCTTAGCAAACCGTCGCAAATATGAGAAAAATGCAGACAAAGACAAGAAAATAATTGAAATTTTCCTGAGTTGACTCTGATGTGCAGGTCTGACGCCCCCTGGTGGCTGGACCCCCCTATCGCCTCGTTGTCCTGCCAATGAAGTTTTAATTTTTCCAGGAATCAGTGACTCAGGCTGTGTAAAGCCAGGTATCGCTCTGTTGTCTGCAGTGTTTTGCGGCGCTCCGCCTGTGGTGAAAAACACGCGCATGTTTGGAAACCGGAAGTCGGAGTTTCCCGTCAACTCCATCATCCGTTATCAGTGCAACCCGGGATTTAGACAGCGCCATCTACCTGTGGTCCGCTGCCAAGCTGACGGGACCTGGGAGAAACCCAAAGTGGAGTGCACAGATGGTGAGCAGAAACCCTGTGATGTGTTTTACACACTTATTGAAGTATTTGTTCTTGAAAACAGTCATTTGTTGTGATTTTTTTTCTTCTCTGCAGTAAAAGCCAGGAACAGAATAAAACGCAGGAGCAGCAGGAAATCATCAGTGAGCGGAAAAAACAAATAAAATTAATTTAAGTTTTTAAAAGCGAGAAAAATCTTTTCACATAATTTTTATAATATAAACTAAAATGCTTGAATTCTCATTCTTTGGGTGCTACGTTGTGGTAGCACCTGTTTAAAACCCTCATCCCTTCTCACTATTATATTTAATGTCTTTTATTGTTTTATTTTACATAAATGAAGTCAAATTGTTGCAGTTAGCCTTTCTTTTCCTTCATCACTTTCTTACAGATGAAGAAAGTGGTTTGGATTTTATTTTTTAAGTGTTTCTTCATGGTAGAAATGGGGGCCTGAGATTTGCACACCCAGCATGCAAACGATGGCGCTGAATCCAAATTTTTAACTGATTGAGAAAAAACTGATAAGGCATATTTTTTTTAACTTTATCTAACCTTCGTCCTTTGTTTGATCCAGATTAGCCGCCATTTGTGAAGTTGCACAATCAAAAAGTGGAAGCAACAATTTGTGTTATTTAGCCGATTAAAGATGGTTCATTGTTCAATGTCATATTTTCACCATGATATTTATTAATTTATAGATGTCACAGTTTAGCTAGCAAACTAAGTATTTAATTAGTATTCTACATATTTTGATTACAAACTAAATATTTAGATAGCAAACTGAACAGTTAGTATAATACATATTTATTTAGCTAAATATTTTCTTAGCAAGTGGAATTTTTAACTTCAAACTAAATATTTAGCATTAAACTGTTAGCGAACTATTCCATTTGAGGGTAAGAATTAATCATCAAACTAAATATTAAACAAATATTTGACTAAATATTTAGTTTCAAACTGAAGAGTTTGTAAAAATAATAGTTTCAAGTTAAATCTTTAGTTAGAAAGCTTAATATATTTCTATATTTATTTGTGAAATATATTTTTCATTAAACTAAACTTGGCAAACTATTTTGAATCTAACTATTTAGTTAGCATGCTAAATGTTTAGCTTAAATTAAACATTGCTAACTATATATTTAGCATTAAGACAAACTGCTAACAAGCTATTTAGTTTGAAGCTAATTATTTTCTTTGCAAGATAAATAATCTAACTTGCTAACAATTTAGTTTGAAGCTAAATATATTTTGCAAATATTTAGTTTCAAACAAACCATTTGGCTTGCTAACTAAATGTTTACCTTGCTGAGTAGATATTTAGTTTCTACCTTAATATTGAATTTGTAGCTAAATATTTAGCTTGAAACTGTGACATTTATAAATGAAAGAATGACATGTTATTACTATATTTAAATTTTATAACAGGCTGTGTACTAAAATTGATTTTTGGAACTTTACAAATGCCATCCTATATATTAGGGTGCTCAGTTAAAAAAAACACAAAGAGGACAAAATATTTACACATGAATGTCCAATATTTCTTTAGATCCCACTAATATGAATGTAGCGCGTGATCAGCTGAATGCTTTAGCTTCCAGTTTGTAGTTCTGGAGACAGAACTCACCATTTTCAGACAACAGTCTATATTTAGAGACTTGCAGCAAACAGGAAGATTTCAGAGGAAATTAGAGTTTAAAGCAGCATCTTATCATGTTGGTGGGATTATTTACAGCATTTTCTCTGTTTTATCTGACCACCACCATTAGTGCTGTGCAGTGCACAGAGTTTTATAAATCACTGCTGTAAACCTCCAGGTTCCTTCACTTCATGCCGTTTGTGCTCGTGCTGCATCACTGCTGCTGTTTGTGGAGGCTGCGCCTCCATTAAACATGTTGTCACCTGCTGCATAATAAAATAAAGACGCTGTAAATGTGCCTGTTGTTTGTAAAGGTCACTTTGTTTTCTGCTGTTTTCATCTCGCATCAAAGTTTCCACCAGTTTTACAGAAAAGGTTCAGATTTAAACCAAACGTCTCTGCAGCTGTTTTACTGGGATAATGCAAAGCTCTAGAATATCATTAAGTATACCAACTGTATGCATATTTAAAACAAAATGTTGCGCCATTTTAAATAAATAAACATTTGATCTATTTGTGACATTCAGCATACTGCTGAGCACAATTCAAACTCTCCACTTATGGCTAAATTTGGACATTTAAACTATACATTTTATGTAAAAATAAGACCTGAATATATTTCTGAAAAGGGGAAAAAATATGGAAAACTAGAAATATGCTGGAATAGTTATTATTTTTTAACCATATAAAAGAAGAAAATACAAATTACATCTCTAAATTGGTAAAAAAATAAATAAATAAATAAATAATAATAATAATAATAATAATAAAGAAAATAGACATACGTCAACTTATATACAAATATATACCTTAAATTACAAACAATAAGGACATTTAATTGTCTCAGTCATCAAATTAATTCAATAGTAAAATGTAAATATGTGCTGGAAAGGAAACATCATCTGTAACTCATTTCTGCTGCTGAAGTAAGAATTAAATCACCGTTTTGTGTTAGTGAAACAGCAGCACCAGCAACTCCATGATGTTTTTGGAAAGGGTGACTAAACCACCTGACACCTGTTAGCCTGAAAACGTTACGTGTTCCTGCAGCAGCAGGTGGATTAAGCAGACAGCTGCCTGACTCATGAGAATAATAAAAATATGGTGGATTTCTGTTTGACTAACAGGCGGGGTTGGCGTCAGCATTTCCTCCACTCTGAATGGGCTTTTTTTTTTTTAGGATTTCCAGGTGTTAAAGGTTATGACAGGACAGGTTGCAACAGATTCATCGCGAGGTAAGATTGTGGAAAGATCAGAGAAATTGCAGAAAATCCAAGAGCTCCAACTAAAACCTGACTTTGATTTATTGCTGTTAAATGTTGAAAAAAGAAACATATAGAATAATTAAGTCAAATAAAACAAAATAAATTTGTATTTAAAAAAATTTACAAATATTTTTCCCTTCAGATATAGAAGTGAGTGACTGTCAGTTTGAAATAAACTGAATTAATTACTTATTCAGATTAAAAAAGTTATATTTGGGGGGGTTAATTTCCTTATGGTCATAAAAATTATAGTAAATTTGAGTCCATCTATAAAAACCACCTCTAGGTGGCGACTCTGTTGCATCCATGGCCGTTTCTATTAGTTTAATTTATTAATGTGACCAAAATAATGCAGCTGGGGAGACCTGAAAGAGCTGACACGGATATGAAACATATTTTTTGTGAATGAACTCGTCAAAATTAAATTACTGGATTCAGAACATAAGCAGTTGTATGTTATACTATATAAACAGAATGTTGTCTTTTTCAAAATAACTTTTATGGCGAAAGGATTCAAATAAAATATAAAATGTGTTTATACGAATATATAAATAAATATTAGGACGACATTGACCACACAGTTATCAAGCAAGTACACTCACATTTGTTTGTAACGGTTGCACGGAACTAAATGAAACAACCCATGTTTCCGCCCGGACTTCCGCTGTTTTGTTTTTCCTTGCTGGATAAGGATAGCTTTCCCAGAGTTAATTTTGACGGAGTGAACGTTTTTTTTTTTTGTAGTTGTTTTTTTTAACAAACACCACTCGATTCAAGACACCGATAGTGTATGTACAAACTCATCTGTTCCTAAGAAGATTTTTTTAAACCGTTTTTCGGTCTAGAATATGAGCCGGTTATCTTAGCTAACCTATGCTAAATTAATATTATGCTAATTTCTATAAACTCCAACATATAGTTTCACCGCCAGCTTTAGCCATTCATGAAACGTTCCGATGTTTATTGAATTGATTTTATGGATATTAGAAATCATAGGACCCTTCAAAAATAAAGATGAGTTTAAACACATTCGAAATACGTTCATCTTCGTACGAACAGGTTGATTTCTGTTGGTCAGCTGTGAGTTTCTCTGAGTTATCAACACAATAATAATGGATTAGTTGTGTGTTCTGTTTAAACCCAGTGGAGGTGCAAATGTGCCACAAGTCAACGAATAAATAAGTCATTAAATTATAATTTATATGCGTTCATTAATGAGTAAATGATCAATAATAAATGACTAATAGGGATTTTTTGGTATCCCAAAATACAAAGTAAAGTTAAGGACAATAGATAGAAATATCTATTTTGTTTGAAGAAAAACAATGAATGTATAACTGTTTTACTCTTTATAGAATTGTTTTATGGTTGTTTGCTTTTGCAATTAGCGTTGCTCATCTCTATTATGTTAGTATTATTGGCAATTTTACATTGTTTTATTTCTCCACTTAGATATTAAAGCAGAAAAAAAAATCTTATTTTATGAGAATAAAATATTGTTATTGTTATTGTTTTTGTAATATACTGTAAATATTATACGGTGAAATTGGAAACTAATCTCTAGTGGAAAAAAATGGTTAAATAAATGTAATACAGGAATTTGCTCATCTTACTGTTCCCTTATGCTTGGAATTATCTGTATTTTAGATTAGGGGTCAATATATATATTTTTTCATAGACAAACTACAGCCTTTGTTCAAAATTTCCTTACAACCAAACTTAGCTTTGATGGAGAAATATTTAACAGTTCAGTTTGTCTGATTGACAAATTATTTAGGAAGTTATAAGAAGTTTATGAAACTACAAGTGATGGACAACAATAGACATGATAATATGGCTTCTTTCTCTTTGTGGTTCAATTACATGTTTACTCACCCTTAATTTAGATCTGTGCTTCAGTTTTGGCTTTTATAATCTTACATTTGGGCAATTAAAGTCAACATATTTGATTTGCGTTATTCGCCCCTTTGTTGTGGGAAAATAAATATTTACCAAAGGATTTCAGTAGTTGACTAAAGTCTGTCATCATAACAGTCAAATACATTTTGCTGTAAACTGTGACAAGACGTTGCAGTTAGCAAAGCACTGGAGCCACATGCCAGAGTTCAAAATAACCAGCCAAAGTTCATAGTGTTTATTTAATTTAAATCTAATTTAGTAAGTCAAGTTTTTGTTTGTTGTTCATATTTGAATTAATAATGATCTTGATAGAGTTTTAAAAAACTTAAAAATAATTTTAAAATGTGCTTTTGTTGTTTTTTTCAAATCATTAAAACAGATATGATGAGGACATGATGCACAAACTCAGAAGCCTTGAACTTATCAGTCTTCGTTCTAAGAATAATCCAGGCAGCTCAGGTTTTATCCTCCTGTCTTTCTCTCTCTGCTCTGAAGGAAAGTCTGATTAGAAATTTCACGCTTTGGTTTTTACTGAGGAGCTGAGCTTCAAAGCCGCTGAAATCCCGATAGGTGGCGATAATCTGCTCCGGTTGTTATCCTGTTCCAACTTGACAGGCACGATCTTAGTTTGAATAATAATTAAATTCTCCGGTACGTTTATTTCCCTCCCCAGGTGAATGGCCCGTCTTCTGCCTGATCTCGCCTCCTTCCTGTCCTCGGTTCTGCCCCGCGGCTTCGCGTTGGGCCCTTCGCTGCTGCGTGAAGGCAGCGTGGGGCTTTGGTGGGTGGGTCGCCCGCTGGAGGCCGGAGCCCCGCTGGGGGCGGAGGGCGACGCACAGCGGGTCGCCAGGACGCGTTCTGCTTGTTCTGAGGATGAGAAGGTGAAACTTCATCCTGAAACACATTCAAACTGTTTCTGTCATTCAGAAATGAGCTTCAGTTGCCAATTTACTGAATTATTAAAATATCTTAAACGTTTATTTGACGTTTTGTTACAAATAAACAGAGTTGGACTTATTTAAATAATTACATTTATTTCAGTAACTGTTTTGAAAAAATTTACTTCGAGGAGTATTTTATTACACTGCACTTTGAGTAATTTTTTAATGAAGTATTTCTGTGTTTTGGTCTCAACTAGCTCATTTTTTGAAGGATAATTTTATTTACAGAGACTTAATTTCTCATTTCATTTATTTCTTTTATTTTGTTTATTCATTTGGATATCAATCAATCAGTAAAGTTTATTTGTATGGCATATTTGAGCAACAAAGTACTTTACATCATAAAAACTCAAAAATGAAGTCTATTTTTTAAATAATTATTATTGTAATTTTTGTTTAAAATGTCTTCCAGATCCAGTATTAAATGTTCATTAGGAATTAAAGTTTATTGATCTTTGAGAATGTGTTCTTGCATAATATTACTTGAAAACTGTCTCAAAACAACATTATTGTTTATCGCAACAACTTCTATGAGAATTTATCGTCCAGAAACTTTATCTTGGCAGGCCTAACACCGATAAATCAAAATCTTATAATGATAAGAAATTTATAATAATGAAAGATAAACAATAAGATAAATGCCCATCTCTAGTGGTAGCATATAGAAATTAAATCGGAGGGGTCCGAAGACTGAGCCTTGTGGTACCCCAGGCGTGATTTCTGCCCAATCTGATGAGAATTTACCTATTAAAACAAAGACAGTCATGTTCTTTTGGTAAAGTTTGAACCATTTTACTACTGGAACAGAGAGTCCTATCTGTATGTCTGCTGCATTAAGTGTCTCAGTTCTGTGAAGGAGTTGCTGAAAGGGAATCACTTTCCTCTGAAGGATGAAGCTGGAGTTTTGAAATTTCCCTCATTCTTCAATTAATAGCTTTGTTTCTAAAATCTGAAATCTTTGTATCTGCAGCTGACGCCCATTAAGCTGCATCACAGGAAGAGATTCGGATTCATTCAGAGCTCCTTTCACGGATACAATCCTTCAAAGATTTTCTTTATAGTGAGCATATTTTAAAGCCTATAAATAAGAGAAGTAGTGAACACTCTGTTTCAAAGATGCTGGTTATTGTCTGTGTTAAATGGCCTGAATCCTCCATGTCTGAGTGTCTTCCAGACATCAGCTACTGTCAGCCTTGAGGTTCTTCATAATGGCGTCTCGGTTTGGTGCTGGTTTGCAGAAAGAACTGCGAGTCACCGCGCTCAATTAATCTCTGACCCTGTGGGAAGATAATGAAATCATCCTTGTAATTTTCACCAAATGCTCTGCTAAGAAATGTACGCGGAGTCGCAGCGAGGCATGAAAAGATGCAGCAGTGACAGGTTTCAAGGACACGATATTCAAAGCACAAACGATGTGGACAGCAAGTACTGCTGGGTATATTTATACTGATGCCTTATAGTCAGTCTGGGTGTGAAAAGTCATTAGACTAAAGAGATTAAAAGTACCAGATTTAATGTAGCAAAGGGAACAATGAGAGAGAGAATCTTTGGGTCAGAGGTACTTTCTAAGGAAAATAATAAACGATTCTCCTGGGAAGTCTCGGTTTGATTAAACTGGTGGATTTTGGTTTTAGTTGAAGTTTGACGTAAAATGCATGGAGTAATTTTTCTGCATCTCTCTCAGCTGACGTCTACTTCTGGTTTCTGGCAAGATAGTTTCTAGAAACTCGTTTAGGATGCAATTGATGGTGTTTAATTCACTCTCATCCAACTCCAGTTTGTTTGCCTAGAAAGTCTGGTTTGTTTGAGGAGGTGTGAATGTGCAATCAAACTCTGGACCGCATACAAACCTTCGATTCGGTTCAAGTAAACTCTGGTGCCGTTCGAATGCATATGTGAACACCAACTGGACCGGGAATCACTCTAAAAGCAGTCGTCTTCAGAGGTTCTTGTGTCGTTTTTTTCAGAGCTTCTGGGTACAGCGCCCCCACAGGTCAGGAGGGGAACAGGTTTTTCAAAGGGTTTGACTCAGTGCAGTGAGAAAAATAATGATAACAGCTGAAATTGTAAGAAATGTTTTCACTTGTGTCCCCAATTGAACTGTACAGAGCACTCCAGGGAATGGAAAGTTTTTTTCTTTCACGTTTCCTCGCAATAATCTGCTGATCAGTTCATGCGGCGGCCTCCAGAGTTAGTATTTGCTAAAATGACAACTGAAAATCAATCACTAAGAGATGTTTGTAGTCTGAATAACTTTTGGGCAAAAACAGCAGAGTATCATCAGCATATTGAGTAATTTTATTCAGTTTTGCCTAATAGTTGGCGATGGAAAAGCCTGTAAAACGAACTGGTGGGAGCATAAATAATAATAAATAATCATCTGTTTTGTGTTTCTAGGCTCTGATGGGGGGATCAACAACTCAGGAAGCTCCTGTACAAAGAGCCACATGGTTCAAGTAAGTCTTCACAATAATACGGTTTCAAATCAACTTCAAGTCAAAGTCATGCAGGTTCTACTGAGAGCAAATGATTAGTGTGAGACATTTTTATTCTCTTTTTCTACCTATCTGATGTCATATTTGTTGATTGTTACCAGAGATGCACCGATTCAATATCAATATCTGTCTGTACATAAACTGTAGATCTGGTATCAGGCCAGATCTAATCAGTCTAATTCTCTGCTTTGTGCTCTGAGCGACATGATGCTTTATTATTTATTTTACATTATATTTAGAATTCATAACTGCATTTTTGAACCATTTGAAAAGTTTAAGGTATATTTTTATGTTTGACCAAAGTAGTCAGTCTCTTGTGTTAATTATTGCACTGACTGAAGTTCAGTCGTTTTCTGATCAAGCTTGTGGAGCTACTGGTGCATTTTAGTGAGCTGTACTGCTGCAGAGTTACCAACTTCTGTGTTAAAAAACAACATTTTAAGTGAATTAACCTGTTTTTCTGAATCGGGTCGGTATCGGCTGAAACTAAGACTCAGTGAAGTGGATCGGTGCATCCCTAATTCTTACTCCTGTCGAACTGTTGAACTCTGTGTTTCCCTCGGATGTTAACGTGACACTTTTTGGCCCTAATTTGTTTCTTGAACCCCAGAATAGTGCCGCCTCAACACTTTGGCTCAGCGTTTCCGCTTGAGCTTTTTTTATGATTCTGTTAACTCCAGATTTTAGTTTCTAAGAATGACACATTGTCTCACCGCTGCAGTCGGCATCTCTGCTCCTCTGAGGCGTCCTGATGAAAAACTGCCCCAGTTTTCTTCCCCACAGAGTCAAACAGGGAAAAAATGCCATGCACCACCATGTTCCTCTGATGAGCCACTTAGAGACATAAAATAAATATTTATCATGATATCCATACAGCCTACTCTTCTCATAATATGGACTTTTATTCCCATGCCATCAGCGGCCTCCTGCTGCGTTTCATTCCACGGATGCTTTAATGCAATCTGAGCTACATTCAGTTTGTCACCGTTTGTTTTTCCCTCAGCTTTGCCTGTCAGGCGCAGTGCAGGGCCCAGCAGAACCTGGCGGTGCGGTGCGCCTGCAGAGGGGTGTGTGGCGACGCGTGTGTGGGTGTGTGTGTGCGCGCGTGTCAGGAAATCCATCCAGGAACGGAGCTGCTGGTGTTCGATGAGGCGGAGGGAAAAGGTCAAGCAGGTGAGTCCAGCGATTTCACAGCTGATTTATAACCCTGACTGGGCCTGTCACGGCTACAAAGTGCTGCAGAATTTATTGTGATGAATAACAATATTGTTGTTTTGAGACCACTTTCAAGAACTATAATGGGGATTTCAGAGTAACAGTGCAAAAAATAAACTTTACATGCTAATGAACATTTAACACTGGAGCTGGAAGACATTTTAAATGTCCAAAATAAATAAGCAAAACTGCAGAAACAACAAATAAAATTGTGATCAGGCTAAGATTGGCTAGCTGTTGGTCAATCAGCCAAAACTATAGATTCAGTTTGTCATGGACTCATTTATCATGAGATGAATAAAAGTTTTTTATTCCTTCACATTTCGGCTCTGCGTTAATGTTGGACTGCCAGAAAGTTGCTCCGTTTCCATTATAAAAATGTACAAATCTTCCTGTTAATGTCAAAGTTTTTTTATTTTTTGGAAACTGTTGTTACCATTAAATAAAACATGAAATTGAAAACATGCGTAAAGAACTTTGTTCACACGGTAAATCGTTAAAAATAAAAGCAGCGACGATTAAAGTCTTCAGTTTGCTGCTTTGCTCTCAACGAAACCTAAAGGACAATTTTGTTTACAAAGATTTCAAAATTCATTGTGTTTGTTGTTTATTTATTTTGCATATTTAAAAACTTCCAGTGTTAAATGTTTATTAGAATTTAAAGTTTATTGATCTTTCAGAATCTGTTCTTGCGTTGTATTACCAGAAGATTATCATTTATTGTCAATAAAAGTTTTTATCTGACAGATTTTTCTGTGAGAAATATTTATGATCAAAGTCTTTTGTGTAGGGAGGGTGAGCTGTGTTTCATGTTTTTAAATGATGTATTTGGTTTTATTGTGTCAGTGAGACTTTAAATAAAAACCCTGAACGTTGATGTCAGACGACCATCTGGTCGTTTCAGTAAAGCTTTTAGTGCATTTTCAACCTTTAATACCCACAAAAAATTCAGTTCAGAGAGATTTTCAACACAGCTGGATGCTCAACAATGGAAACATTAACGTTTAAAATCAGCGTGTCAGATTAAACCCGAAATGAAAATGAAATCTGGTCATAAATAATAGTCAAGAGGAATAATTTCATTATCAGATAAATGAAAACTCAAGCAAGAAAACAAAACCATTAGTTTGTCATGTTAGAAATGGACGCTCTCCAGCTCTGCTAATCCTTCATTGTTTCTCCTCGGCGGAGCTTTTAAGTGCTGCGATTGATGCGACGATGAGGAGCAAGAGCCCTGCAGCAGCGCGCTGTGGATATCTTATTAAACCAGCTTCCCTCTCTTAGCACGCTGATTCAGACAGATTGGGACTGTAGATCTGAAATGTGTCTTTAAAAACAATTAGAAATACTAAATTAAAGATAATAAGATAGGCGGCGGATGGCTGCAGGGAAGTCATGTTGGGTTTGAAGAGAAACTGGAGGGAATATAATAATAATGAGGCGAAGAAATGAGGTTTGAAATGATGAAAGAATGAAAAGAAGAAATGAAACTGAATGCAAACATTAGAAATCATCTGCATACTAAATAAACATTTTATTTGATGAGAGGGTTGAGACATAATTTAATTCACAGAAGCAATAAGTTTTTCAAATGAACCAATTATTAAACAAAGTTAATTGGCGGCTCTGTTTGTTGTTTTGCTGCAAGAGCACAGAAACATCCAGTGGCTGGAAAATCATCAGGAAGAAACTAATAAAAAGTTCCCTGCAAAAGGATTCAGGTTGAAATCATTTTGTTACGTTACAACCATAAACAGTGATCTGTTTTATTGTGATATTATATTGCAGACAACAAAGAGGTGAAATGAAGGAACTTCAGTAAAATAACTTCAGTTTTGAACTCCACAGATCTGATCTTTGTGGAAAGGAATGTCTTTGTTGAAGCAAACATGATGGTTTTCTAGGAAACAAAAACTAACTTTTAACCTGCAGTGAAATGTCTGAATACAAATTTAATATCAAAAACAGTTCATAAAGTGAATTACCGCATTTTCTGGAATATGAGTCGCTCCAAAGTATAAATCACATCAGTCAAAAATGCATCATGAGGAGGAAAAAACACAGATAATCACTCCAGGCTGCGAGTGGCTGGACCAGACCGAACAGTGAGAAATATGATATCATGTTTAATATTTTCAGAAACAATTATCCGCATCAGATTGAAGGAAATACAAATTGTTTGTTTGAAACTTGCACATGACTCCTTGCCTCAGCCGTTTTTAGCAAAATAGTGGAACCAGTTCTGGATAAAAACATAATAATATATATTGGATGGTAGCATTTAAATGCAAGGAAATAAAAACACGTTTGTACGGAAGAGGATTCGGGTCACTGAACAAGTAACTTTTTCCTCAGAATTCAAACAATTTTCTCTGAATTGTGACTTTTTTCAGAAAGTTTAGACTTTAATCTTCTGACATCAAAAGTCTATTTTTTTTTTCTCTGGCCCTAATTCTCTTCCATACATTTTGACATTTCTGGTATTTCTGTTTCTCATATTTCAGTGGATTCACTTGTTTCAACAATGTCAGTAAAAGTGCCAAAAACAGTGTTATACTGCAACGAAACCTTTGCTCTTTTCTCCCTGCTATACATTGGATTCGCTGCTGCATCTCCACTGATGTAGCAGAAAATCAGAAAACAGCCTGGAGCTGCAAAGAGTGGAGCGTCCTTGAAAATCAGTACATGACTGCAAGGCCATTCTGCACATTTTTATGTGGAGGAAAATTTGTCCTTGAGACTTTCATTCATCTTTGATTCGTAAGAATTTGTTAGGAGTCTCCAAGTCAGGAAATTATAACAATGGATCCCTATTAGCTGAGCCTGACAGCCAGGAAGCTGGTGTTCAAAATGAAAAGCATTTTACAAAGGAAATCAGTGACATAATTAATAGATCTTGTAGGAATATTTAAAAAATAATTACAACTCATACAAAATGTTGATTCATTTATAAAATGTACAATCGTTAAGCATTTCATTTGTAAGTGTGTTGCTTCTTAATGGCTTCTCCTTTTAAAACCTGACATCTGTTCAGCTTTTATGAGGGTTCGTTGTAAAGAGTTTCATTTCTTTCATTGCTTTGTGAGTGAAAGTGCATTAGAGAAAGTTTTTGCTTGAGGAATTTGAAAACGTCCTTTAACTGCACGTCTGGTGACGTATCCATGTGAATTTAAATTGCCCTTTAACCGAGCTAAGAAAAACTTTGGTGTCTTAAGATGTTCCATGTCTTGTTTTGTTGAACAGATACGATTATGAAGCAGGAGCCAGAGAGCAACAAAATAATCACTCTGGGAGAGGAAAAGCTCAAAAAGAAGAAAACTCTGCAGGATGAGGAAGATCATCACAGTCAGACCCCCAGTGTCATCAAGCCTCGTCCTTCCTCTGAGAGGAGGATGAGGATGAGGAAAACTGTCCCATGTGACCCGAACTCAGACCATGAGAAAGAGCAGGACAGGTTGACAGACAAACCAAACCTTCCTGCTCCTCCGCCGGTTCGCTCCAGCTCCCGTCTGGCTGCTAAACCACGGCGGTTTCACTGCCTGTCCGCCGGATCGAGGCGCCATCCTGCGTCCAACTCGTCCAAATTCACCGAGGGACAAAACAAAGACTTGGCCGAGGCGTCCGAGGCTTCCCCGTCCGCCGAGTGGCAGCCAGTGGTCAGAGAGAGACGGTACCGGTGTTCCAGCTGCGGGAAAAGGTTCTACCAGCTCGGTCACCTCCGGAAACACCAGTTCAGCCACACAGATGAGAAACCCTTCCGCTGTCGAGACTGTGGGAAAAACTATACTTCATCGGAAAGTTTCAAAGCCCATCAGGTAACAGATACAGAAATGATGTTTGTTTTATTTGTATGTTTAAATTAAACTTAAAGAAAGGAAAATTTGAACCGACATCACTCCACTGTGAGTTTGTGCATGTGTTTGTTAAATTAACACCCTGGTCATTCTGGTCATTTGTTTACACAAATGTTATATTTTCTCTTGTGAACTCACCATTTGCTTAAAAATGTTTCTTTAAACAAAGTCAAATAAGAATGCAAGGAGTGGGAATGGAACAGCTGCTAAACAAACTTCAAAATTAGAACATGCATATAAATGTCTAATGACATGAAAAATAATTAAACCTTCAGCACAAATATTGAACTTTATTCAACGGAAGTTTACAAAACTGCTAAATAAATTAGATTTTTAAATTAGCTCTGCTACTAGCGCGTTAGCGAAAGTGTTCCCCCAACTCTCTGGAGAAAATATACAGAGAAAATATGATGTAAACATGTATGTCATAAAATCACAATTAGATACATTTAAGTTTGTAGTTAACAACAAGAAAAAGGGTCTGAATGCCAGGCAGCTCTACTAGATGAAATATTCTGAAAGAAAACAGTCTGTAGTTTTTCTCTAAAATAGTTTTCCTCTGGATGATTCTCTGTTGTCGTGTCGGAGAAAAGAAGAGCTGCTGAGACAAATGATTTGTTTTTAGTTGAGTCACAGAGGCGAGCGGCCGTTTTCCTGTCCTCACTGTGAAAAGACATACGGCCTGAAGCGGGACCTGAAGGAGCACCTGGTCCTGCACACCGGAGAGAAACCCTACACCTGTGAGAACTGTGGGAAATCCTTTGCACGACGCCCCTCGCTGCGCATCCACCGCCTGCTGCACTGCAGCAGGAAGGTCTACATGCTGTCGCCGAAGGTAGCAACAACCGGGATGGTTTCACTTGCTGCATTTCCATTACAAACATGCACAAATCTTTGTCTTTATTCTGCTAAAGTCCAAAAACACAATTTAATGATTGCAGTGTTTCAATTAAATAAGAAATCATGACAGCTGCACATTGCCTAAAAAAAAGACATAATCCCTCTACTGCTTCTTCTTCATCGTTTGCACCAGAAATATGCGGCTGTTGGTCATGTGACACAAAAACAAAGTGTTTCCATCGCAGCTTTGTGTCTCGTTCAATATGGTGGAAAAACCATCCCATCCTTAAAAAAAAATACTTTTTTTTACAGTGTGGTGTGTTTCATTTCAGACAATTTATTTTTGTAATTTCAATTTGTTCAATCCTGTGGATACATATAAATGCAGCTACTGACACCTCTCCTGCTCTGTTCAAATTAATTTGAATCCCAGCTTGTTTATTCCCAACCAGCCTTCTGACCTGTTTTCTCCCCTCCCTCCCAGGTGCAGTGCTCCGTCTGCTCCAAGGAGCTGGCCAACCCCAACTCCCTGAGGAACCACATGAAGCTGCACACCGGAGAGAAGCCGCACATCTGCCAGCACTGCGGGAAGCGCTTCAGACAGAAAGGTAACGCCGGCTCTGATCGCTTCCGTGTCTCTGATAGCTGGGCCGGAAACGGCTCTGAACGAGATTTAACTACAAATAACATCCGTCCATCCGTCCCTCCGTCCATCCATCCCTCCGTCTATCCGTCCCTCCGTCTATCCGTCCATCCGTCCCTCCGTCCATCCATCCCTCCATCCATCTGTCCATCAATCCAAAAGTAGTTTTGCACAACAGGATATTTCTTTTATTAAAATCTGTTTCCACCAATCAAGCAGCTTTTTGTTGCAGAGTGTAAACGTTTGTTTTCTGATGAGCAGGAAGCAGCGCTGAGACTTTCCTGCAATAATGTGTCTGTAATTCGCTGCTGACCTCCAGATCCACATCATTTTACCTTGTGATGAATCATCCCCGTTCATTTTCTGTCAGATCAGAACAATTGAACTGATAAGTCTAGACAGTCAGCTCCGTTTTAAAAACCCTCACAAAGGTGTGATAATTTTTCTTCTCAGCTCTCAAAAATAAGAACAGAAATTGTTTTTTTTTTTAAATGAACAACTTGGCAGATATTTTTAGCCTTCAGTGCAGACATTTGACTTTTCTTTGCTTGAGCTATTGTTGGATTTTCATTCTTTCTTTCTTATTATGTTAAACAAGAGAAGCAAAAAGAGGACATGATTGAGGTTACCAGGTGACGTTGCCGTGGAAACCGGAGGACTCTTTGGAAAAGAAATGCATTCAGTGTGAAATCTGATTTCTTGCTTGGAGATAGTTTTGTGTGTTTTGGTGCCAAATTAAGTACTTTATTGCTTTCTTTGATCCTTTTCAAGATTTCTTGGTGACGTTTTCAATTAGGCAGCCAAACTTAACTACCATCAATATGGGAGACTTTAACACAATGCATTGGAGTCCTATGTAGATATTTAGACCTTTCCCTTATTTCCTCATATTCAGTGTTAATTATGCTCATTCCAGGAGAATCCAGATGAAAATTTGTGTTGAATTGAGAGCATTTCTGAAATTCTAAGATTTTTCTTAGAGAATTTTCAATTAAACTTTAATGTAATTTTTAGTTTTTATATATTTCTTTGCCCACAATAACGCTGCTGTTGATCATTTTGGCTCATGTTACAAGAAGTTTGGACATCCCTGCTGTAGGGATTTGTGTGGATTCCGTTATCACCAAGTGGAAACTTGGACCAAACAGTTTTTTCTCTTTTTAGTTTCAGAGGAAACTTATTTGATCAGTTCCTGCCGACTCCCATCCAGCACTGATTACTGAGTTTTTTTTAGAGGCTAATGTGTTTCACATTGTTGGACAGATGCATCTTCATTCACGCCTTCCTGTCTGTCGGCCTCAGGGAACCTGGAGAGCCATCTGAGGGTTCACAGCGGGGAGAAACCGTTCCACTGCCCCGAGTGTCTGCAGACTTTCACTCAGAAGTCGGATCTTCAGCGCCACATGTTCACCCACACTGAGGGAGGGTTTCTTTGTAGCTACTGTGGGAAATCTCTGAGGGACCCCCACAGTCTGAGATACCATGAGCGGCTGCACACCGGAGAGAGACCCCACCGCTGCTCGATCTGTGGCAAAGGTGAAGCTGTCACTCTGAGCACAATCAAACAAGTTCTGCATGTAGAGAAAATCAGCTCGTATCTTCTTCCTTGTTTTTCTGAGCCCACATTGATTTTCCATCCTCTTTCAAGCGGAAAGAACAGTTTTTTTATTTTTGTTATCATGGTTGTCATGACTCCAAACTAAAAGTAAAGAGAGTTTCAGGCTTTTGAAAAAATAAGAGATTTTTTAGCTAACAAAAGCTAAAAAACGATCCACATTGTTGCTGTAGCCTCATTGTTGAGGTGAAGGATGATTATCAGCAGGAAACTTTGAAGATCCAGGAGTTTTAAGAATCCATTAAAAGAACATTGAAATGTTTTGCCCTAATCAGACTCTTCTGACGTATTTAAATCTTCAGTTACCGTTCTTCCCATCACCTGTTTCCACCCAGCCTGAAACATAGCAGCCAGGGGTGTGAATCATTTTGAGCTGAGCTGCATTTCAGTTTTAATACTGAGGCTTTAACAGTGGATTAACGCGCTTTAATCTGCTAATCCACTAATAGCAAACTAATTTATCGTTTAGCGCTTTTGCCAACTTTGAAAACATTTTTTGCACTTAACATCCCTGCAATATTTTTAAACTCTAAAAGCTAATTTACATCATGATATCGTTCCTGACAGTTGTGGGCACACTTCTGCTAACCTGCTAATAGCAGCTCATTTTTGTGTAGCGCTTTTTCTAACTTTGAAAAAGTGCACTTTTTCCAAATGCATTTTTTCCAGCTGAACCACTAATTTACTTGATTGTTTTGTAAACTTTCAGTTGAATGAAGTTGAACATCTGTCTTGAAGTTTTGGTTATTGGCATTTATATGCAGACTCTTATTTTGAAGTGATTGTTTACGCAGCAGTTCCGTTTCCTTTCCCTGTGGTCTCTTTTTTTCCAAAGCCATGCCACACTTTCCAGATTTTTCTTTGTAAAAAATGTGGAAACCATGAATCATTCTGAAGATAACACTGTAGTTCTATTACATAACATCCCAGTAAAATACGATGAAGTCTGTGGCTGAAACGTGACTAAATGTGTTGAGTGGCGCCCTCTGCAGGTTGTTCTGTGTCATTTAGACTAGTTTTGTTCCCAAACCATCTGTTTTTGACTGCTGTCCTCAGATTGAGACAGACAACTAGATTTATATTCAGAAAAGTGTGAAAAAAAATGTGAACAACCTTCAGAAAATTTTAAGCACTGCTGATCAGCACTGCTTTAGCAGGAAATATAAAGAAAGTAGATGCACCTTGAAACTTCCTCACTGTTACTTATTGTAAAGATGTGATGTAGCTTGTATTTTAAAGCTTTGAGAGACATTTGCATACATTTTATGCCTCAATTTTGTCCTTTCATCATGGAGTTAGAGGAGTTTCAGGGCGGAAAAACTGCAGCTGAGGCGAAGCAGCGATACATGAGTTGATGATAAAGCCAGTTGGGGGGTGAAGCACAAACCGGCACAATTCCCTGACCTCTTCCTCCTCCAAGCAAGCGCCGCCGTTTATCTCGCCCAGCAGGCTGCAGACGCTCTGTCCTGCATGCATGATTGGAAAGCACAAGCTGCTGATGACGCCGCACATGTTCACAGATTCTGTTCATCAAACGTTCATCAGTAAAAGAAAAACTTGTCTGCTGACTTCACTGGTTTCATTAACAATAAAGTCGGAAGCAAATAAGATATTTTCTGCCTAATGTGCAGAAAAAGCTGGAGAAAATAGATATTTCTACACTCGACTGTGGAGAAATATGTATTTTTGCTTTTGCATGTTCGTCAAGAAATGTATATATTTTGTTTTTGGTTTCCCTTATACAAGCGTTTTTGTCAGTAATGATGTCAAGCAATCAAATAAAATGAAAGAAAATGTATGAATGAGAAAAAGCAAATCAATTCCTTTTTAAATAAGATTTTATTACTTAAATGCTAAACGACTCAAATAGCAATTTTAGTCTTAAGCTCGAGGTTTGAAAACTGCAGAAAACATGAGAAATAAGATATTTAACCTTTAAATATTAAAAAGCAAACCTAAATTGAAGCATTAGTAAACCCTGGTTTTTATATGAACTAAATTAATAAAGATTAGGTTAGACTAACCAATTAGACATTCAGTCAGATATTAAAATAATCATTAGCTGGAGTCCTTTAAAGCAAGAACTGTGTTTGTTTCCTCCTCAGGCTACACCATGGCGACCAAACTGAGGAGACACATGAGGTCTTCCCACCTGAAGGAGAAACCGTACAGTTGCTCCTGCGGCGCCTCGTACACCTTGAGGCAGAGTCTGCTTCGGCACGAGGCTCAGCACCGGCCCAACACAGAAGGACCGAGCAAAGCAGGTCCAGAGGAACCGGTGGCTTCGGGCTGCAGCCACCTGAAACCGACCCGAGGAAGACCGAGGAAGACTGGGCTTCATCTGGAGACCAGAGGAAAGAATGAACTGCGGGAAAAAGACGAGGAAACTCTGAAAACGTCAGAGGCTGCAGGCGACGTCCAGCACACGGTCATTTACGTCCACACAGACGAGCTGCCTGCAGGGGCGCAGCCGGAGCTGCTGGAGGTGCTGCTGCCTGACGGCGCGGAGCAATGCATTCTGGTCCAGGGGCAGCAGCGGCTGGGAGAGCTGCTGATCCTGCAGGAGGAGGCGGACGGACTCTGCAACGTGGCGGAGACCATTGAGATAGACACGGTGTAACCCGAAGCCGGAGGACGCCGACGATCAATCAGATGATTGATTAATGAGATCACCCTTCCAATCAGCCGACCTCGTCTGCATTTCACCTCGTTTATTAGGGAAAATTGTCTTTGAGCAACCTTCATTCAACAGATGTGAATGAATTAAAGCTGATTAACTGCTGATAATTCTGAAAAATACTCAGTTTTCATGAACTTTGTGCCGTTTTTGCTGTCAAAGGGCAAAACTTTGTTAAACTGACAAAGCAGGGTTTATGTTAAACCCTCATCAGAAACACCTGGAGTGTTGACATGGTTCTTCCATGCACGTTTGAGAAGTAGTTTCATTTCCATGACAACCATTCAGCTGTCCAAAAGGCCAGGATGGCTTTTTGGACAGCTGAGTTTAGCCGGTGTTTCGGCTGTTTTTCAGTTTTATGGAAGTTTGTTCCAGATTAATGAAGCATAAAATTGTCTAGATATTTCTGGGAGTCTTAATCCTGGAAATGTTCTTCAGGTGGTAGAAAAACAACTTTGTAGATGAATTTATGTGTTTCTGGAGGTTCAGGTCTGAGTTTTAAAACTCAAGTATTTTATTTATTTCTCACCGTGAAACAGAAAGAATAGAACATTTTTATTACTTTTTAATAAAACTTATGTCTATTTTTTACAACAAAACCAGGATTTGGTCAGTATTTCTTTTTAAAACATTAGTTGTGTTTTGTTGTGGTTTTCATTATTGTATTAATAAAATGCAGATTTGAGTGCACCCTCATCCAAAAGATTATGAAATTTTGCCAAAGAGAGCAAAACGCGCGATGCTGAATAGATAAAAACTTTTTGTTGTTTCTAACATTTTTAATCTCAAAAGAGTATTTTACTCTAAGACTTTTACATTTTGTTCAAAGATGTTTTCCATCCAATCAGACTGAATTTGATCTATTTTGCAAAGAGGGAAAGACTGAAAACTTCAGTCTGTAGATGTTTGAAGGAGGTGGAGACAAAGTTCAACTGGGCTGAACATAAATATTTGTATCAAGTAAAATTCAAACGAAATACTGAGACATTTGTGGTTTCAGTGTAAAAACTTGGCAATGAATAGTTTCAAGGCTGTATGTTTGGTTTATTTTTAAATAAACCTTTGATTGCTTTATTCAGCTGTCAGAAACTTACAGTCAAAAATAAACAGGCCTAAAATAAATTTAAAAAGACATCAGTAATGTTCACGTCTCCTCAGAAAAGCCAAGCAGATGGAAATCTTTTATCAGATGTAGATAACACAACTTCTGCATCAAAGCCTTTTTTGTAAATATGAAAATAGCTCGTCATGATGTGCAGCGATGAATCCTCTTCCTGCTGCACAGTGACAAACACTCAGAGAAAGCTCTCCATGCCGAAGGACTCCTGACTGCAGGGAGGAACATGTAATTAAATGCCAGTCTTGCTCAGGAGGACCTTGTTTCGAACTGCAATGGATTTCATGTGTTGCATAATAAAGAGTCCAGCGAGTGTTATTTCTGTTGCTCAGAAATGCGTGAGTAGGAGTTGAAAAAAGGATCGCTCAGGGATATTGTCCTTTGAAAATAAAGTAAGAAATAGAAATCAAAAGAAGCTGCACACATTGGGTCTCCATCGGGTTTTAAGGCGTTCGCCATGTAATTGTGGTTTCTGTGTTTGGAGACGAAGCTGCAGTTTGTCTGTCCAGTGTCAGCTCTCACCGGTGATAGGAAGCAGCCAGGCAGAACGTGAAATCCTTTCAATTCTGGAACCAACTGCTAAAAAACTGCAAAACAGCCGAAATCAAGACTAAAAACCCACATACTTAGAATTGCTTTTAAATAGTAATCCATGGAAAATTGACCAACATATTTGAGCCACGTTGATGAGTTTAATGACAAACATGTCATTACACTGCAAAAACCCAAAATCTTACCAAATATCTTTGCTCTATTGAAATAAGACAAAAATAAATTAAAATGACTTCAGCAAGATATAACTGTTTGTTTCAATCCAATAATTCCTGAATATTAATGAAAGTTTCAGTTTCATCGTCACTAATAACGAGGAAAACATCTTGCTATCAGTGAAATAATCCTCCAGTTGTCCAGATGTTTTTCATCAATGTTAAAACAAACTTCTATTTCCTGCTGAAGTTATTTTTATTTAGTTTAAATTAAACTAAATTCATTTAGTTTGTTTAATTTAGTTTAATTAAACTAAATTTAATTAGTTTAATTAAACTAAATTAAACTAAATTTAATTTTGTTTAACTTAAACTAAATTAATTTTGTGTGTTAGTTTTTGCAGTGTAATGTCTGTTAATGGTTTTCACAGTTGTTGACTATATGCTGTATTTATGATATGATGTAAAGCACTGTACAAATAAACTATTGATTGATTAGTAAATCAGGGTCCTTAAAAAATTAATGTGTCTAAAATTGAGGCATAAAAATGTTTAAATTTGTTTGAAAAATCTAAGTTGGCCTTTAATGCGCTAATCGCTGGTCTTAGATTTTGATGCAGCAGGAATATTTAGTCCTGCTTGTTGTATCGTCATTCATCTTATCAATCTAAACTCTGAACTTGGTGAATTTTCTGGGACATTCACTCCTAAAAAACTGGCAGCTGAGAAATTTCTTTGTCTCTGTGCTGAATAATTCACTTCAGCTAGTTTGGATCTGGCCTTTAAGCAGCGATTCATGTACGACCGCCAAGTGCATCGAATCCTGCCAACAACGCCAAGATCTCTCAGGGGAAAACGAAACAAACGTCCGCCTGAGGACAGGAGCTGGAAATGCAAATTTGCGTGTTTATTTTGTAAAAAAGAATTTTAAGTAGAAATTTATCTTTCTTACTGCGTGTGAGATGGAGCTCGTCTTAGTTCTCTGACCTAAGATGATTTTTTTTCTCACAGTTGTGAACAATCTTTCGCCTTTTCACCCGGCTTCATAATCCCTCCCAGACGGATCAGAAACTTTTTCCGTCGTCTTTTCATGCTGGCATCACAAGAGTCTCAGACTTTCCAGCCATGCAACAACATTTCAGCCTTTAATGGATGTCTGTAAAACGTTGTATGTCAACAGCAATAATCTAGTTCAACTCTCATCTAGAAAAAGCTATTCTGCAAAACTGCCTTGCTTTTACAGCGGTAAAATCTCCGATTGTTCTCCAGCTGTGAGGTTGAATAAAAACACGTAACCAGTTCTGCACCATCAACCCAAACAGCAGCAGACTTAGCCTGACAGAAATCACTGAAAATTGCAGATTTTCCGAGGCTGTAGGTCAAGCCATTGGACAGCCTGAGAGTGTCGGTACAAAACAAGCAGGTTTCGCCGCTAATGGGTGTCTGACGCACAAAGAGAGCAGAAGAGATTCAATGTTGTTGTTTTTCTTGCCTTTCATCGAATCAGGAGGTTTTTAGTCTGATTAGCTCATGGTTTACCTCAACAAAAGGAAATAAAACGCAAAATAAATCCTAATTATCACCCTGATTGGGTTTTTTACCCGTTTAATTTGTTTCCCAAATTACTTGTGATCAACAAAAATTGGCTTTTTCACAAATTCAAAACATTTATATATTTTGCTGATGTCAAAACGTCGTAATGTTTTTAATGTGGATGAATTAATGTGAACAGTAGAAAAAAGTAGTTTGATTATAAGCTATCCTTCAATAAAAACAAAATATTTTGCGCTAAATGGATCTACAATAATGTGAAGTTGCAAATAAATATAGTAGAAAATAAAAAGTGTATAAAACAAAAATTTTATGTATAACTTTCACATTGAATTTATTAGAAATGTTGCAAAACAATTGGAATATTGCTTAAAAGAAAAGATTGAATAAATGTAAAAGGCTTGAAAATGACAAAGTCGTCCTTTTTTCCACTATAAACAAACAGAACAACTATTGAGAGAGTAATTAAATTACAGAATAAAGATTTTATTAATAAAGTGGGATTGGATGTAAAGCATAAATAAAATTTGATTGAACCAACTAACAAACTTTTTATTCAAGGTAATATTTCAACATTTTAAATACTGTATAAATAAAAATACTGGAAATAATGTTCAACCATTCAGGAATGATTGAAGATAAAGAATAAAATAAATTTTTAACTGCAGCTTTAAAATCTAATGAGCTCCTAAACGAGGAGTTTAAATTCAGCGAACAGTGAAGTGGACATAACAGATTTTGATGGTAAATTGATTACATTTTATTTGACTTCCAAAGGTTTTAACATGTTTATCCAACATCTTAGTTAAATAAAATCAAAGTTTCACCTCCAGAGTTGCACTGTAAAAACCTCCTGCGGCTGAAAGCCTGTGTGGGAGTGGAGGCTGTTAAAACTGCAAACTAAAAGCTGCAGAGCCTCAAATAGTTGGAGAGCTTCAGTTATTTTCCTCCAATAGCCACACAATCACGTCCTCTTCACAAAGCGGAGGGTCAGTTAGCGAAGGTGAGAGAGACAAGGCTGCGGCCGTCGCTTTATTCAGCCTGTAACGTTACACCTGTTGTAGCTTTATGGAACAAAAGTCCAAAAGAGTCAAGAGATGACAGGCTTTACGCCTCGTACTCAGTTTGCCAGCAGAAACATCGTCTGATTGGGATGAATCCTCCTTTTATCAGAGGAAATTTGATTCAAGGTTCGTAAAGGGGCGTAAAGGTTGTACCTTCACTTTTAAATGCATTTTTACTGCACGGTTTTGAACATCTTTCTATTTTTTTCGAGTATATTTATCATGTCTCCTGCTGAATACTATCAGATAAACCCAAGTGAGTGCAGGTCAGCCAGTGGCGACCCAAAGGGGGGATAAAAGAGGGCCGTGGCCCCTCTTGAAAAATGCTGGTCATTCCCAAGAATCATGTTCGGTTCATGCAAAGACATACAGAGCAATAAATGTAAAACCCAAATAAACACAAACATATGCATGTATAAACACATTGCATGTTATTGTTGACGTACAGAAGTTTTGCGCGTGCAGACAACGCATATTATGTAATAAATTCATTTTATCTATAAATGAAACCTGGAGATGTAGATATTATTAACTTAGTGCAGTGCGCCGCAGCCAAGGGAAGAATAATGCAGGAAAAGCATGGAAGAACAACTCAAAACAACTCAAAACACAGACCCGTTACCATAGCAACTGACTGACAACAGTTCCACTAGCATATCAGGATTCAACCCCCTAAAAACACACAAACATTTCCCACACAAAGAACAGAAAATACAATCCATTACAGTTTTATGTTTTTAGGTTTGATGTTTATTTTACTATCATTATTAAGTGATCGTTGTCATAGATTAGCCAGCGCTGCTATTAGCCAAGCTAACACAGCGGTGGTTGATTAGCTAATTTAAACTCCTGCTCTACTGACAGTCTGTCAGAGTCGGTGTGGGTCGCCCTTTATTTT
This sequence comes from Poeciliopsis gracilis, assembly GCA_911649635.1. NCBI lineage: Eukaryota > Metazoa > Chordata > Actinopteri > Cyprinodontiformes > Poeciliidae > Poeciliopsis > Poeciliopsis gracilis. Next base: position 9,244,296 of record CAJVRI010001162.1, read on the forward strand.
TTTTAACTGAACCGAAAAACACAGAATTCCACAGCACATCTGAGTTAAGGTTGTCATAGTCAAGCTAGCATAAATGATCAACTTTCCTCTTCCTTGCTATTTTTTTCCTTGCTATGAAACTTTTTCCTGACTTTGTTATATAGCTGTCTAGTGTTAACATGTAGGACTGTGTTCCTTTTTGTTTTATGCATCATGGCTACATTAAGATGTTTGGGGCAACACAGGAAACGGGCCCGCAAAAATAAAAGTCCTTGACTAATTGTGGGTTACATTATAGTCACAATTCGGTGTTTAAGCATTTTCAGACGTTTAAAGCTCAGCTGTAAGTTTGTGATTAATGCTGTTGGAAAAAAACAGAAAAGCTTTGGATGTTTAGCATTAGCCTGGATCCCGTCTGCTGCGTTTACAGCAGCCTCACTTCCCAACATAATTAGTCTATTTATCATTTATGACTGGAAGCCAAAAGTCTTTGCGCTCTGCTAAAATTGAATATTCTGACGTTGACATCAGCAAAATGTTGCTTTTTGTTTCAGTCTCAGCCCAGGCCTCAGGTGCAAACGAAGCGCAGCTTTTAATCAGCACTGACTTGATTAAAGCAACAACTACTTGATTAAACTCTCCTCACAAGTCAAGTTTTGACTTTTTTAACGTAATAAAAACCGAAGAGATGCTGGTTTGTCTGGTTTATCAGTTTGATCTCATCTGAAAAAAGAAAAAACTGACAAAAACATTTCAGCACACAGAAGAAGTGAACTGATGGATCTATAACAGAGAATCTATACCAACATAAAGTTTATGATGCAAAAACTTTCCTCAAAACAAAATCAGACTCTAGTAGATGAGTGGAAGACGCATCGGACTGCGGTTTGTTTCAGCTGGTTTAAATCCAGCTGTTTCATGAAGGACGTCCTGATTTTTTCCAACCAAGAAAGTTCAGACAATAAGGGTGTCATTCCCACCAGCCATGTTCAATCCGCTTTCATCCAACTTCAAAACACACTGAGCACAACTTCCTTCTTCACAAAAACTAAAATTGAGTGGATGATTCCTCTTTTATCTCTGGTAAAAGACCACAAGTCTTTTCTCCAGCTAGTGCTAGCCTAGCATGTTTGTTTTGGTTGTATTTACCCAGAATGCTCTGCTCTGTAGTCCACTTCCTGCTTTTGGTCTGCTTGGCATTCACATATACATTCATATGGAACCAGAGTTCGATTAGCATTCACACCTTCCCAACTGAACCGGATTCCTAAACAAGTGGAGTTGGACTAAAGCGACTGAACCGGTCTGATGTGACCGGTCCAGATTACATTGTTTAACCGTCTGTAATCTGGAACGTTTTATTTTGCTGTTGGCAGCATTTACTGAAGAATGAGTTGAATAAAACTCTTACTTGAGATGACCTTCGGCTCCTTTGCTTTTTAATAACCTTTGATCCCGTTGCAGGATTACTTTCTCCATTTTTGGCTCCTGGACCCAAAAAAAGCTGCTTCTCAGAGAAACGTCCACATCTGTTTTTCTGTTTTTCTCTCCGTAATACTTCTTCTCTTCTGTCTACTTGTTACCTGCTTCCCCTCCTCCTCCATCAGTTGGAGAAATGACTCACCCAGGGATCCGAACTGCATCTTTCCAGCTTGTTAACTGGATAAAATAAACATTGTGTTTTGCAGGTTCTCTTTTTCAGGTCGACCAGGATTCAGACTGCAGCTTCGGGGGGATTTAGCGGCGCAGACGCTGCTGAACACTTCCCTGCAGAGGTGAAGCCAAATGGCCTCTTTAATTCTCACATCAGCAGTTCCTGCTCCTAATCCGCTCTTCCCCCGATCAGGAGGAACAGCCTGGCGCCACACAATAATGCATTCATGCCTCCAAATTACTGCAATGTCAGAAAATATCTCCAACAGGACATCCTGGGTTCAGAGTCTCACTTCTGGAAATACATGTAAACATCAATAATACCTTCACCTTCTGACCGGAGGCCACCAGGGGGTTCAGACTGCGGCATGGGGGCCATTTGTGGCCCCTCGACTGATTTTGTGCGGTCCCAAGTGCAATTCAGGAAAAACACAAATCTGGAATATGGGTAATATTCTAATTTTCTTATGCGTTACCTTGTAATAAATTTTGCATTTCTTGCGAAATTAACTTCAAATTAATGCAGAATTATAATGTTTTAAGACCAACTCAACTTTAAGACTTTTTAAGACTCTTTTAAGACAATTATTGATGGAATTTAAGACATTTATAACAACAAAAACATACAAAGGAAAACTGCAAAATATGCAGGTTTTCTGCAGGTTTTGCTAACTCAGATATTGGACTTTTAAACCTTCACTTTCTGTAAATGCTTGAAAATGATTTACTTTGGCACACAAATATTTTTAATTAAAAGCTTTTGGCCCGTGTAACAGAAAGTTTGGACATCACTAGTTTAAGTTGTTAAACTGAAGCTGAACTCATTTTAACAATATTTAGTTTTTCCACCACCTGAGGAGTTTAGATCAGTTTAGATCAGTTTAGATCAGTTTAGATCAGTTTGGATCAGTTTGGATCAGTTTAGATCAGTTTAGATCAGTTTGGATCAGTTTAGATCAGTTTGGATCAGTTTAGATCAGTTTAGATCAGTTTGGATCAGTTTGGATCAGTTTAGATCAGTTTAGATCAGTTTGGACCTTCGTTTCATTTCTGTTCTGTTTTAATAAATCTCATCATTTGTGTTTCTGTTTATAACAGACGTTTGGAATCAAGTTGGTTTGGTTCCGATTGTTGGAGCCACAGTTTGATTTAAAGCGTCTAAAATGGTGAATAAAACTGAACCGTTCTCTGCAGAGCAAAACATTGAGATCATTTTGAAAGCTAAATTTGACTGATTGGGAAGTGAACGTACTGAATCTTGGCTGATTGCTGCATCAAGGCTTTTTAGCAACATTGATCCTCTACACTGTGTAGGGAGGCAGTTTTATTATTTACCACCACATATATACAGTCCAGCAAGTCCAAATGTTCACAGGGAACTTTTCTCGTCCTTTGGGCTTCACAGGCTGCAGAAAAAGTTGCATCACTTCTTTTCTTTCTCCTTAGAAGGTCTGATTCATCGGCGCCCCGGAGCCCCGACATCAGATTCTCAGAATATTCACTTTTCTGCACGGTTAATAATACATGCATGAAGAAATACTGAAAATCCAGACTCAGGTTTGTTTCTTTGTTTGACAGCCAAAAAACTTCTCAATTCCCAACGTTTTGCTCTAAAAATGAACCAGATTGTTATTGGATGTATTTTAGGACATTGACAGTTTATGAGCATCAAAGGGAAGAAAAACTAGAAAAAATAGGGACATGAATTTGATTAGAATTGATCAGCAGTCTAAATAAACGCCTCCAAACCCCTGCCAGTGGTAAGAAGGCAATAAGTTGCTCACAGCTTCACCTTAACGAGGCAATTATTGGTAATAAATCAGAGCGTCGCATCATTCAGCAACAGTAAACACACAAAAAGAAAAAACTGGAGATGCTAAACAAATCTCATTAGAAAATTAGAAACCTGCGATAAATTATTCATGATAGCCAGTGTGTGTGTTTTGAAGCGAGATCGATCATACTCCTGCGCGACGCCCAGAAGCGATTAGGAGCAGATGAGTGAGCCACGCCTCTCTGAAAACCAGATCTGAAAACCAGATCTGAAAAACCAGCAGAGACGAGAGGCGGGTCAGAACCGAACAGCAGGCTGGAGCTAAAAATACGCCTCTTTCTAAGGATTTCACTGAGTTCTGCTGGAAACTGGAGCAGACGGCCTCCAGGGGAGTTTATTGTTTCCACATCTGTCCGCCTCACTTCACAGTATTTACACTTTTAGTCCAACTTTGGACCCGATTGAAGGATGAAATGATTGAATGATGCAGTGAGCGTAACGACGCGTTGATCGTTTCTGTACTTTTAATGTCTCTCCTCTTCACAGGGTTTCTGAAACTCTTAAAAAAGTTTTAAACTCAAATTTAAGACTTTTTAAGACCATTGTGAAGTTAAGAACAGTAACATGATGCAGGTAAAAAAGGAAAGTCACAAACACATAAACTGCTTGGGTTGGTGACAGAAGTGACTGGCCAGATTATGGCACAGCCGATAAATTTCCACTTTCTTATGATGGACAGAAATCAAGCAAATACATATTAAAAAATGTTTCAATATTCCACTTAATATGGAAACTACAACTCAGCATTTCGGCTGTTTTTCAGTTTTCTGGAAGTTTGTTCCACATTAGTGGAGCATAAGTTTCTCTAGTTTCTGGAAACGTTTGTAACCGTCTTTATGTGGCTCTGAAGGTTCAGGTCAGAGGTCAGCCTGATCCCTAGTTTCTGTCTATAATAAATGCAGCTGTGTTGATTCTAGATCTATAACTCTAGATCTATAACTCCAGATCTATAACTCCAGATCTATAACTCCAGATCTGTATCCCAGGTCGTTCCCCTTTAGGTCCAAAGGTGAAAACGTCAGTTTCTGTTCATCTGGAGGAAGTTTTGGTGCTTCCACACATTCATCTATTTATGGGTGACCTTGTAATGTAGGGCTGTGTATCACCTGCGTTGCTATGGTAATTAATCCTATTTTTATGTAATCTGAGCTCTCATATAGATGCTGAATAGGAGCGGTCCTGGTGTTGAACCTTGTGGTACTCCATATCTGTCTGCTCCGGCGAGAAGTCCTGTTGGAACAAAGAAATCCCAGCATAAATCGCCTGAATTAGTTCACCTGAAATGAGAAAACAGAACTGACCTGTAACGTTTCAGGACGATCTGGACGTTTTAGTAAATAATTCCTTAATATTGAGGAAAACCTTCCAGTAGATGGGCAGATAATTTAACTTGTTATAAGTGACATAATCTGAACAATCATTGATATTAAGAAATTATTCACTCAAAAGAAGCTCCTACATGTTGATGAAAAGTTACTTGTAAGTTGTTTCTCGTTTCAAATGCACCAGGATGTTTTTACTGTGGAACAGCAGCTCTTACAACTAAACTCTAAAAGTCACAAACATTTTGAAAATGTTTAATGCAGGAAATAAGATGTTTGCAGTAGAAACTTTGTAAGATTTTGTTAGATAAACATAAATTGATTGAGGATCAAATAGAGGGTCAGTGATTTTTTTCCTCTCATCCTTTTCTTCTCTGAATTTCATTCTTTTGTTTTCATTCATCCGTTCATCTCATCCTTTCCGTTTCCCCAAATTCCAATCCTCTCATCATTTCCATCCTCCCACTCCTCTTCCTCCTCTCAAATCCCTCTTGTCTTCTCCTTCAAAGATCTGCTGCTCTCTCGCGCTCCTCTTCACGGATCCCTCGCTCTTTCCTTTCATCTCTCCTCTTCGTCTCTCCTCCTCCTCCTCCTCCTCTTCCTCCAGCAGAACAGAATCGGTGCAGCAGCAGCAGCAGCAGCAGAGTCACTTCGCTCTGCAACAACCAAAGTGGGGACCTCTTCTTCTTCTTCTTCTTTTTAAAGCACATTCTCAGTCATTTCTGATCCACTTTTTTCCAGTTGTGTTGATTTTCCGGAGCAGCTGCAGCAGCATGACGGTTCCTGTCCTTGCGGCTCCAGCGTGCGGACGCATGCTCATGCTCTGCTTCTTTTTGCTTCTCGTTGGAAATAACTGGGCCACCGTTTCTGCCAGCTTCCATGGATGTGATAGTTTTTAAAAAGTGTTTGATGATGCTCCACCTGAAGATTGGCATCAAGCAGCCGCATCTCCACCGCCACCGATGAGCTCCAGCCTCTAAAACCTGCAGGATTTTGGCTTTTATTTCGTTCCCTGTCAGAATCTTGAATGAACTGGAGGCTGAAGGATGGACTTCGCAGACGACTCGAACTCGTCCGTCAACCAGACGTCGTCCTCCTCGCTGGCGAAGTCGCCTCCTCTTCCTCCTCACTCGCAGGCGGCGTCGGTGTGCATCGTGCTGGTGGTGGCGGTCATCATCCTGGGGACGGTGGTGGGGAACGTTCTGGTGGTGGTGGCCGTGTTCACCAGCCGAGCCCTGAGGGCCCCGCAGAACCTCTTCCTGGTGTCGCTGGCGTCGGCGGACATCTTGGTGGCCACGCTGGTCATCCCCTTCTCGCTGGCCAATGAGGTGATGGCTTCACTAAGGGTTTAAATTGAAAATATAACAATTAACCTAAGAATGTGTTTTACTGGGAAGGATGGTTTTCATTTATTCACATTTAAAGATGTGAACGTTTGGCTTTCAGAGCATGTTTCCTTCCAGGATATGGAGATCAGTTTGTAAATTTACAGCAAACTTTCGGTAGAAGAAAGTAAAATATAGCTTCTCTTGAGTCTGATGGATTCCATCAGACTACAAACCTCGGTCTGGGTTCGGCTGAAGCGATTCTGATTCGCTTGAAAAGAAGGAAGTGAAGTGCAGCACAGGGCATTCTGGGTAAAAATAACCTAAACAAACATCCTGGCTTAGTGCTAGCGAGAGAAATGATTTGTGTCTTTAGTCAAAGAGAAATCCTAAAATCTGATCGCACTCCACTTTGTCTGCATTTCCTGAAGAAGGAAGTTGCGCCTGATGTCTGCAGAGGTTTTAGTGTTGTTTCCTTCAGTGGTTCTTGGTGCAGCGCCCCCACAGGCCAGGAGGGAAACACATTGCTCAAAGGGTTTGGTTGGTTTGGTTCAGGGAGGTGAGAAAGAACCACAGCAGCTGGAGATGTTTCAGTTCTGATCCCAGAGTCGACTGGATTTCTGAACAAACTTGCATGACCTGATCATTCAGAAACAGACATTTCTGCTGCTTTCAAAACATGAAATCTGCACAACAGAAGCAGCAAAAGGTTCAGATGCTGTTTGGAGAAAGAACTCTGCGCGTTTAGGATTTCCCTTTGGGGGAAGAAACGCGCTCCCCGCCAGAAACTGTCGGGTGCCCAGAGGGAACGACCTGATTTGAGCGCAATTTGGCGAGCTTCATGCAGATCAGCGACGCGTGTGTGAAGGTTTTCACTCTGGAAGGAGCTGCGGTGCCCAGACCCACCACCAGGGGGCAGTAGTGGTTCCATCACTGAGTTATCAGGACAGGTTCAGAACTACATGATCGATTAATGAAGCATCATATATATAAACTTACAGCAGCTGCAGTTTTCACCACAAAGCATCAAAAAAGAAAAGGGATGAAAAAGAGGAAAGGGATTTATTTTCCATGATGCTTCTGATAATGGCAGTGATTATTTATGTGGTGCCTTTTGTAAAGTTGGGAGAATTATTTTTTTTAAGTCATTTTTCCACCATGTATTAATACCACAGTTTCAGAATAAATATTTTATCAGCAAGCTAAAGGTTTAGCTTCCAAACTAATTATTACGCTTTTTGTTAGTTAAATATTTTGTTTGTAAAATTAACATTTAGTTAGCTCTGGGCTAGCTAAATATTATTTAATATGGAGCTAAATACTTCCTAAAAAATTTTCAGCGCTAGCTAAATACTGAGAGCTACTCTAAATATTCAGCTAGCTCTGAGCTAAATATTTAGCTTCCTAAGAAAATATTTATTTTAGAGTTAGTATTTATATTTGCTCGCGAAATAAATATTTACTCTTAATATTTAGCTAGTGCAGCGCTAACTAAATATTTAGCTTAGAACGAAACATTGTGCTCACAAACTCAATATTTAGCCGTTAGCTAGCTGAATATTTTGTTAGTAAACTCTGTAATCTTTTGCAGTTCTCTTTTAGATGAATTTATTCTGAGATTCAATTTGCTTGTAGAATTGATTCCAAATTGAAAATATAAACAGCGGTAATAAAGTATAAACATGTAGGTGAAGCAGTGAGCATTCGTTGCTCTGCTGGATTCAGGTGCAGGATGTTTTCATGTTTTCATGAGTTTCTGCTGCTGGAGAAGCTCTGGGGGAATCTGGAGGGGACAGAAGAAGCACATTTTGATGAATAAAACATGATGACATACATATGAAGCTTAAGAGTCTCTCCGGAGTTTTGCAAAGATAAAAACCTACATGGAAATGCGGCCTGTTCTGTCCTGTTTCTAGCGTTCCTCTGAATCTTTACCAGTGTTTGTTGAGGCACAACATTTAATGACATCTCAGAAAAACAATGAAAATTTAATTTTATGGCCTGCAGGTTTTCTCCAGTAACTCTGACTTCCTCCCAAAGCTCAAAAGCAAACTTGTTAGTTCATTTGCAACCACAAATTACCTTTGGGTCCAACTCCTGATCGTCTCACTGGTCGTATTGGACTGGCAACCTGATGACCTTTGACACATTTGAGACTCTGCAACCCTAATCATCACAGGACAAAGAAGCTTCTCTGCTACCAGCTAAAATAAATTACTGCTTTGAGCTAGAAAAGGCTATTTATAATTCATTCATATAAAAAATATTATAAATCATAATATAAATCTTTAATATAAAGAATATAATATAAGGAAACGGAATATAGCGGCCTTTCAAAATAAGAATATAAACGTTTTAACTATTGGAGAATGATTCGCGGTTCATAAACAAAACTTCAACACAGATGAACTTTGCAAATCAGCAAAGTAAATCAGAGCTTTGGAATTTATTTTGAATGTTTTCAGCGTTTGCTAAAGCGATAAAACGCCGAGCTGTCGGTGGATTTGGGCCCAGTTGCATAACCAGCCCAGTTGGAGAATCGGAGTAAATTCTGGTCAGTTTTTTCACCTCCTGGCCTCAAACATGTTGAAAATATTCATATTTTTAGCACATTTGAATCTGTTTGTGAGCCTTTTCGTCTCTCTGTGAAGCTGCTGGTGCTGATCCTCCTCTCCATCCCATCGGTGGCAGCCGGCTGCTTTTCACCAGCCCGGAATAATTGCGATCAATCGGAGGCTGACCCTTATTCCCACATGCCTGGGTTGTGTCTCTGCGTCTCTCCAGGGAGCAGCAACAGCTTTATTGTTTCGGTTTTCTCATAAAGCATTCGGCTCTGTTGTCTGGATTCTTCTTCTTTTTTTGGTCTTCATTGTTAATCATCTTGTAATTAAGTGTTTTCCAGTTGATGGACTGATGGAATTATAATGAGGCGATTCATTGTTTAAGAGAGGAAATGGAAGAAAAAAACACAGATTGCAAAGATGCTGAAACCAAAAACAACAACATGTTTAACGATTAGAGCTCAACTGAATCCAATTTTATAGAAAACATTTTTTTGAATGAAAAGGTTTTAGAATGGCATTTAGATTAAACATTAAGAGGACCTATGATTGGTTTCACTGCAGTGAAGCCTGGATCTCTTTGTAGCTCAATTATTTCTGAAATGATTAATGGAATCATCTTCAGTTTATTTCACATAGTGAGTCGTTTGTGCAGCTGATGGATCAGAGCTTTGCTGCTGTAAATCAGTCACATGATATTTATGTTAATTTAACTGAAAACATTAATGTCAGGTTCTGGAAGCTGATCATCACCTTTATGATGTTCTGCTTTAACAGACATTTTGAGGAAATTAATATTTTCCCTCTGTTGCTCCTGCTGTGACTCTAATAGAAACCTGATTTAATAGGTTTCAGAATTTAATCCTTAACAGATACATGCTGGAAGCATAAATACGGCCATTTTTTCATTAATATGGGGAATACTTGGAGCAAATACAGTGTGTCTTGCTGGAATACTTTGAGACTATGGCTGCTGTTGCGGTTTCCTGTTGGACCGGTGAGACTCCACACGCGTTGGGTGAAAACATTTTGGTTCTGTTTGGACCCAGTGTGAATGCTTTCATTGATAATGGGTGTGATTTACTGTGGGAGCGGGACCAGAATTGGCGTAAATTAGGAATAAGAAGTTATTTTGCAGCAGCCGGGTAAGAATCAGCCTTTTGTTCTACGCTTTCATTCCTTTGCCCCTTTGCAACTACGACACCAAATCACTCCAGGCGCCAAGATGGCCGTCTGAAGAGAGCATTGGACAGAGAGACTGAAATTGTTTTCCTGAGTAGTTTTTGTCTCCACTTGTTTGAGTCAAACTAAAGTCTGATGAATTTCGCCTGCTTGAGGCTCATAAACTGTTGGAGTTACAGAAGTTGTAACCAGCTAGAAAGCGACCCAAAGCTCCGCCCTGCTGACGTGTCGATCAAATTACCGACTTTCCCTGAATTCGCAGCACATGGTTCATTATCAGCGTCATAAACAGTGTTTCCCTGCAGCCGCATTAAAAACCTGCAGCAGACGAGATGCCATCCAGTTTTTTCCATACATGCTAGGCTACATGACGGTGCAGCACTGTCTCCATGGTTACTAATGGTTAACGAGGCATCCCTTCTTCATATTCAATATTTAATATCATCTTTCTAATTATACTTACGTATAAAGTTAAAAAGTGTAAATCCATGATGACACTGAGAGCTGCTCGTCCTGCTGTCCATCACCGCCGGATCTTTGCTCATTCCGTTACAAAATAAAATGACAATAAAGTTTGGTTTTCATCCTAAGACCATGTTTAATGTGAAATCAACTAAAGACAAGTGATATTAGGTTACCAGATGTCTGTTTTCGACCTGCTTTAAAGGAGTCCAGGTTGTTTGATCTACCAAAGACGATCCTGAAACTGAAGCGTGTGAAAACTTACGCAACCAGATCACTGCAACGTTTCTCTAAATATCATTAAGATTCCTCACAAGTTCGTCTCTGACTGGTTTCTTGTCCTTTTTCAGGTCATGGGGTACTGGTACTTCGGCTCCACCTGGTGCTCCTTCTACCTGGCTCTGGACGTCCTCTTCTGCACGTCCTCCATCGTCCACCTTTGCGCCATCAGCCTCGACCGCTACTGGTCCGTCACCAAAGCCGTCAGCTACAACCGCAAGCGGACCCCGAAGCGGATCAAAGTGATGATCAGCATCGTGTGGCTCATCTCCATCGTGATCTCCTCGCCGCCGCTCCTCATGTCGCAGAAAGACGTCGATTTAGAGGGAGAAGACAGGAGCGAGGTGAGCCGGCAGGAGTGCCTCATCAACAACCAGACGTGGTACATCCTCTCCTCCTGCATGGTGTCCTTCTTCGCCCCCGGCGTCATCATGATCCTCGTCTACTGCAAGATCTACCGCGTGGCCAAGCAGAGGGCCTCCACCGTGTTTGTGGCAAAGAACGTGATGGAGAGGCAGCCATCGCAGTCCGAGACCTGCTTCGTGGGCGGTGACGGTACCTGCCAAAGGAAGGGCAAGGCCCAGTATGAACTGGAGAGTCCCCAACCCGGACACCGACGCAGCTCTTCCAACGTCGACAGCAACAGCAGCAACCACAGAAGAGGAGAGCTGGACGACATCGACTTGGAGGAGAGGAACCCGGACCCAGAAGTAAAGGAGTCCTTTTCATCGTCCCTGAGGTTCCCCCGGAGAGTCGGAGGAAGAGTAAAAACAGACGATGCAGACGGTACGTCAAACAGACTCAAACTGCCCCCGCCACCACCGTCCTGCGCCTCTATCTCCTGGGCCTCGTCTGACCAGTGCTCCCAGAACTTCCTGCTGCCGTCGCCGCTGCCCGTCCGCAGCAGGCAGATGTCGCTGTCCAAGAACAAGGTGGCGCAGATGAGGGAGAAGCGGTTCACCTTTGTCCTGGCGGTGGTGATGGGCGTCTTCGTGCTGTGCTGGTTCCCGTTCTTCTTCACCTACAGTCTGCACGCCATCTGCCGAGAGAACTGCACCATCCCGGAAACGCTCTTCGACTTGTTCTTCTGGATCGGATACTGCAACAGCTGCCTGAACCCCATCATCTACACCATCTTCAACCGGGACTTCCGCCGGGCCTTCAAGAAGATCCTGTTCCACGCCCATAAAAGGACATGAGCGTCTGAGCGCGTGCACAGCTCCGGTTCCTGTTCTGCACTGTGCTGTCAAAGCGACATTAAAGGGCTTGTCACACGGCTGGCTGCTGCTTCCTTATTCCAGGTTTCCCTGGAAAGTTTGGGAAAGTTTCAGATTTCAGTGTTTTTAGGCCTGAATCAGTCAAAGGTTTAATCCCAACGTTCCTCATACATCGCTCCATCCAACGATACATCCATCCAACGATACATCCATCCATCCATCCAACGATACATCCATCCATCCATCCATCAACGAATACATCCATCCATCCATCCATCCATCCATCCATCCATCCATCCATCCATCCATCCATCCATCCATCCATCCAATTCATCCACTTATCTATAGTAACTCCATCATTCATCTACCTTTTAATCTAATCTAATCTAATCTAATCTAATCTAATCTAATCTAATCTAATCTAATCTAATCTAATCTAATCTAATCCACCAGAGGAAGGTAATGGAGTCACCTCCTTGTTTTCTTCCTGTGTTTTTCGGTGAATTGTGAAGCTGAGCTGTGATCAATCGGCTGCAGGGCTTAAACTCCGTCCCTGCAGATTATCTGCATGTCTGCAGCCTGAGCCGTAATCCATATATTGACTCCATCCAGGGAGATCCAATAAACGGCTCTGTGAATAAAAACACTTTCTGAAAGTGATCACACACGAGCAGCAGCAGCAGCAGCTCAAACGTTCATCCAGAGGAGCTGCCACAATGAAAGTTTCTGGTTTTCCACGCTGAAACAATGTTCTGTTGACACTGGCAGCTGCAGGGCAAAAACATTAAAAATTCATGCGCAGCGAACAGACGGGCTCAGCTGCTGCAAAAAATGGAAAGTTACAGCGAGAAAAGACAAAAAACCCAAAGAGAGTCTGTGTGAATACAATGAGGCAGGAGATAATTATCATCTGAAGGATGAAACAAGCGAAGCCGCATGACTCAAAGCTTGCATCACTGCAGAGACACGGAGCAAACGGCGGATTGGTTCATCGCTTCAACCACAAACACATCAGGTAGTTCACAGATCCCAGCGTTTATGTCTTTAAAACAGACTTTAAGTGTCTGCAGCTGCACAGACAGCGATAAATATAAATATATACTGGTTGCTAAGCACCATAATAACCCCGCCTCCCTCTTTCTTTGGATCCAACTTCTAATTGAAACTTTCCATATTTTTTAAGATTGCATCTTATTACTCAGGAGGAACTGGGACAATATATGATCAAGACTATTTTACACTGCAAAACATCAAATCTTTCAAAACAAAAGCACTAAACATGATATTAGCTCTGCTATTAGCGCATCAGCGGAATACATTGTAGAATCTCTACATTAATATTTTAATACAGAGATTCTTTCCTCTTCAATATTTTCTGGCTATTTTAACCGTTAATCCATCAAATAAACAGGAAAATCATTTCTGCTCCTTTATTTTCTAAGTGAGTTTTAAATGGAGGCTCTGGTGGCCCAGCAGGAGCCTGGAGGTTTTCCAAAACTGGCAGCTCTTCAGGTTGAAAGACCACAACGAGGAGCAGCACGACTCTTCTGCTGCCAGGTGGAACCAGGCGGCCCGGCCCGGTCCGGTCCGGTCTATAATTCTAAAGTAGCTCTAATATAAACACAAAACAATCATGAAATAATGGATCAGTGTGAACATTTTGACCGTTTGTTAAAGTGTTTTATGGATGCATCCTGGGATAACCGGCCCTTTAAGAACACTGATGACCTCAGTGTGGATCTAAATGAAAATGAGTCTGATGCCCCACGTGGCGTTGAAAGGTCACGACCCTTCAGTGCATTAGTGACTCCAATCAGCCGGTTTGATCATTTATCCTCTTCAGATCAGAAGTTATGATGCAGCACTGAGGTCAGACGTTTGTTTAGCTTCCATCAGGCAGCAGAGAAACGATGTAGCAGAGACCCGCCGCGCATCCATCCATCATCCATCCATCCATCCATCCATCCATCCGCTCCATCCATCCATCTATCTGCCCATCTACCCATCCATCTATCCATCTATCTATCTATCCATCTATCATCCATCTATCTGTCCATCCATCATCCATCCATCTGTCCGTCCCGTCCATCCATCCATCCATCATCCATCCATCCATCCATCCATCCATCCATCCATCATCCATCCATCCATCCATCCATCCATCCGTCCATCCATCCATCATCCATCCATCCGTCCATCATCCATCCGTCCATCCATCCGCTCAGACGTCGTCTCCATGGCGTCGCTCGCCCTTCAGCGTCTCTCTGAGGTTTTCTCTGATCACTGCTGTGTTTCCAGATGAGGCTCCAAAATAATAAAATAATCATTCATTGTTAGCCAAGATGATTCAGTCGTTCCTTCTGCATTTTTCTCTCCATTCTGAAGCATTTTATAACACAAACTTACACTGTAAAAATCGCAGCCAAAATTTAACAGCAATAATTTGGGCTGTTTAAACTGAACAAAATGGGTTCATTTTTCACCATGTTATAAATGTTACAGTTTAAAGATAAATATTTAACTCAACATTTTGAATTAAATTCCAAACTAAATATTTAGTGCATTTTTTAATCATCAAAAGGACGTTAGGCTAATTAGTTTTTAGTCTTTAAACAACTTAAAATAAAATCTTTCTCTCTCTGATGTCTGCAGTGAAAATAAACTTTAAAAAAATGAAAGTTTCTGGGATCATAAGTTGGATGTGAGTTCAGTTCAGCGCTCGGTTTGTGCTGCAGCAGCTGCAGCGTCGTTTTGATGATGGCGATGAAGCAGCAGCCTGCAGAAGCACAAAGTGCAGTTTGCTCAGCAGACGGGCTGCAGCAGCTGCTGCACAGAGCAAAAAAGCTGCTGGTTCTTCTGAAATGGAAATAAAGCAAACAAAGAAGAAAAATCTTAGACCCTCCAATAATTAATATAGGTTTATTTAAATAAATGTATTTTCTGTCTTTATGTCCCAAAATGACTCATTTTCTCTGCGTAACATCAGACTGATTTATTTTTGGTTGACAAACTAACAGATTTCTTAACTAAACATCCCAGCCTTGAAATCAAGTATTGTCCAGAAACAATCGACAGTTGGTTTCCTTAGAAAGCGTCAGCAACACGATCCGGCTTCACAGAAACAATGAAAGGTAGAAATTAAAAATATTTCTGTTTTATTTCTGCCTTTCATTGTTTCTCTGAAGCCGGATCGTGTTGCTGACACGCTCGAAGAAAATTGTTTCTGGGAAATACTTGATCATTTCAAGGTTGAAATGTTTTGTTAAGAAATTTGTTACTTTATCAAACTCAAATGTTTAAATGTTTTGTATTTAAAATGCCATTTTTGGAGCTTAGATTCAATATTTTTTTGTCTTTTGCAAGAATGTTTTTGTAGGAAAATGAAAAAGTATCAGTTGCATCATCCAGTTGTTGAGTCTTGTCTAATCATATAATGTATTTATTCCTGGAAGATTATTTACATCCATCATCTAATGATGACTTTGTATTTAAGTTGCTCCCTTCGATGCTTTGATGTTTCAACAGATTTACTTTGTGCTCATCTCACAACCTGCAAATCATCAGAAAAGTGGATATGTGAAGCTTCAGACCAGGAGTCCTGGTTCCACTAAATGAACAGAATATGAAGTTAAAATACTGATATTCTCATGTTTTCATTCAGAAACGGATCCAAATGCAAAGCGGACTTGTGGTGAGATGGAATATTGTAATAAGATAAAATAACTTTTAGAGCTTTGGATTTAAAGTAGCTTCAGTTTTGATCAGAATTCAGGGAAATGATTGTTATTTTTAGTCAAAGCTCTTTCTCAATAGCTGGCACTCAGAGAACCGAGGGAAAGTTAAGATACTACCTGCTCGTAACTATTCAACACAACCCCCACTTCTACATAATTATTTCAGGTTAAGTTTTGTCACAATCTTCCCTCATTTTCTATTTTTGTTCATAAATAATCTGCCTTTGTTGGGGTTTGTCCTGATCAGCTGTTGTTGGACTTTTCTGGCATTTATTGCAGAAAAACAAGAAGTTTGTTTGTTTTCAGTTTTTCAGGTTGAACACAAAACTCCCGGTTATAATTGCATCATTTCCTCTGACAGTTAAACTCAGCAGCCAGAGACCATTACCCCCTGCTGAGCTCTGAGCAATCTGACATACAGTTGAACTGGAGTTGAATTGATCTGATAAAGATTGTTGGAAAAACTTTCATCACTTTGTGCTGTGAGTTAAACTGAGATAATGACTGGAACCAGAGAAAGCTTGAATATTGATTATTCAGCAGATATTGTGAAAAATTGACTCCATAGATGAAGTTGATAAAGAGGTTAAACTGAACTGAGATGAAAGCAACTGGATGCAACCTGACGCCCTCCTGCTAACCTTCGTTTACGCTTTTTCCAGGTGAAAAGTCGCGCCTCAGGCGGTGAGGACACAAGTCAGTATGAATCTCAGCATGAAATTTATTTGTTGCGTTCAAACAAAACAGAACGGAAACTGTGCAGATTCAGAAATATGTGGTAACATCTGAAACTCTGCTGGAGCTGAGCGCCACGGCAGCGTTAGAGCGAAGATGAAGGAATAAATGAAGTGCACCGGTCCCTCCTGGAGTCTGGCTTCCACTGCAGATAACTTACCAAAGACAATATTCTAGTTTCACTTGGAGATTATTTCACTTGTAAAGGTCAGAATACTCAGATGCAACTGAAATAATCTGCAAGTGTTTTTTACAGTTTGAAAACTTTACTGAAACATAAAAAGACAAGGAAGCGGTTTGCCTTATGCAATTATATTACTAAAGTTAAAGTTCATCATTTTGTTTTATTTAAGGGCTTCGACAGAAAATAACAAAAACAAAATTATGAGAATGAAGTCATGATGCTATACTTCTATCCAGCCCATTCAACGTTTATTGCTGTAATTTTACTTGTAGCTTTCAGTTTATAAATTCAGTTTAAAAAGTTTAAATTTTCTTCATTAGTTCAGTAAACAGGGTTTAAAGAGCCTCATTTTTCTTCTGAACTCAGTTCAGTGAAATCAGGAAACAGCAAGAAGGGAAAAATCTGAGCGGCTCAAACAGATTCGGACTGCAGAGCAGAGGAGAACTCGACTGCAAAATATTCATTTCTGCAATGCACACACCAGCAGGACACTTAATTAAGCAGGGAAAACACTTTTTAAAAAGATTCCTGCTCTCAGCAGGGAATGAGGTTTTATTTCTGTTTCTCTCGGCTCCATTCCAGCCTCACGTTCTCCAGGAAAACATGGATATGTGCTGAGACTTTGCAGCATTTCCATTTTCTGATTCCTTCCATATTTTATTCAACTTGCAGGTTGTGTTCGCATGCATCATATTTCCCTTGAGTCCCTCCGCGGCGTCAGCAGGCTAATCAAAGCGTCCCAGATGTCTTTGTCCGCCTGGCTGCTTCCTGCAGGCCTTCCGGAGAGTCCAAGCTGTTCCCAAATCAGCAAACAGGAGAAATCCGCGCCGTGTTTTCGGCTCCATGCCAACCTGGACACACCTGAGTCAGAGAGACGGAACCACCAGGTGCTCAAACCTCCTCTGAGTGTTTCAGTTGATGTTTGTTGTTTTTACCAGCAGCCTGCACTAATCGCAGAGCTATTGTTTTTATTGAGCATTTATTCTAACTTCAAAAACCTGTAGCACATTTAGCTTCTCCCATAAATGCTGTAGGTCTAATTTACTTTAATGATTTGGAAACTTTCAGCTGAATAAAGTTTAGCATCTGTGTTGAAGCTTTGTTTATTTCTGTTAAGAAATCTTCAAGTTATTAGACGTTTATGTTCATGCTCTTATTTTGAAGGGTGTGAAGACTGTTTCCTCTCCTTTCTCGAAAACTAATTTCATAACTTTATTATTGTATAATTTCAACTTGACTCTCAAATTATTATGACTTTAGAATAAAGTCTTTATCAAGTTCTTTATTTTCTTAGAATGTCTCTAATAGTAGAATAAATTATTCTGTCAAAATTAAATTGGTCCTTGAAAGTTTTAGCCTTTCAAGAGCTGATAGCATTGAATTGGAGTTAGCTCTTCCCCATTAGCTTGGTTTAGCGCGTTAGCAGAACAATGTTTATGATTAGTGCTGCAGGATTAGCGCAACTAGCTTTTTAACCAGCAGTTCCCAATTTTTCAGGAGTTTTCGGTGATTTTGCTTCCACCAGTTTAAACAAGAATGTGTGTTTTTATTTGACTTATGAGCATTTTCTATAGGTAAAGATTCTACTCCTGTTTTGTGTTTGATCTGACCCGTCTGACCCGTCTGACCCGTCAGACCCGTCTGACCCGTCTGACCCGTCTGGCCCGTCTGACCCGTCTGACCCGTCTGGCCCGTCTGACCCGTCTGGCCCGTCTGGCCCGTCTGGCCCGTCTGGCCCGTCTGACCCGTCCACTTCAACACGCTCTGACCCGTCCACATCCTCCCACTTGTGACCAGCGAGTGTGAATGAATATGCAGGATGAGTCTGCAAGATGCAAATCCCTAATGAAGTTATCCAAATGGCTGCTCCGGGCGGCTAATTCTGTTTACATTCAGCCAGACTGAAAACGAGCGTCTGAACTGATTAATGTAAACATCAGTTTGCTGAGGAGAGCCCACTCTGTCTTCCACAGCGCTGAGGGTGGGTGTCTGTGGGAGTCGTTTCTCCACAGTATTGTTCCAAACAAAACCCAAGGACAGAGTCCACATGCAAACTGCAGCATAAAATCAACACCTGTGTATTCCCAGCAGCACAAAATAAAACTCACACTTCATAAATTCAGAGGTGAAACATCTGGAGGGAAGCATCTGAAAGAAAGGTTTTAAAAGCAGGACAAAAAGGAGGCAAAATTATGACATTTTAATATTTTTCTCTCCCGTTTTTCCTCCCCCTAAAAGCTGATATGGTTTTAGCAGCAAGATGAGGCAAAAACATGTCGCTGTTGAGGAAAATGAATCAAAAAGTGACTATGAAGGTAAGAAGACGGGTTGATTTGTGTCTATTTTAATAAATAATGGATGGCAGTTTGAGCAGGATTAAAGAGGTTTCTGTGGATGTTTTGATGCAGTGAAAATGGGTCAGTGTGAATTCAAGCTGTGAATTCAAGATGACAGCCAGCGAGGCACAGGGAAGACTTCAGAGCCACCTTTCTGATTTAATACTCAATATGGGATTAACATGAACAAGATGGCCACTTATTACAAATCATTTTTTCAAAGTCAGGTCTCTAATGACATCTAGGTCACCGCCTTCGCTTTAGATTAGAAACCCAAACTGTTTCTGTTTGCCCTCTAAATTACCACATAATCATTTAAAGAATATATTTACATATTTTCCTTTTCAAGTGTTATAAGCCGTAGACTTTTATGGTCTTTTCACACCTCATAATCCACTAGATTTGGTTGGATTGGGGACAAAAATTGAAAAAAAATTGCTACGTTTTCTGAGTCAAACCAACCAAACCCTTTGCTCAACCTGTTCCCCTCCTTGCCTGTGGGGGCGCTGCACCAACAGCCACTGAAGAGAACAATGAAAACGTCCTTCTTCACAAAATGTAACAAAAATGGATTAGTGTCAGATTTTAGCGAAGGATTTCTCTTTCTCCCGGTAGAGCTGAGCTAACATGTTTATTTTGGTTGTGTTTATCCAGAACTTCCTGAAAAAACTCAGGAATTATTAAATTAATCTCAGAAATGTTCTTGGAAAAAAGAAACGCTAAAATTTTGATATTAATTAAATGTTCTCAAAATGTTCTTGAAATTTATGAGTTTGAAAAGTCCAGACTAAACCTTTTTTCTCTCCTAAATGTCTGAGATCAATCTGAGATTTAATCTGAGTTTGTTTTTTATGCAAATTTTAAACTTTTTAATCTCTGAAATTTCTGAGTTTTTTTCAGAAAATGTTTGAGTTTCCAAACTCAGGAGTTTTCTTGTTGTCTTGATTTTTTTCCAGAATTTTTGAAAATTTAACCTCATGATTCGAGTTTTTGCAGAAATTTACTGCTGCTTGTTTGTGATGATTAATTGCCCTAATCCACCTGTGAATTATTGACTTCCTGCAGTTTAAATGAAATTTAGAAACTTCTCTGTTTATAGAAAACAAACCTTTTTGCTGTTTGAGATTTCGTACTGACCAGGAAAAATAAAGTCCAGCAGGATTCAGTTTGTGGCTTCACAACAACTCTGACACTTTAATCGTGAGTCACAAGCTCAATAATTTACACATCGCTTTATAGATTCTGCAATCAAAACGCTGCAAAATATTGATTTCAATTTGTTTCAGTGTCACACTGAAGATCCATACTGAGAAAACATCTTCTAGCTTTTTGGAGAAAAACAAATGCTTGAAAACGTGTCAGCCATGTTGCTCCAGAAGGTAAAGAAATTAACCTCATTTAAAACCAACAAATGAGAATAAATTCATGCGACGCTGTGAGGTGACAGAGGGCAGCAGATGTTACTGTTTTGCAGGCAGGCATCATTATGAAACTGTAATGTCAGGATTATGAGAAACACAAACCTCAGATCCTTCCTGAAACTAAAACATGAGCAAATATTCATCATTTAAAATCATAATAGAGGATTAATGAGGAGGAGTCTAATTATAACATGACCTGAGTCAGATTTAATGCCTTCAAGAAGTTTTTTTATTACAAAAGATTCTCTGGGAGAGAATTTGCTTGGGATTAAAAAATATGCTTAATAAAATAACCAGGAAGACGAGAAAAACGATGCAAACGCGACTCACTAGCAAAGAGTTAGAGGTCATGTTTCAGAACCGCTGCGACGATAATATATCAGCGTTAGCAAAACTTAATATGAGAGCGAATGTGAAAGCCAGAGCAGAACAAATATATCGTAAAATAAGAAATATGTTTTTGTTCATTTAGACTATTATAGAGGAAAAAAATGGATGTTTATTTCAATGTCATATTTTCACCATGTTAGTAATTTATTTAATTTATTTACAAACTGAATATTTTTCTCCAAATAAACATTTAGTTTAAAATTAATTGCTTGTTTTTCTAAGTTTTTATGTAAAAATCAATCAATAAATCAATGAATCAAAATGTTACTGAAGCAACAAATGAAGCAAGATGACAGCAGATCCCAGCTTTTATTTTGATAGTCCACTTAGCTAAATTACATAGTTTTCTATTTAACTGAAAAGCCAGTTGAGACATTAATTTCTGAAATGAATCCAGGTTTTTACTGTTAAGGTTTGCTTTGTGAAATGTCAAAAAAAAAAAACATTTTTGGTCAAATTCTTGAGATATTTTATGATTGGTTATTTTATAACCAATTTAAAACTAAAAGCCTTTAATTTCCTACAGTTGCTGCCCAGTTCCATGTTGAACTTTGCCAACAATAAATACATTATATTTATCAAACCGACATGAAACCAGCATCCAGGTCATAATGAAACTGCTTTTCTGCACCTGGTAACTTTGATCTTTTATTTCTATAATATTATTTTCGATGCTTGTTTTTTTTTTTTCTCTTTCAAAATAAATGAATTTTCATTCAGTCAGAAAATGCAGAGATTCTAAAATAAGATACAGCAAACCGTGAAATTTAAAGGGAATTAAATCTGTTTTTGCTGTCATTGTGATGCCTCTGTCATTCATGAATGAACAAATGAATGAATGAATGAATGAATGAATGAATGAATGAATGAATGAATGAATGAATGAATGAATGACTCTCAGCTATAATTACTCGAAACTGTTAAGGGATTTTGCTTTGATTAGACCATTTGTCTCCATCAGGAAAATCAACTGTGATAAATAAAGAAGTATTTCATCTCTTTATTGTATTTGGAGCTATTAAGAAGATTAATAGAGGACAGAAAAGAAGAGATAATCCCACAGGATCATTTACATAAATTATTACTGCAAACAGAATCATTTTCCCTTGAGTATCAACTTAAACGTCACCCAATCTCTTTGACATCTTTATGAATTATTTGGTATTTGTATGCCTTTAAAGCCACTGAAATGCCTTCATTGTGATGCATGTTTTTGATGTTTTGAGACAGAAATATTTCGTTTTGCTTTCCTTGGTGGTAAATGTGGAATCTGCAGCAGCCCACCAGCATCGCTGTCGGAACTGGAGGAGAGAAAGTCTGGCTCCTGGCCACGCTAAACCTCCACCTCCTCATCTGTCACAGGTTGCGGGATCGCAGTCCTCGCTCCTCCCGTCTCCCGTCTCGCTCTGGAAATGGGGGAGGACGGCCGGGAGGGCGACAGATAAAATCCAGGAGAAGAAAACAAGATGATGGAAAAGCAGCTCAACGGGATTAGGGGGCTGACAGCGAGGATGAAGGGAGGAGATGCAGAGAGGCCCTGGTTTAAAAAAATAAAGAAATAAAAAAAAACACTTGGTCTGTACAGTTTCTAAAAAGCTGAACGACTCTGCAGCAAAGCCTCGCTGTCAGCATTCGACTCTGTTGCCATGGAGTCGCATCTTCCAGACCTTTTTGCACATGTTGCTCTTACGTCTGCATCCATTCACAGAGAAAACTCGTCTTCTCACCGAGACACACGACCCCAGCGCCGTACAGGTGACCCGACACGCTTCATCGAACAGCACGAATCTATGGGCGACACAAAACATGTTTGCAGAAAATCATTCATTCAAAAGGAGATTTTAGTTTGATTGGAGCTCCTTTCAGAAAGAGCTGATTTACAGCTTCTGGTTAAATAAGTTTGAGGTTTCAAATTGACAAAATGTAGAAAGTTTGTCGCATAAATATGATAAAAAAAAAACCTGATTAAGTCTGATTAGTTCTATGCTTCTCTCATTTTATGCTAAAGTATCATTCAACAGAAGAATAATCTTGTGAGTTTATTTCCGGACACAGAAATGTAAAGAAAGTGGGTTTGAATTCATCACCCTGAGAGTCATAAGCTGAGTTATAATATTTTAGGAATAAATCCTAAATTGTTTTCTCTTTTCTATTTACACAAAATCCAATTGATTGTAATATTTCTGCAGCACAAGCAGGTAAATTAACATGTTTTTTTTGTTTGTATCCCTTTAAATCATGTCATCATTTCTCAGTTTTTGCAGTGTCCAGCATTAACGCAGCTGTCAGGTACTTTTAAATTAAAAACACACAGCTAATCCGTCCTGAAATTATTCCCTCACTTTTAATTAATGTCAAACTTCAAACACTTTAATAAGGCTTAACAAAAGTCTCCTTCCACCATCTGACTGTTTTAAAATCAGAAGTTCAGACAGAGCTGTCTCCTTTTGTCATTCATTTTTGACAAAATGCTTTTTAGTAATTTATTGCAGTTATCCGCTGGAGGAGACAACAAATAAATCTTCCTATTTATTATGAAACGTTTACTCTATATGTTCAGCAGATTATCAGAAGAGCAACAGGAGCCTAATGAACAAAACATCCAACAAAACATGTGAGACTTGAACAGTTTTCTGACATTTTATTCTGGATGAAAGAACGTGAGGATAAATAATGTGTTGTGTTCTGACAATCAAGCAGCTTGTGATTAAATGCAGATTTAAAAAATGCAAATAATCTCCAGTTTATTCCAATAAATCAGCATCAACTTGAAAAACATCGCCTTCTCCATGAACTGACGTTGAAAGTAGGAAATGATGATGATGATGATGATGATGAACATAAGAGAGACCAGGCCACGGTCAGTGGTTGCCATGGTGATTCCCGCCTTTTCTGAAAACTCAGTTATCGATTGCTCTGCATAAAATGTGACACCAACTTTGTTTTTGTTTTTAATGTGAGCAAACTGGCGCCTGATCACACGTTCTGAAGTTGTCTTGGAAAAACGTAAGGAAAAACTGAGCAGGCAGGAAAAGAGTTTCATGTTTTATTTTTTATTTTTTATTTCCAGTGAGAGGTGAGACCGGCTTCCACCAGAGTGGTTTGGCCCACATGAGTCTCTCATGGTGAATCAGAACTGGGGAAAAAGGGCCGGTCAGACATTTTCATGTAGAAGCCTGATGATGGACATTCCTGACCTCGTATCGTCTGTCGCTGCTGCTAGAGCCTTTCAATCTCGATTTCACCATTTCCTGTTTTTGACCTCTGAAAGGTCATTTTCTCTGAACTCTCGCCTCTTTTTCAGCAGTTTTAGTTCTGCTTGTGATTCAGCAAATAAAAACTTCCACTTTTCTGTGAGCATGAAACTCCAGGAAGTTTTTTACATCCGTCCCCAGAGCTCTTAATGCAATGAGCTTGACGGTACATTTTCATCTGTGAGAAATGTTCACTCGAATGGAGGCAGCGATCTGTACGTTTCTGGAGAGTTTCTCTAATTCATCTGTACTGGATGGAAATCCCATCAGCAGAAGTTGAGGAAATGGTTGTTCCAAATGAATAATTTCTATTAATTTCCAGTGGAAACGAACCTCCTCTCCAGACTTAGACATGCTTGGGAAAGATGTGCAAAAAGCCTTAAAATGAAACTCATATTTAACTGCAGAAAAACAATATCCTGCTGGAGAATGTAGAAAAACCCAACCGTTAATTTGTTTAAATTAACAACAGATTTATGCAGGGAACATTTGATATTACACATGAAGACAATTGTGTTTAGAAACACGGAGCTGTAACTATGTTTACCGTTTCACCTCAGATTATTTTTTTTCAGAATTTTGAGAAAAAGTCCAAATTATTTTTTGGCCTTAATCCTCTTCCATAGAAAAACCTGAACAACACATTAAAATGAATAAATATTACATTTTTGTTGATTTTTCGGCAGGAGAGTCTGTCCCGGCCTCCTGCAGAATAATCTGGGAAAATGCTGCTTCACATTCTAACAGAAATGAATAATTCATTCAGATTTCAGAGACGTGAAAAGTTGCATCACTGTGAAAATTAAAACGCAGCAGCGGAGGCGGATCCGGATGATCACCATCAGCCTGAGAAATGAGGTGAGTTGACTTCGTCCTCCTGGATCCGGCTGAGCTGGACGAGCTTTCTGCAGGATGATCAGAACAAAAACACTCAGACTCAAGAGGAAAAACACGACACTGTTGATTTGACGGCCAAAACACACACACTTTAAAAAATCACTTGAAAACACGCAGCCCAATTTATGGGAGTCGGGAGTTGGTAAACAACCCGAGAGGGAATTTCAAGGACCTCCTTCAATTCCTTCGCTCCCAGTTGGACGTCTCTTAAGGTTTTAATCATGGTGCTGGGAAAGTTTTCACACCCCATGAGCAAGGATGACACATTCTCCAACCCCAAATTAACATAACAGTTATAATGAACATAAGACTTTTGAACACTGCAAATAATCTAAATCTATAATCTTAATTTAGCTTCCTGTTTTTTATGGTTGCACATATTATTGCTTCTACAGTTCTTGCATAAACAGGAGAAGTTTGCGTATTTTTTCGTCTGATTCATCTTGTTTTTTATTCGTTTATTTCATTTTTATAGTTAATCAGGTTTCTGATGAAAGCAGAAGGAAATTTATGAGCTAAACAAAATCTAAAATTTCCTAGAAAAACTCATTTTTAGATTAAAAATGAGTTTTTAATCTAGTTTTTTTTTTTTCTAGTAATTTTCTAGAAAAAACAAAAACATTTCTGAGCTCAGAAAGTTTCAAATTTGCCGGAATAAAAATGTGAAACTTTTAGATTAATCTCAGGAAAGGATATGGTAGTCCTTAAAGATCATTTTCTACATTTGAAACTCAGACAATTTACAAAAGTCAAAGATTTATGACTTTACAAGCTCAGAAAATTAACATTTTTTCTAGATAATATGTGAAATTTTTATTAAAATTTTGGAGGTTTTTTGCGCCAATTTTTGACTTTTCACAATAATGTGGCAAAACCATCTGACCAATCATACTGGAGCTCTTCTTTGGTTGCTAGGTAACAAGCTGGGCTTGGCTGGCGTTGCTAGGTAACGGTCTGGGCTTGGCCGGCGTTGCTAGGTAACGGCGCAGCGCCAGGTTGTGATTCAACAATTTCAAGAATTTTCAAATGTCTTGTTTTCCAGACAACAAACAACATCAACTTGTTGCCTGGAAACATCTGGTGATGATTTTTAAGCGTTTTTAGAAGCTGTTGAGACCCAAACTGAAGAACAGAAACAGATTAAAAAAACCTGATTTCTTCACAATGCGTCCCCCTTTAACAGAGTAACAACTCATTTAAAAATCAAATGGTTCCAATCAAGGTTTCCATCTTGTGTGAAACTGCAGTTCCAGCTGCACACAGCGATAATCACCAGCTGAAGTTTATGGGGTTTAATTTTACATTCATTTGCCTCACTTTCCAAAATTCATTTGGCATGAAAACAATAAACATTTGCATCTCAACAGGTTCAAATTGCCTCCAGTGTCTGGGTGAAATTAAAGTGTCACAAAAACAAACAATATGGTTGGTACTTGATTGGATATTTTCACATTATGCATAATAAGGTAGAAAGTTTGTGTCTCCAGTGATTTAAAAACAAAAAAGTTGATTCTGAACATTTTCTCCTGGTTTTGATCAAGAATTTAATATGAAAGAGATCTCAGTCATCGGGATATGAAACAGTTATAGGATAACATCAGCGGCTGAGTCGCCTTCCTGTTCATCTTTGACAGGAAGGCAAAGTTAATCCACAGGAAGTAAAGACGAGAGTAACAATCACAGAGTCCAGGTCTCATTTAATGGAGGTTGCCTCACTTCCTTTAGGTCTGTGGAGCATTAATTGGTGTGTGAGGAGAGATGAGCTAATATTAGCTCTGATCCATCCAAACAAAACCGTCTCTCTGTGAGTCGCTGCGTTTCCATTAAAAATGTCAACAGACCTTTCCCTGTATCCAGCTGAGGTCAAAAGACACAATTTTGTAAAAGCTGTTAAAGATTGCTTGTTGAACTGAAACTTTTAAATATGACAAAAAAAGCAAAACACAAATCTTGATTTTCTGAGCCTGATTATGTTATAACCTGATCAAAGTTGCAAAATTCCCTGCACAGAAAATTGCTTCAATTGAATCTTTGTAAAGCTGCTGATGAGAAACTTGATGGTGTTTCATTTTACAGGATGGATGAAACTGACGGAGGAGGCGAAGAAACCTCCAATCCCAAACCAACAGGGTCGAGGAGGAACTACTTACATTTACTTGAGTAACTCTTTTGAAAAAAATGTATTTCTAGGAGTATTTTTACAATGTTGTACTTTTGACTTTTACTTGAGTAATTAATTTATTTTAGTATGATATGAGTGAAATTATTTTGAAACTTTTCCCAAGTATTTTTGGTTTTAGTTTCTAGTGTAAATGTCTTTGGACACTTGAAGGAAGACAAAACTGACTTAAAAGTAAATGGTAGATTATTTCACTTATAAGAAGACATTTTTCCCATGCTGTCAGTTGAGTGATTTGACATTTGAATGAACTTTTTCATCAATATTAAGGAATTATTTACTTCAAACAAACTTCTGTGTCTTGCTGAAAAGTTATCTTTAAGTTAGTTTGTCTTTCTTTAATTGTGCTACAATATTTGCACTAGAAATTGAACCAAATGTACTTGGTACATTTTGTTTTTAGATTATTCTTACTTGATTATAACTTATTGGATGCTTTAGTAACTTTATTTCTCACAACTGGAAGAAGACAATACTTTTTAAAATATCAGCTTATTAACAACACTTTCAGTAGATTATTTTGTCCCTTATTTATGTTTCAAAGTCAAAGTCTGCAGTTGAGACTGATGACATTATTATATTTGACATTCTGATACACATATAGCAGCTCAGACCATAACATCTATCAGTGGAAGTATTTGTTTGGGTCCAGACTCAA
Source organism: Poeciliopsis gracilis (assembly GCA_911649635.1). Taxonomy (NCBI): domain Eukaryota; kingdom Metazoa; phylum Chordata; class Actinopteri; order Cyprinodontiformes; family Poeciliidae; genus Poeciliopsis; species Poeciliopsis gracilis. The sequence continues at coordinate 9,271,898 of CAJVRI010001162.1, forward strand.
CATTATCAATTACAGTCTGGGAACGACTCCAGGAAGCCAACTCTGGGAATGGAACGGGGCGAAGTAAATAAATGGATGGAGATTAAATTTGAATTCAATAAATCAAATCTGTTTTGCCAGCAAAGAGAAAAAAATGGCATCAAAACGCAGCAAAAGATGAATCTGAATGTCACTGCTGGAGAATAATGAAGCATTAGGCACAATAAACGCAGCTTCAATTTATTTTAATACATTTCCAACATGATTGCTGTTCCAATGCGGCTTCATGTTTCAAGCCGGCAGAGGATTAACGCAATTTTCAATTTAAGGGCTATTTTTCAGGGCAGTAATGGATGCCGTCAGAGAAATCACGACCTCATTAGGAGAAAACAAAACGCAGCTGAGATCCGGCTGCAAGGTGAGCGGCTGCGGCTCCGCGCGACCCGCCGCCTCTGGGACCAAACCGAAGCCTGCAGGCCTCAGATGTCATCGCTCTGCTGATTCCAAGAAACTCACTCACATAATGTTCATCATCATCACACACACACACACACCCCCACACACACACCCCCACACACACACACACACACACACACACACACACACACACACACACACACACACACCAATGTTAGAAAATGGGAGTAAACGCTTTCGAAGGGCTTTTGCGGAGGAGACGCCAAATAAGAAGAACAGCAGGTTGGGTCAGTTTTTCAGGTCAGGAGTGAAAATGTTATTCACACATAAGGTGGGAAATGAAAAAAGTAAACAGTTAATTTATTAATTATTGGTCAAACAATGATGATTGGCAACTTTTCAGCCCTGGAAGTCTGATGTTTCAACAACATAGATCTACAAAAAACAGACCTGCATCGCAGTATGAGAATCTATTATCAAGAAAGAGTGGTCAGAAATTTACATACACTCATCCCAGACATCGGTGTTATTGATTTATGGGTTGGATTTCCAGGCAGCTTAGGACGCAACACAAAATGTGCAAAAATAAATGTAGAAACAACAGAACCAGCTCAAAAGACTTAAAGTGATTTACAAACTCAGGGTTTCCTGTTTGGGATGAGTTATAGTATGAACGATGACGTTATTGTCCAACATCAGTGTCTGACCTCTCCAAATCCTTCAGTAAGAGTAGAAGCTGTTACAGTTATTATCTTGTCCAGCTGCTCTTTGGGAGTGAAAACATTTCTGGATTTAATTACATTTTAGGAAAAACATTTTTCTGGCTCCTGACTGATAATCTGGTGATAAAATGTGATAGGAATCCGTTTTCCTGCCAAGCGTTTGTTAGTTTTGCTCAGATTTAGTTTGAAGTCTGCTCCTATTTTTCTGTTATCTTCATATTTCACCGTTGCTGTAAATGCTTTTATTTCTACAGTAAGTTTTTCCTCATCTATTTCGAGTTCATTTGCATCTGGGACCTAATTTTCCTCTTCACGTCGCACATCAAGCGAAACACGGTGAAAGTGATGCGGCTCGAACTTTAATTCCCGGGAGAACGAAGCCTGTCTCCTCTAAAACTACATGACAGGATCCCAAACACACAGCATATCCACTCAAAATCCACTTTAATTGTCGCACTCATTAATATCCGTGACTATTCATCTTTGCTTTTAGAGCTAAAAAAATTGACTTGTTTGGTATCTAACTAGTTTTGAATTCATTTAGTCTCCATGGAAACAGGACGTGTGTGTTTTAGAGACCTCCTTTCTGTGTGCAGGAGTGTGTCTGCATGTAAACAAGCCTGTGTTTTTACTGCCACACTTCTCAAAGCGGCTGCTCTGCTTTCTCGTGATTCTTTTTATTTTTTCAGTGATTCTGCGGCGCCGTCTTCCTCGCTGCCTTTTTATATCTGGAATAAAAAAGTTTTTCTGAAGTTTGTCGGCACTGCAGGAAGAAGGTTTTGGGTTTGAATCTCAGCAGGAAAAAGTTTACTCAAGTACTGTATAACTGATCAAATTATCAACCATTTAATATCTAAAAATTACATCATCAGATGGATAAAAATGCAGTTATGTGGAAATTTGGGTATTTTAAGAACCAAAATGACAATAATTCACATAAGTAAGAAAAAACAACAAAATGAGGCAAAAGAAAAAAATACTTAAAATCAGATTGAAACTTTGAGAAAAACAGCAGAAAGAGTAGAAATACTGCAGAGACGTAAAAATATGCTGAAAGTTACTCAAGTAAAAGTAAATTGAGTGAATGTAACTAGTTACTTCACAGATCAGTCAAAAACATTTTTTTTTTTTCAATTAAATATAACAAAGCTGAGTGAATTCAACAAACCAAATTGTTTCTATGCAGTTTGGTCTGATTTTGTGTTCAGAAGACAGAAGTTTATTCTGTAAAGTAATTTTGTGGCACAACTGTTTTTATGATATAAATATTTGTGGATTATAACTGAAGTTAAAGTTGAAGAGTTTTGTATTTTTCTGTATTTCACAATTACAAAACAGCAGTTACATCTCACTTTATTATTTATTTATTCATAAACTTCTGGTTTGGATGGTTGTTTAAACATTTCAAATTAAAAACTTTTACTAATCTCCTGGTTGTTTCTGTGTTTTCAGCGCACAGACGTGTTTGAAGTTGCAGAAAAGTCATGGTTGCTGACCTGATTTGTCCTGTTTTGGCCTGATTTGTCCTGATTCTGGATTCTGGGCCTTCATGGTCGTTGAACACGTGCCAATAAAAGCGTCTTCATTTCAAAGACAAAACGAGAACAAAGCCTTCGCCAACTTCAAAGATGAAATGATGAAATGATGAAACGAGCAGGAAGGACTGCCGATGGGTCACCGTCCGTCACGCAGACACGCTGGCTGGACTTTTAGCTGACTGTTTTCATACCGCCTGGCGTGGAGGGATGTTTTCATCCTTCATAAAACCATCAGTGTTTCTGCATCCACACTCATTACTTTTGTCTATTTCATTCTTTCTCATCTGTTTCTTAAATTTCTTTGCAGGGACCTACTTCATGCTGTCACACTGGTTTCGGTCATTTGTGAAGCTGCTGAAACAGAAATGGGATAAATCACAATTAATTCATAACTTAACTGTCCCACGATGCCCATTACCCATTTTAACCATTTTACCCATTTTATTGTGTTTACAAAGGAACCACAATCAACTAAATCTGATGACATTTCACAATAAAATATTTTAGTGTCAAAATAATAACTGGTTCTTGACTAACAATGACAATTAAATAAGTTAATGTAACATAAAATAATTGATTGCATAAATATTCAACCATTTCCAGTTAGTACTTTTTGTATTTAACAAAATGTATTTTTTTTTCACTAAAATTTACTAAAGTTTACAATAATATATATATAATCTCTCCAGTAGTTGTAGTATTTAGTCGACAAAATTTCACTTTTTGACAAAAATGTACAATGAAATTCTTTAGTCAAAGTGAAAATCAATTTCTGCTTAATAATGTCAATTAAATGAAAATATATGATATAAAATAATTGATTGTACAAATATCCACTCCATTCCACAAGATTTGAAAATAATGACAATCGAAAATATGTAACATACTAAATGAATTCTGTAAATATATTTGAGTCTGTCGATCAGTCAGGCTGCACATCAGGTCTTGGCTTTGACTAGGCCACTTCATCAAAACATAAAAATACCAAAACGTTCAACAATCGATTTAATACTTTTCTGATCACCGACTAGCTAATCGTGGCGTTAATCTCTATAAACTGTTTATCAGGAAGTGATTTGCTGTAATTTTTCGGGTTTGTGATTGGATTTTATAGGCAGCAGCGCGGAGAGGACGTCTGCAGTCTGTAGCTCCATAAAGAGTCTGTGCTGATGGTTTTTAATCATCCCAACCTCTCCTTCCATTGTTCTGATTATAATGAGGCTTTAATTTGAAATGACTCTGTTTCTGTGCAGATCAATCCGGTGAGCAGCCTTCCAGCCAAACTCATTCAGCGAAACGCGTCACACATTTAAACTGCAGACTAATACAGAGAGTGGATGAGGGCAGATCCACTGGAGGCTGGATAATTAACACGCTTGGGTTTTGTCCAAACTTTTTGTCACAAAATGAAATAAAATAAAATCAAGGCAAGAAAGTCGTCTGATTGTATTTTATTTTTTGATGAAAATGGACGTTATTCATTAAAAGTTCAACACTTAAAAATGATTTTGCAAATTTGCTGCATTAAAGAAAATGTATCTGGTTTTTAAAGTGTTTTGGGCTTTACTGAACAAAATATATTCTGTTGTAAGAACAGATGCGAATCATCTGTTCTTTATTTAGTTTAATAAACTAAATAACGGCTGATTTGGGTGCAGGAAAGTCTCTGCAAAAACTTTGCTTTGCTCATAAAGCTGAGTTATAAAAAGACAAATACTTTGTGTTTTTCTGTACAACGGATTAAAAAAATGAAAAACTAAAATAAAATTACAAGAATAAAGTCAAAATGTGATCAGAATAAAGTTATATTACATCTTTATTCTTGCAATATGGCTGTTAAAACTTGTGTAAATATACAAAATTAGATGAGAGAGTTGCTATAACTGTTGAGCCTCTGTGTTTGTTTTGGGGGAATTTGAATAAGAGCTTAAGAAAATTACTTAACAGATTGAAACATTGCTCCTACATTTTGTCTCAGTGACTTATAACCATTTTCTGTCTTCTGCTGGTTGTGTGTTTGCAGCTACAGAAACAGAAAAAGGTGGCAAAAAGCACAATCTGGTTTAGCACTGGAACCAGTTTGCTGGGAAAGAATCTCTGATAGCTTGATAGATTCATCCATGTCTTTGAAGGGTGGCCTGTTGTGCTTCCTTGAACAGGCTAGCATAGCTCTCTGTGTGATGCAAAACGTGTTCAGCACATTTTTGCACAAAGTCATTCTTAGTTAATGTGATTTTAGTCTGCAGTTCTGCCCATTCCGTCCTTTTTTTATTGGACTGTTTTAGGGTCTCTGTCACTTTAAATCTCCCCTAAAAAAGGGATGCAATCAGAAGCGCAATTATACAACTATACATCTTTGAAAAGCATTAGTGGAGCCTCCTGTACAACTACCAAGAATGTAGTAGGTTATTTCTAGATAGTAAAGCAACCAGAATGTTTTCCAGCGGGCATACAGCAGTAAAACTAGCTGACCAAATGTGTTGGAGCTCTTCTTGGGTTGCTAAGTAACAGGCTGGGTTTGGCTGCAGTTGCTAGGTAACGACTGGAACCTGCTGATTTGTTACATTACATTCTGAACATTTTTGGAAAAGACCATTTTTTCATTAGGGTTGCTAAGTAAGGGGGCTGCTGGGATTGCTAGGCAGCAATGCAGTGCCTGTTGAATATGACTTAAAAACTGGAAGGTTTTTGAAAAGGCTCGTTTTTCAAACATCAAAAAATCATTAACTTACTCCTGATAAATGGCTGAGTGGTTTTATTTAAATGCTTGGTTTTTTAGGCGCAGTAGAAACTTAAATGAAAGCATAAAATCATCCCCTTTCATCAAAACTGACTACTCAGAACTCCTCACATCAGATCATTAAAATACATGAAGATAAATCCGTTTAGAGAAGTCATCAATGCGGAGGAAGCAGTCGTTTTCGGTTTGTTGTTTCTCAGAACACTTGGGCCTCAAAGCGCCGGTGATTAGAAGTGCCGACCTCCTGCTGTGACGATTCCGCAGGAGTCTGAAGGTGAAGATGAGAGATACCCACTTTGGATTCTGACCCACACCTCGGAGAAACACTTGGACCTCTACTGTCAGACAAACATGTCGTTTTCTCCGTCTAAACCCTCCGCTGGATGTGTCATCCTGTGAAAGTCTTGTCTTTTCTCATCTATCTGTTCTTTTATCTCCACCAGATTTTTTCCAACTCATCAAAAACACTTAAGCAGGAACTTTTTGTACTTTTCAGGGACTTGCAGTCAGTATTTACCAGTAAATGAGGCTTTGCTGAAAAGATGCAGTCAGATTTGAGGGTTTTCTGAATGTACACTGAATCAATCATGAGGCGATTCTCCGCTGCTTGTTTTCTTTCATCAAACGTTCAAACCCGTAATGTTGCATCCTTGGAAAATCAGCATCTTTGCACGGTTCCCTCTCCTCCTCAGGGCTCATTCATCTCTAAAAGGTTCATTTATTTCCACTTCTGTGCTTGTTGTATCAAACGAAACGAGTCAGAGGGATGCCTGCAGAGTTGCTGTGTTTCTAATCTAAAAACCTGCAAGTAAACATTTAATAACGTCACATTGACTAAACAGGAAATCATTTATTCAGACAACTTGAACTTCCTCCAGCGTGATCAGAGGGATTTATTGATTTTAAATTGTAAACGGCATCTCATTATGATGAAAAAACATGTTATAAACAGTATGATACAGCAAATTAATTCTGGTTTATACTAAACTCGTTCAAAAAGAGCCTTTTTCTGATTTGAGGCATCAATAAACCAAACTATCCATTTGGTTTATTTGTTCACTTATTTCATTGTAAAACTTTATTTATTCATGACAACAGTATGTATAAAGCCTGCTCTGAAAAATTTACTAATTTGATTAATTAATCAAAAGTAATATTTAAAATATCACTGTCTTGTTGGATTAATTAAAGTTTTGTCCCCAGCTATCTGCTGGACGCCTGATCAGTGGTCTGAGTGAAAATAGATACTACATGTGCAGAAAATTTACATTTATCACTAGAAATGTAAGAACATTATTGTGAATTTCTGGTCATATTTAAAAGATTTCCGGGGAACCGTGGATCTGTCTTAGTTGACCATATGTGTCGAGTTTGGTTAAGTTTCTGGTGAGATCAAAATGCAGACTGGACTTAAAGGTCATCATAAAACACATCATTTAGGAGATAAAACTACAATTAAAACATCTAACCATAAAGCCAAGGAGGGAAATGAGAACCGCACAACTTAAATTTACTGAGTGACTCTAGAAATGACAAAAGGGACCAGAAGAGCTAATCAAAGGTGAGTAGATGCAGCTGGGAGGAAAGAAGAAGAGAACCAAAGAGAATGAAAATTTCAAATATTTTAAAAGTCAAAAATAAGTTAATTGATCTGTTTAATGCTGCTTGTATTGTGATGGACTGCTTGTCCTTCAGAATAAAAGTCTGGTTTAAAACATTGTTGTGGTTTGCAGTGCTGAAGTTTCTCCTAATTTAAAGCACAGCAGCTGCTGCTCTGATGAAGGTGCCTTCGTTACCTCATACTGACTAAACGTCTTCCCAAAGTTTGACCAAATTAAACAAAATCTATTCTGTTTGTGAGACCAAATATTACTGTGAAATAATTCATTTCCTTCCTCCAGCGAGACTCAAACTGTCTTTGCTGAGTTTATTGATCAGGCCAGTGGAGGGACTCAGTAATTTGGTGAAAACATCTATTAATCAGCTGAAAACTCGCTCTGTGTTCCTAATGTGAATCACTTCCCGATTCTCAGCTCTGGCTTGTGATTCATGTTCCTTTTTTTGTCTCTGTTTAATGTTCTCATGATTTTCCAAACCTGTCAAGTCGACACTTTTACTGCTCTGAGTGCAGTTTGGGTTCACATGATTGGTGCTTTTGTGCAATTCTGTGGTCTCATGTTGCTGTGTAAAGCTTTCATTATGACAGAAAACAAATGCAAGTCAGTGTCACACTGTGTCAGACCTCTTGATGAGTCACTTTTTACAGTTTGCTTTCAGACTGTTGCCCTGTTGATCCAGCTGGACAGTTTATTAAACCAGCTTCAGGTGAACATCTTATTTAGATAAGGCGTCTCATGCTTTGCAAATTGTTTCAGTGTTTATGTAGCTAAATAGCTATAACACTGAAATGTTAAGCTAATATTTAGCTAATGTTTAACATTGAGCTAAATCTTTGTTAAACAAGTTTGTCTAAAATCTGTTTATCAAATTTAAATAGATTTAGATTTGTTTATCTAAATCTTAGATAAACGTGTGTTAGCTAATCATAGCTACAACTATAACACTGAAACGTTAAGCTAAAGATTTAAGTACTTAGCTACCAGTTAGCTACCAGTTATCTACCAGTTAGCTCCAGCTGTTACACTGAAATATTAAGCTAAATGTATAAATATTTAGCTAAATATATAGTGAACATCTAGCTAATTATGTTAGCTAGAGCTAAGCATTTAACACATAGCATTTTGTAAACAGTCTCATTCAAACAGAGCTTCTTCTTCTACATCTACAATTATGCTTTGCTTTGTGTTTCACTGAAGTTTGCTGCATTTTCACTGATACTGATGCATTAAAACACAACTCCAGCAGATTCAGGCGACGGATGGCTGGATGTTGCCTAACCACTGAATGAGACAGCAGCTATTATTCTTTTAAATACCTGGGTGTCTTTTTAATATTACAGAAAGATCCTGTAAAACATAAACTATTCAAATCAGATGATTTTGACAGCACACAGTGACATGCATCTGTAGGGCGAGGCAGCCACTCGCTGTTCAGTCCTCAGCATTACAAGGCAACAGCTTCACTCTGAAAAACTGCAGCTTCAGCAGCGCTGGTTAATGATTTACGTCCCAAAGGGCCTGAGATCAAACGTTTAAAATAGAAAAGGTAGATCAAGAATGATTTTTTTGCCAAACAACCTGTTTGCTCATCTTTCTATGAAAATGCAGCCGAAAATTTTTCAACAGTAAAACAGACAAAACCTTAATGGATAAAACATAAAGTTAACTTTGTCTAGCCTGGATAATTCTTGATCATAAACCTAATGCTGCAGCTCTTTTTATCTTGAAAAGACAATCCTACCAGATATGTTTAAATAAATAAATGGAAAATATAGAATAATTGCTGCTTTGTATAATGCATGCCTATCTTTGCCTACATGTGCATATAATTTCCCATATTGTTGATATATCTCCCTTGAGGAATTTGCTGCAAAAATGTCAGATATAATATTTAATGTCTTCTGTAGGTAAATTATTTTTTACCATGCTTTCCCACATATAGATGATTCTTTAAATTCATCAAGTATTTGAGTTTTACCTAAGCAACATTTTGTGACATATAGTGATTGTTTACAGTCAGAAAGGCTTAATAGAAAGACAAAGTTAGTCAAACTTGGCAAATCGCATATTTATTATATTATACTTCAAGAAAAAAGTAACAAGTAATTGTTTTTTTCAGTCTAACACTTTTTACTATTACTTGAGTAAAATTATGTTGAAGGAAGAAGTGCTACTCTTACTTGAGTCCAATGTTTGGTTACTTTACCCAATTGAGGATTATGTTGTGTTGTGAAATTTGGGGTGTTAATTCCTAGAGGAACAATGTGGTGTCAAAGGTCGTTGCAGTTAATCTTTCTAACTTGGAAATACTCTCTTTAAGGAATATTTCCAAGTTTGGAAAACTGCATTTTATTTTGTGCCTGTATTTTTGCTAATTTTGTTGACAAACAAAATAAAAACAGGATTAATTTGTGATCCTATTTGTTAGTTCGATTGTGTTACATTCTAAATCACATCATGTTATTTTTCTAGCCTTCCTGTTGGCTTTTTCCCTGGTTTTTTTTTCCTAGCTTACAACAGGAAGTAAGAAAAGAGAGGAAGAACCGTTAGTGACGTCACCGCCGTGCTGTTTCGGAGGCACGTGACGCTGACTGGGTCAGCTGATAAAAGTCGGCTGTTTGTCGACAACAAGCTCAAGTTGCTCGGTCATTGTGATTCTGCTGGTCCCGGTTCTGGCGCCATGAGGATCCTGGTCCTGTTCGTGTTGGCGGCGTTGGCCTTGACGACCGACGCCCTGGTTCGGTAGGTTAAAAAACAAACAAACAAACAAAGAAACGTTTAATCCGTTTAGTCTGCCGGTTTAAAACGACCTTAAAGCCTATAAACCGCGCTAGCAGCAACTTGCACAAGGTTAACCGTGTTAGCGCCGCTTTGACGGCCACGCTGTGGTTTTAATGTTGGTTTGGAGAAGGTTTGTCCGCTAATGTCTCCCTGGGGTCACCTGACCTGCTGGCTGCCTCAACAAGCCCAGCTAATCTGCTGACACGAAGCCGTTAGCCGACACTTTGTTTCTCAGTTTCTACCAAGAAAGCAGATTAAATAACATTAAGCAGGTGGGATTCTTTAAGCGGGGAGTCTGTTTCGGTTTATTTTACTGAATTTGGGTTTGCATTTGCAATAGAGGGCGCATAGGGGAGTTTATTTTCAACCTGGAGCCGCAAAACACCTACAAGAAGGCGTCATCGGTCCATCCCCTGCGTCATTTCCGGTTGCCTAGGGACAGGTTACTGAGGTATCGGATCCAAATGGGAATCTCCAACATCCCCCTCATGGTACCGTCCTGTAAACGGTCCATGTCAGAAGAGGTCATATGATCTTTCCAGGAAATTCAGTGTCTGCATCTGTTTATTCCCAGCTGAACCTACTTGGAAATGGGTGTCTTGGCAAAATTTCCTAAAACGATTATGTTGGTACACAAGTTTTAATCTGAAAGAGCATTAACAGATCATGTGTGCTGATTAAAAACGTGTTTCTGACTAATAATGAGAATAAACTGTAACTAGGGCCAAAGCAAGGCCTTTTGGGGCTCAGGGCCCCGGGGCCTGTTAAAACCAATGTCACCACAAATGTTGTTCAGGTTTGGTGTAATCTTTCATTGGCTAAGTGTAAAATCATCAATCATTATTTGACTGAAATGCAATTGCAAACCAACTGAAGTTCAAATGCAAAGAAAAGGTTAAACTTGTCTTAGATTGTAACTATGGGAACCACAATCAAATTAAGTAAAGTTGAAATGATTAAATATTGTGATCTGTACTCAAAACAAATTAAGTTGCATGTTTCGATTCTAAATAAACACTTTTGTGCGTTCTCTTTATGGTAATAAAAGTGACAGATTCGTCTGCCATTCAGCTGATGTTTTTCCAAACAACTGTTACAACAAAACCAACAAAATTAAGACGGATTTCAATTTTTTCATTATTATTTCAATTTTTTGATTAATTTGAAATACTCATAATCTTTTGTGTGTACATGGCTACTTTTAAATTATTAAAACTTATTTCTGCTCCTCTTATGATAAAGCAAAATTAGTCTTGTCAAACCAAAAGTTGCAACAGCAAAATGAAATTGACTTATTTAGCAAGTAGATATGGATTTGTCTGCATATTTATCTTAGCAGGAAGTCTCAAAACCACAAACTGCAGCAGCTACTAAAAACTGTTTGCTTGAGGCGACTGTGCAGCCACTGACTGAATCCACCAGTAGCAGCAGAAACAGCCACAGTCTCACTGATCCAGTCTAATTCAGAATCAATAATTTATATACTTTGTTTCTGCTGGGGTTTATGTTTAGTTCTGTGCATCTTTGAAACCTTCTGCAGACCTTTTGGTGCAGCGAAGCAGCAGCTCGACTCTGGAAAAACAAAAACCCTCACATTTCTAAACACTTCCTGTTTAAAGGTTTTTCCAAAATGTTTAAAACATGAACCCAAACAATAAAATGTCTTCCTACTGATCTCATGATGATTACATCATCTTTATTGTTTTAAGAGGCGACTGTAAAATCTTCCTGACTAAGGAAGATAAAGTTTCAGCTGACTGTTTTAGGTGTGTAGTAACTGGGTCAGCCGTGAAAATGGGGACAGGTGGCAGTCGGGTTATCATCTTGTGGCTTTTCTATATATGACACCATATTTAGTTTGTTGTCAGTCAGGTTTGACCGATTTTGTGACAAGTTTTAACCTGTAGCTTTAAAGGTGTGATGGTGGTTTTCAAAAAGGCTCCTCTAAGCAACTTTACAAATAAAATCTGTCAAAAGGTTGTCCAAAAGTTACAAAATATAACACTGACTCCAAAAATGTTAATGAATTAAATGTTGGGCATTTTTGAGCACAAATCAGACGGTGTTGACAATTTCTAATCTCTGGAATAATTCAATCACATAAATTGATAAAGGGTTGATTACATTTGCATGGTTTATTGTTTTTTTTCTTTTTTTTACCAAAAACTGGGTGACATCAGTCTGGAGAATTTGTATGAAACTTTGTTTGGAGACTGCATAATTTATTAATTATATAAAAGTTGTTGCAATAGATAATTGTATCATTTATTGCAAAGACATCCACAAGGGGGCAGCGCAGGCTGCACCAAGGGGATAAAATGGGAGGAAGTAGATCAAATCTTTGATTTTCTTAGGGATAAAAGTTGCCGCCAGTTCTGCTTTTGCTTCATTGTGGAAACTGGACTAAAACGTAACTGTTTAAATTGTCTAAATGAAACTTTTAAACAGTTTTTTTGTTGTTTTTGTTCAGAATTCCCTTGAAGAAATTCCGTTCGATTCGACGCGAACTGACCGACTCGGGAAGAAGAGCCGATGAGCTGCTGGCCGACAGACACTCCCTGAAGTACAACCTGGGCTTCCCGTCCAGTAATGGACCCACTCCAGAAATGCTGAAGAACTACCTGGATGTAAGCATGCCTGCTTCTCTAAAGCTGCGGCCCGAAACGCCTTCTGCCGTTTTGTTCCAGCCGAGCTGCAGGGGAAAGAACAACGGCTCGGTTGTTGCTGCAGAATTATGCAACATTTAAGTGCTGAAACTCTGGGAAAGTGTGACGGCTTCTGATTTCCATCAGCGGGTTTGTTTACTCTGAGGCTGCAGATGATCACAACTTTTAGATCAATGGTGTCCAAAGTGTGGCTCGGGGGCAGTTTGTGGACCCTGAAAGTATTTTGTTTGGACCCTGACCACAAGTCATTAGTGGTTTAAAAAAAATTGGCCCACAATACAGAAAACGGTTGAGCCAAAGAATTTGCACTATATATATTTTATTTTAAGCTTCTGTTGAAGTTTTTTCCACTTAACATATTCATAATGAAGCTTGGTTAGTATTTTATTACAAATTATGTTACAACTTCATACATTTTTAGCCTTAAGCTTGTTTAAATATATTTTTGTTTTAAATGATTTCGTTGAAGCTGTGTTTCGGGGTGATTCTCCTGGAGAGAGAAACCTTTTGTTTTCAGACTGAATCACATTTTCTGCTCTCTGGGGAACTTGAGCAGAAGTGAAAACTAATCGTACAATAAATCCGAATCCACTTCTCCATTTTACGTTTGAGAAACTGAGCATGACTCGACAGAAACGCAGCATTTGGTCACATGAAGCAGCAATCTGGTGGCGGTCATGAGTAATCGTTTCCTTTCTGCAGTTTCTCTTCCTGTTGCAACGGTTTGACCCGCGTCGTCTGCTGCTATGAAAATGGGTCAAACTGGCTGGTTAATAATTAAGCCTGCTCCGTGGTCCTTGAATGACCTTGTTTTCCCCGACCAGGCTCAGTATTACGGGGAGATCAGCCTGGGCACGCCTCCCCAGACGTTCACGGTGGTGTTTGACACCGGCTCGTCCAACCTGTGGGTCCCCTCCGTTCACTGCTCCCTGCTGGACATCGCCTGCCGTGAGTCCGTCTCCTCTCACGCCAGACCGGAACAAACCGGGAATTTAACCCTCTGTTTTCCTTTCAGTGCTTCACCACAAATATAACTCCGCTAAATCCAGCACATACGTGAAGAACGGCACCGCCTTCGCCATCCAGTATGGATCTGGCAGTTTGTCCGGATACCTCAGCCAGGATACGTGCGCCGTAAGCTCCGCCCACAACGTATCGGACCAGAGTATCAGGACCACGCTACAAAATTACAATATGAGAATGCACTTATGTGAGAGTAAAGTCGTCCCATTTTGTAAATCTCGACTTCTTGTGAAACCTCTACTTCTCATGTTTTGGCTTTATTCTCGTGATTGAATCATATTTTCCTAGCGTGGCCCCGTTACTCGGCCGTAGATCAGAGTCGAGTCGTTGCCGTGTGAAACCCTGACCTGGCTCTCCCCTCAGATCGGCGACATCACCGTGGAGAAGCAGCTGTTCGGCGAAGCCATCAAGCAGCCCGGCATCGCCTTCATCGCAGCCAAGTTCGACGGGATCCTGGGCATGGCGTATCCCCGGATCTCTGTGGACGGCGTGGTGCCTGTGTTCGATAACATCATGAGCCAGAAGAAGGTGGAGCAGAACATCTTCTCCTTCTACCTGAACAGGTGAGACAGACGTTTTTCTTCAAGGAGAAACATCGTGATATGCAAATGATGGATGAAGGCTCCGTTTGGTTTGCTAGCTGGTCAGAAATGTGAAGTACAGACTTGGGTGGAGATCGATCTTTTCAGAGTCTCTTATTAAACTGTCACGGTGACAATTTCAATAAATACGGGAAAAAAACAAAACATTTTTGTGTGTTACAAACTGAGAAACACTGAAAGATTTGCATCTCTAGTAATGCGCTAATATAAAAGGTTTCTGTTACCTGTGAAATGTTTACAGGTATATCAGTAATTTGCTGCAGCCAGTGATGAACTCATGATTTAAAGATGGGCAGGTTCACGTTTTAACCCCATTTAAGCAAAATAAATGCACAACTGAGAATCTTGAGTTTCTTGTTCTCCAGTTTTCAGTGAGTAGGTCGAGCACTAGCTCCCTCTAGTGGTGCCACAGAAATAACTTATTTAATTTTGAGCTAAAAACTTAAGAGTTTCTGTAAACGGACCGTTGTGTGTTTTGGTTAAACTAAGTTTTATATTTTTGGACAATGTTCAGCTTCTGAATCATAATTATTGCTCCTGTTTTAAGGTTTACAGTAATTTAACTCTACTGAAGAATCATTATCAGTGTTGGTTCTTTTGTATAGAAAAGTTGTTTAAATGACTAATTTTGGTGAAGTAATGTATTATTTGTTCTGCTCAGGAACCCGGACACGGAGCCGGGAGGCGAGCTGCTGCTGGGAGGAACCGACCCAAAATATTACAGCGGAGATTTCCACTACGTCAACATCAGCCGACAGGCCTACTGGCAGGTCCACATGGACGGGTAAGAGCCGCACAAACCTGCACAGCAGCCCCAAAGTTAAACTAAATCAGTTTCTGCTTGCGCTTCATTTAAGATGATCACATCAAAGATAAGAGAGATATTATAGTTAATCACTGAAAGCCAGAAAACCTTCCTACTGAGATTAATGGGGGGAAACTATAACTGGAACTATGATGCATTGTGAAATTAGAATAGAATAGAATAGAATTCAACTTTATTGTCATTGCAATGTCACATGTACAAGCAACGAAATGTAGTTTGCATCTATCCAGAAGTGCTATACATGATATAAATATTTATAAACAGATGTATGAAGATATAAACAGAATAATATTGACGTGCTATAAATAAAATGTTTTGTACAATATAAATATAGATGAGAGCTTATGTACATACTATACAAATTACACAGATTATACAGAATATACAGGAATATGAAGAATGGATTGTATATATATTAGTTGTTTTATAATACAGGATAAATAATGGGAAATTAGATTTACAGATTATATAAAGATTGTATGTGTATGTGTGTGAGGGGGAACAGTCCAGGGATGGGGGGGGTGGACAGTCCTTATAGTTTGTGTCAGGAGGCGTTCAGGAGCGTGACAGCTGTGGGGAAGAAGCTGTTCCGGTGCCTGGTGGTTCTGGTCCGTAGACTTCTGTAACGCCTCCCAGAGGGCAGGAGAGAGAAGAGTGTGTGTGCAGGGTGAGTCAAGTCCTTGGTGATTTTGCCGGCCCTTTTCAGACACCGCTTCCTGTAGATGTCATTGATGGCAGGAAGCGATGCCCCGGCGATGTGCTGGGCAGTTTTCACCACCCTTTGCAGCGCCTTCCGGTCGGAGACAGAGCAGTTCCTGTACCAAACTGTGATGCAGTTGGTGAGGATGCTCTCAATGGTGCAGCGGTAAAAGTTGGTGAGGATCTCTGAGGACAGGTGGTTCTTCCTCAAGGTCCTCATGAAGAAGAGGCGCTGGTGTGCCTTCTTGATGAGTTTGGAGCAGTTGGTCGTCCAGGTCAGGTCCTCGGAGATGTGGACTCCCAGGAACTTAAAGCTGTTCACACGCTCCACCGCTATTCCCTTGATGTGGATGGGTGGGTGGAGGTCAGCGTTCCTCCTGAAGTCCACGATGAGCTCCTTGGTCTTCTCGGTGTTCAGCTGCAGGTAGTTCTTGTCGCACCACTCAGCCAGACAGTCCACCTCCTCCCTGTAGGCGGCCTCATCGTTGTCTCTGATGAGGCCGATCACCGTGATGTCATCGGCAAACTTGATGATGGCATTAGAGCCATGAACAGGTCTGCAATCGTGGGTGAAGAGAGAGTAGAGGAAGGGACTCATCACACAGCCTTGTGGCACTCCGGTGTTTATGATGATGGTGGATGAGAAGTGATTGTCCAGCCGGACGTGTTGGGGTCGACTGGTCAGGAAGTCGAGCAACCAGTTGCACATGAGTGAACTGATGCCGAGGTCTGTGAGTTTGGTAATGAGTTGTGATGGAATGACAGTGTTAAATGCTGAACTAAAGTCTAAGAACAGCATTCTGGCATAATCAATCAATCAATCAAATCAATCAAATTTTATTTGTATAGCACATTTCAGCTACAAGGCATTTCAAAGTGCTTTACATCATAAACACAAAATACAACATAAAATAAAATAAAAAATACAACATAAAATAAAATAAAAATACAACATAAAATAAAATAAAATACCACGGAATTTAAGCGCCTGTTACCGCCGGACTCCGCCGTCCGTTTAACCACGGGTATTCGCCGGGCCCCGTTGCCCACAACAGGAAAAAGGTCTCAACCCTTTTGACACGGAATTTAAGCGCCTGTTACCGCCGGACTCCGCCGTCCGTTTAACCACGGGTATTCGCCGGGCCCCGTTGCCCACAACAGGAAAAGGTCTCAACCTTTTGACACGGAATTTAAGCGCCTGTTACCGCCGGACTCCGCCGTCCGTTTAACCACGGGTATTCGCCGGGCCCCGTTGCCCACAACAGGAAAAGGTCTCAACCTACAACTTACATACTTATCCACAAATGCAAATCCAAATACATATTACATTTCAAATACAGTTCTAAACAGGTGTGTTTTTAGTTGAGATTTAAAGGAAGTCAGGGTTTCTGCTGTTTTACAGTTTTCTGGAAGTTGGTTCCAAATTTTTTGGTCCATAGATGCTGAAAGCTGCTTCTCCTCTTTTGGTTCTGGTTCTGGGGATGCAGAGCAGACCAGAACCAGAAGACCTGAGAGGTCTGGCAGGTTGATACAACAACAGCAGATCTTTAATGTATTGTGGTGCTAAACCGTTCAGTGATTTATAAACTAACAACAGTATTTTAAAATCTATTCTTTGAGCTACAGGGAGCCAGTGGAGGGACTTTAAAACTGGTGTTATGTGCTCTATCTTCTTGGTTCTAGTAAGAACGCGAGCAGCAGCGTTTTGGATCAGCTGCAGCTGTTTGATTGATTTGTTGGACAGGCCTGTGAAGACGCTGTTACAATAATCAATGCGACTAAAGATAAAGGCATGGATGAGTTTCTCTAGATCTAGCTGAGACATCAGTCCTCTAATCCTGGAGATGTTCTTCAGGTGATAGAAGGCCGATTTTGTTACTGTCTTTATGTGGCTCTGGAGGTTCAAGTCCGAGTCCATCACTACTCCCAGATTTCGGGCCTGATCACTAGTTTTTTAGATGTATTAACTGAAGCTGTGCATTGACTCTAGGTCGTTCCTCTTTAGGTCCAAAAAATAATTACTTCAGTTTTGTTTTTTGTTCAGTTGAAGAAAGTTTTGGCACATCCACACATTTATCTGTTCTAAGCATTTATTCAGTGATTGGATGGGTTCAGAGTCACCTGGTGACATCGTAATGTAGAGCTGTGTGTCATCCGCATAGTTATGGTAGCTAATATTATTTCCTGTTATGACCTGAGCTAGTGGGAGTATATAAATATTGAATAAGAGGGGTCCTAGGATTGAACCTTGGGGTACCCCACATGTGACCTTTGACCTCTTTGATGAGAAGTTTCCAATTGAAACAAAGAAATCCCTGTTCTTTATGTAAGATTCAAGCCAGTCGAGCACCGAACCGGAGAGTCCAACCCGACTCTCCAGTCGATTCAGTAATATATCATGGTCCACAGTGTCAAAAGCTGCACTGAGGTCCAACAGAACTAGCACCGTGGTTCTCCCACGGTGCTAGTGTTCTTGTTGTCGAGGTGAGAAAGAACAGAGTGCAGTGCTATGGAGACTGCATCCTCTGTGCTCCTATTCTGCCTGTATGCAAATTGGTGGGGATCCAGTGTGGGGGGTAGACAGGATCTGAGGTGTGCTAGGACCAGCCGCTCCAAGCACTTGGTGATGATGGGAGTGAGGGCTACCGGACGATAGTCATTGAGTCTGGTCGGGTTGGAATTCTTAGGAATTGGGACGATGGAGGTAGACTTGAAGCAGGTCGGTACCACGGCGCGGGCCAGGGACAGGTTGAAAATGTCCGTCAGCACTCCTGCCAGCTCCCCAGAGCACGCTCTGAGGACACGACCAGGTATGCCATCAGGACCCGCAGCCTTGTTGGATTTAATCCTGCTCAGGGCCGCTTCTACATCAGAGGAGAGGAGAGTCAGTGGCTGTTGATCTGGGGTGGTGGCTGTCTTAGTTGCGGTTGTAGTGTTCCCTCTCTCAAAACGAGCATAGAAGTTGTTAAGCTCGTTGAGGAAGGAGGCATCAGCGGAGGCAGTGGAGGTGTTGGAGTTCTTGTAATCTGTGAGAATCTGAAGGCCTTGCCACATGCGTCGGGGGTTGGAGTTGGAGAAGTGATCCTCCACCTTACTTTTGTAGTGGTGTTTGGCCTTCTTGATTCCCCTCTTCAGCTCAGCCCTGGCTGCACTGTAGGTCTGTGCATCCCCTGTCCTGAAGGCGATGTTACGGGCCTTCAGCAGGAGACGAACGTCTCGGTTCATCCAGGGCTTCTGGTTGGGGTACATGGTGATGCGTTTGTGGATGGTGACACAGTCTATGGTGGTGGAGATGTGGTCCAGTACAGATGAGGCGTACTGATCCAAGTCTGTGTGGTGGAAAGTATTCCAATCTGTATTCCTGAACTGGTCCTGGAGCACAGCGTCTGAGCCCTCTGGCCACACCTTTACTGTCCTCACAGTGGGTTTCACACGTTGGATGAGTGGTGAGTACCGCGGTGTGAGGAACAAGGAGAGATGGTCTGATTGTCCAATGTGGGGGAGGGGGTGTCGCCTTGTAAGCTCCAGCCAGATTGGAGTAGACATGGTCCAGGGTCTTGTCTCCTCTGGTGTGGCAGGAGACGTGTTGGTGGAATCTGGGGAGGACTGTCTTCAAGTTGGAGTGGTTGAAGTCACCCGCAACAATAAAAGCAGCCTCGGGGTGTTTAGTTTGGTGTTTGCTAATGGCCGCATAGAGTTCTTTCATGGCTAGCTTGGCATTAGCATCCGGGGGGGTGTACACAGCAGTGATGATAATAGAAGTGAATTCCCTTGGGAATTACAGAAATATAATACCTTTATTTGTTTTCCAAATGCAACAAACATTTGAATATTTGATGGCACTTTATTTACTCAGATGAGGAAAGTGAGGTTCTGTTTTCCATGTTTTTAATTTTCTGCTGTGCTCCAGGATGACGATCGGCAGCCAGCTGAGTTTGTGTAAAGGTGGCTGTGAGGCCATCGTGGACACCGGGACGTCCCTGATCACCGGCCCGGCCGCCGAGATCAAAGCTCTGCAGAAAGCCATCGGCGCGCTGCCGCTCATCCAGGGAGAGGTGAGGAAACGCCGCGGCTTTGGCCTTTCACATTTTGTCATGTTACAAGTTTCAGTGAATATTATTGTAGTTTTTATGTGACGAATGGAGCAGAATGGAGACGTGTTAGGAGAATAATTCTTCACTTTTATGTCAAACACTTCACGCCTCAGAACTTCAGAAGATGCTCTTTCCACAGACTTTATTTTAGGTTTGGATTTAAACCAATGGTATCCAATATTTTTATCTTTTTCTGTACTGGAGGCTAAAACTAGCAAATTTAAACCACTGGCAGGCCACAAAACTCATTAAATTCAAAGTTTGTGAAAAAATAATTTTACCTTCTGACCAATAAACATTTTTAATTTTAATGTTTTCAGTACATGGTGCCCTGTGAAAAGGTCCCAACGCTGCCCATCATCACCTTCAACATCGGCGGACAGACCTACAGTCTGACTGGAGACCAGTACATCATGAAGGTGAGGAACCAGCAGGGGGCGACGGCACCAAACAAACACACTGATTCTGAATCATTAAAAGCAGAACAAGTGCAGCTCTGAAGCAGAGGAGGCAGGTCTGTTTGGAGAGAAGATGGTCATTAAAGGGGATTTATTATGCAAAAGTCACATTTACACAACTTTTATACTTGTCTGTCTCTACTGCTTCTAAAAAAGCCCAAATGCTTTAAAAAAAAAAACATTTTTAAAATGATTCATTCTGGAAGGATGACCAAATTAAAATATCATCATGAAATGAGCAGGTTTTGTACGGATCCCTGCTAACGTGTTCAGGGAACCGTAATGGGAAACATTTTGTCCTCCGTCCTGCAGGAGAGTCAGGCCGGGAAGACGATCTGCCTGAGCGGCTTCATGGCGTTGGACATCCCTCCCCCCGCCGGGCCGCTCTGGATCCTGGGAGACGTTTTCATCGGCCAGTACTACACCGTGTTCGACCGCCAGAACAACCAGGTCGGCTTCGCCAAGTCCAAGTAAAAAGACGCATCCTGCACCTGGAATGCAAGCTGAACACAACGCTCCGGATCTGAGCTGCTTGTTTCCCGTTTCTGTGATCAAAATGTACCTAACCATAGACTTTAGAGCAAAGATGCACTGAGGAGGAGTCTGGACCGGTTCTGATGGCGCATGAAGCAGAACCCGGATGTGACGAGTTGTGCTACAGAACCGATTCTGCTTTTTGAGACATCCAAGTAATTTTCTTTTCCGTCTTAATCAGGGATTTGTTTTAAAATATTAATTGGCGTTTTAAATGGAAGGTGGTTTTACTACTGATGTTTTTGTCAAGGTAATTGGGCTCAATAAATTTTTTTTTAAAAGAACATCTTGTGTTCTGGTTCTGTTCAGCTGTTTCAATAACCTGGTATTTGTTCAGAGGATGAGCCATTTCTCCCACAGCGCTGTCGTCCACTTCCTGCTTGTGGAGCGATCTCTGGTCCGCTTGGCGTTCACACATGCAATAGAACCGAACCAGAGTTCTCTGCAACCGGACCGAACTGGAGGTTGGCCAAACGCCGGGTCCTCACCCCGACTCTACTGAGGCCTTTCTGGGGATTTTATTTGTATATTTTTCCTACTGATGAACTCCCAACAAAACGGCGCCGGTGTGGAATCATTTTCAGTTTCTCTGCACATTAGTTTTTCACTTTAGTCCAAACCATTCCAATATTTGCTTTTAAACTTAGGAAAAAAGCATCAAATCATTTGTTCAATGAATTAGGAATTTATTTTTCTGCTGCCTTAAAAAATGAATCAAAAGGAGGGAAAAAATTGACACACCAATTTAACACGCAACCATTTTAGACTGTTAAATGTTTAGTGGGGGTGGGGCTTTTTGGGGGTGGGGCTTTTTGGGGGTGGGGTTGTTCTTTTTGCACCTGAGCTGCCATAAATAAATCCTTCAGCTCCTTCTGTTTTTTTTATAAAAATTGTCTCCTAACTCTGTGAGGAAACGGGCGTCCCAGGTTCCCGTTTCCTCGCCAACGAGTTTCTGGTCCCGGTCGGTGACGCCGCGTTTCCGGACCTGCGGATAAAAACTGCTCCGATCTGCGGGTTCCTGTTTGGAAGCAGCTCTGGGAATCCTGGGAACGCCGTCCTGGAACTGCTGGACCAGAGTCTGAACCGTATCACAAAACCAGCAACGTTCAGCCCAGTCTGACCTCTGACCTCAGCGCTCCTCCTCCTGCTCCTTCTCCGAGCCGTCTCCCGGGTCCGGCTCGTCGCTCTGCTTCTCCTGCTCCGGGTCTCTGAGCGGGGCGGCGGGGTCTCTCACCACCCCCTCCATCTCCACCTCCAGCTGCTCCTCCGTCTCCTCCTCCACCCGGCCCACCGAGTCGGGGATGATCTCCACTTCGATGTCCGAGGAATCCTCGCTCTCCTTGAACCACACCGTCTTCTGCCCCTCCTTGCGCCGCTGCTTGGACAGGATGGACCTCATGCCGTACTCGTCGCCGTCGCTCCTGCTCCTCCGCACCGACGGGCTCCCCTTGGTGACGTGGTTGGCGTAGACGCCGCAGGTGGAGCAGTGGCGGCTCCGCCTCTCGAGCGGCAGGATGCGGCTCCGGGGCTGGGGGAAGGTGCTCCGCCGGGGAATCACGTTGCTCCAGCGTTTGCCTCGGCTCGGGTCGGCCTCGGTCTGGAATCCGTCGTTGGTGAACTGGAGGGAGTCTCTGTGGCCGGACCGGGGCCGATCGGACCGCAGGCAGGGGCCCAGGCACTGCAGGGGTCAACACAGGGGTCAACACGGGTCCAAGTTAATTGTACAACAGCGTATTGGGACCATAGTAAGAAAAACTAAAATCAATTTGTATGAGAATTTAGTCAATAAGAGGATAAAGTCATATTTTGAGTATTCATATGACAAGAATAATAAAAATGATAAAAAGTCAGTAGTACGAGATTAAAGTCGTACAATAATGAAGTCATAATATTACAGGAAAAGTCAAAATAATGCCATAAACTCAACAATAAAGTCATGATGAGTTTCTTATATTATTACCTTGTTCTTATAATTTTACTTTAATTTACTCAGCAATATGCCTGGTTGTGAAGTTGGGGATATTTATTAATTACTTGAAATAAAAATTACACTTAGGCTTTTTTTTCTTTTCTACAGAAATGTTTTCCCCAGGATTTACTGGGGACATACTGGTCCAGAGGCCAGTACATGAATTTTAATTGTTTTATTGGCTATTCTGCAAAAGTTTTATAATTTGCTTTGAGTTTTAGTTGGAGAACAGAAAAAAGGCAACAAAAGTCCAAAGAAACATTTTAGAAGATTTTTCACGGTTCTTCTGTCTCTTGGATTTTGCAAACTGACCTCACAAATTTTCTCCAGACTCGTGTTTTCCTTCCACAGGCGAGAAATCAGGAAGCCAATCACGATGAGGGAGAGAACCAGGAGAGCCGCCATGATGAGTCCGAGCAGCGCCATGTCGCCGGGCCGATAGCCGATGTTCGACGGAGACGGGACGGCCACGGCTGCAGACAAACACAGGGAGGCTCAGCCATTCATTCCAGACAAAACTACAGCTGAACTTTGAACTTTCTGTTACCAGGTATGACTTGAACGGAGAGCGCTGCAGTCCCAAACTCTCCTGTGACGGAATCCACGGCTCTGAGCTGCAGCCACAACATTTACAGTCACAACAAAATGAGCGAAGAGCCTCGTGGCAGCAACAAGCTGGTCAGAACCACGGCGGACTGGCAGCATTACGGAGCACGTTTGCAGCAAAAACTCAGAAATTCTCTGGAAAAATCTCAGAAATTCTCTAGAAAAAAAGTTCAACGTTTTGAGTTTGAAAAGTTAAAAAATTGCTGGAAAAAACAGTCAGAAAATTTGCTTTTAGAAACTGAAATGTTCTAGAAATAAAAATGGAAGTTTCTGAGTTTCAGCAGTCTCAGAAATTTCTACATTTTTTCCAAAATGTCTGAGAAAAAATTTTCAAAATCTGAGTCTTTCTTTCTACTTTTCTAATTCAAAAATACTTTTTTTTTTTTTTGCAAACCTGAGATTAATCAAAAGATTTCTGACTTTTTTGGCAGGAATGTAGTCCTGTACATTGGCCCTTTGAGCCGCTGTGGATCTGTGGGTCACCTGAAGGGCGAAGGACTCCGTCTTCACCACTCTCTTCAGGATCACGAAGCCGTCGGGAGTCACGTTGACGTAGCTGCTGTACTGAACCTCATACTTCATGTCGGGGTTCAGACCCTGACCCCAAAAACACCAAACAAAGGCATTAATTATCCTCCAAACATCAGGGTTAAACAGACTGTAAATCTAGTTTGTGGGCAAGAAGGTTCTCCTGTAGCAGTCTGTTAAAAAGCCTCTGACAGAAGCCACTATACTGTGTATCACTCTCTTCTGTATCACTTATTTTTTTAAAGACTAAAGGGTTAGACTTTACTGAGCGTCACTTACACTTGCGAAGTCTTCGTCGCGGGCTCGGACCCTGAAGGGTCTGTTGGTGGTCCGGTCTCGGAGTATCATGCTCTCTGGGATGGAGTTGCTGTAGATAAATCCCTCGAATCGCTCTTTCTCAAAGCGCGGAGGGTTCCTGCTCTTCTTCATCACCTCTATGGTCACCTGAGTCACTGCAAACTGATCCCTGTTGTTCACCTGCGAAGCCTGAAACGGAGGAAAACGTGTTCAGAATCAGAGCTTCCCATTGTTGGATGTTTTTTAAATGATCCCCAGAAAAATGTTCATTTTTTTCCCCTCCAGTTTTACCAGGATTGTCAGAATGATTGGGCCAACGATATCTGCAGCTTTGGTCATCGTAATGTTCCCCGTGTCTTCATCAATTTGGAATATATTCCCTTCATTTCCTGATGATGAAAGAAAACATAAATCACTAGAAAAATCTAAAACTTCCCTAAAAACTCAAATACAACAAAACTAATAAAACCTATGACTTTTTTTTTACAGACCAAATAATAATTGAACACATGAATTTATAAAAATATTGAGAAAAATAAACAAAGATTTTGGCTAGTAGCTTCTAAGCTAATGAGCTAAAGCTAATTGTTAAACTCTGGAATATTTTTTTAAATCTTGGAAACATTAGAGTATTTAAAAAAAAGTTATTGAATGAACTAATAACTTTTGTCATATTTAATTAGCTGACTTAAATTGTTTTTCAGTCTCGAGAAAAAGCAAATGCCAGTTAGCTTAGCATGACTAGTTAGCTTAGCATGACTAGTTAGCACCAGCTGCCATGTTTTTAGCTTCTTAATTTATTTGCTTTATTTTGTTGTGCTAAACCTAATTCCTGAATAAAACATTTATGTAAAGATATTTTACTGAAATTTCTGTTTATTTACTCATCTGGATAGTTGAGCTCAATTTTAACTTAGGTTATTAATTTTAATTTATTTATTGACTTCATTTAGGTAAAAATATCACCTATTAAATATTTTTACCAGTTTGACCATTTAAATAGATGAGAGAAGATGTCAATATGTTTATTATTGTATTCAGTAAATGTCTCCAAAACGGGAAAAAGAAAATGTTGACATATTTGTACTTAAAATTCAGTGAGATACCAGGAGATTCTTATGTATCTATTATGTATAAAAAAAATAAATTATATTTTGTATGTTTTTACCCTGTTAATTCTTCTCAATTAATCCATATTTTTAGGGATTGTAGAATAATAAATTAGACACTTTTTAATGAAGTTATTCAGTATCAAGTCAGAAGATGAAAAAATCAAGTGATTCTCTGGCGTCTGACCTCGTAGTATCCGGTAGCTGATCGGCTCGCTGCGGTTCCGGTCTCCGTCTCTGGCGAAAACCGGTCCGGGTTCCAGAACCAACGGGCCTTCCTGTGTTTCAAACCAGTCTGCTTTCATTTACCGTCTCACAATTCAACTAAATCACCGTTCAGATTCTGGACCCTCGTCAAATAACATTTTTATGGTTTTTAAGATTTGAGCCAAACATCATATCTTAAACTTTGGGCAAAAATCACAAGAAAAGTAAACATTTGTACATTGTTAGTTTTAAATAGAGATGTTGTTGATATTTGCTGCCCAAACTCACTTCCTTCTCGGTCAGGTTGACTTTGCCTCTGTAGCCGGCGCTGACGCAAAGCTTGGCCAGTCCTAAGCTGGTCCTGAGACACGGCTGGAACCAGGGCGGCCGGTTGTCCACGTCCCTCACCTGCACCGTGATCAGGGCCACGGAGGTGAAGAACGGCTCGTTGGACGCCGAACCGTTGAACGTGTCCTGGAGCGGGAGACAGACATCAGGGAACAGACAAAAAGAAAAACTGACCAACGTCCTTCCTGTACCTGAACGTGCAACACCAGAGAGATCTTCTGCACCACGTCGTAGTCCAGGAGGCTTTTCACCAGGAGCTTCGGTGTGTTGATGTTCTCCAGACGGAAATATTTCTCCTGAGAAGTTCGGGTCAAATATTGTCGTTTAGAATGAAAAGTAAGAAAGATGAATGATTTCAAATCATGTTAAACCTTTAAGGGAATGAAAAAGTGAAATCTGTCAGGACTAGTGACACAAAGTAATAATAATAATGACTTATTGTTTAATAACAAATTGTTTAAAGCTGTTTGATTATTGCTGCACTCAGGATTTCAACAGTTTTCCACAAAGCAACTGGATCGTTTTCCAAATCTGACAGATTGTGACAACAGAAATGTTTGTTACCTTACAGCATTAAAGGTACATTCTGTAACTTTTAGAGAACCAATCAGAGCCAGGAGGCGGGTCTTAGCTCTCTCAATCACTATCTTGTGTGATGCTGCTCATCCCTCCTCCTCCTCTGCTGCCACTACAGTTTGTCCTGTCAGCAGATCTTGTTGTCAATGCTAGGCTAGTTAGCATAGACACTGGTGATGGTAGATAAATCGTTTACCTGTAACGGTAAGTTGTTGCTCTGCCATTCTCTCATTTAGCAGCGAGTACATGCGGTTGGTTGACAGCACTACGGCCCTCCTGGCTCTGACTGGCTGTTTTTGGTCGGCAGTGATGCATTTATTCAGATGGCAATAATAACAATGATAACTCAGAATAACTGTCATGATAGTTTTAATAAAGTTACATTCTGCACCTTTAATGTATTTAAATGCAGCAATATTGACACAAATAACCAGGAAAACACAAAGCAAAGAGACGTAAAGGTACAAATACCATTTTTTGTTAAATGAATAATAATAAAAACAGGGAGAATGGGGGAAACCTTACAGTTGCAGACTCTAAGCGATAATAAAGCGGCTCTGAATCAACGTCCGTTGCTTCTATGAGTCCAACGCTGGAGTTCACTGGAGAGAGCTGCAGGAACACAAGAGTCAGAGCAGAAACCTGGCAACATTTTACCAGCAGAAAAACTCCGTCCACCTCGTTCACGTCCAGAACGAAGTGGCTCTGGGCGAAGTTCGGAGGATTATCGTTCACGTTTTCCACCAGAACCTCCACAGACTCGTTCACCTGCAGAGGACATGAACAGATAGTTCTGGAGGACGTTGAGTTCGGCGCCGGCTGATCCAGAACAGGGAACGTTTAGCATGTTGTTGGTTTTACTCACAGATGTGGATCCGGCTTTGCTGCACTTCACCCAAACCACCAGAGTGGGACTGGACAGGGACTGGGAACCAGAACACTCCTGGTTACATTTACCAAACTGTGAGCAGGTTTTCCTATTATGACCTCATAATCTGGGGGGATTATTGTTGTTGTTACCTCGTAATCCAGGCCTTTCTTCACCATCAGGACGTTGCCTTTGACGTAGAACAGATCCTCCGGGTTCACCGAGACGCTCAGAGTCGCATCACCGCTGGAGATGATCTTCACCACCGGGATGTCGGCCGTGTTGTTTTCAGGGATGGTTACCGGGCCGGGCGGCACCGTGCAGACTGGGAACGGGACCAGAACCAGTAAACAACAGAACCAGTAAACATCAGAACCAGTAAACATCAGAACCAGTAAACACCAGAACCAGTAAACATCAGAACCAGTAAACAGAACCAGTAAACAGAACCATTAAACTTCAGAACCAGTAAATATCAGAACCAGTAAACAGAACCAGTAAACAGAACCAGTTATCAGAACCAGTAAGCGTAGCTCTATGAATCGATGCTTCAAGGTTTTTTCCAAACCAAACTGATCAAATTGATCCCCAACAATAAATAATCAATCTGATATAAAGGGATTAAATTCTATGGAGCTAAATTGGGGCCATAAAGTTTGTTCAGTAGGAAATAAATTCTTTCTTAAAAAATGTTTTTTAAGAAAAAAGCTGTTAGATTTTTACACTTCTAAAATGTAAAAATATTATAAATAAAATACTTTAGTGAAAACATCTTACTGCACTTGAAATATGACAAAACTAATTGTTTTAAGTGAAAAGTTCCTTAATATTGATTTAAAAATGTTCTACTGGTCGATTAGTTTCCATGTCACACATGAAATAATAACTGGTCTGTTTGTTAAAATCAATATTAATTGAATTATTTAATTTCCCTTTGGGATCAATAAAGTGTTTTCAACTGAGCTGAATTTTTTTTATTTGCTTAAAACCAACTCAAATATTTTACTGACGAAATACTTTTGTCATATTGACAGTGAAATCAGAGAGACAGAAAATTCTTGGTGAGTTTTGTGTTTTTGCAGTGAAACAGCTACACTAAAAAAACAGAATGCAGCTCCAGCAATTCAAAAAAATCTGTAAATTGATCCGAATTTAGCTGAACTCAGGCTAAGAACAGCAAAGTAAATTTGGTGTTTCGTTTCATCCAGTAAGGTTTTGGTTTTTAGAAGATGTGCTCCATAGAGCAGTGTTTTAAAGGTCAGAGGTCATCAGCAGGACGGTCGGTACTCACGCCTCTGAGCCCAGCACGGCGTGGAAAAGCAGAAAGCGACGATGCATCCGAGCAGAACGTCCGCAGGTTCCATGTCCCGGTTCCACAGGCAGCAGCGAATGAAGTCCAGAGGAGGACGAGGCGCCCGTGGTACCAGCTGGTACCGGGCCACATAATGCCCCGTCTGTGCTGCCCGGGGGGAGTGGGAGTCGACTACAGTCGCAATGTTTGTGACTTCATCCCAGGCCGCTGCCTGCCAGCAGCAGGCTCCCAGCCTCCCACTGGAATAGCTGCATCTCCTTTGGCCTGCAGAGGAATGTCACCAGCTGGAAACGTTCCTGACGCTCGAGTACTGTCTGCTTCGACGGACGCTGTCTTAGCTCCCTCTTTTATTTTGAAACCCGGTGACAATTTGGCCAAGTTTCCTGTTAGTTTAAAAATGCCAACATCACGCCAGCCCAGTTGGCGAAAGCGTTACTTAAAGGAGCAGCGTCATGTAAACTTAAGTAATTCTGGAGTGTTGCTTTGAATCTTTCATGCATGTTTGAGAAAATCTGTAATCTCCATGGCAACCATTCAGCTGCGCAAAACACCTGGTTGAACTAAGCTCCGCCTCCGAGACGCAGCTCCTCCCCCTTTCTCCCAGCTTTGCTGTTTATCTTTGTTTAAGGACTAAATACTTATTTGGAGTCTCAATATTTACTTGACAAGAAAATTAAATCCTAAACTTAGTAGCTTAATATTTAGGCTCCAAGCTAAATATTTAGCTGCTTATTCAATATTTAGTTTGGAACTGTGACATTTATAAATTAATGAACGATATGGTGAGAATATTTGTCTCTAAAAAGAAGAAAAGTGTAATATAGTCAACATGAGGAAAAAATGTTTACATACTAAGCTACATTTTTAACTTGGAGCAGGTTTTAGCTTGCTAACTAAATATTTAGGTTGGAGGTAGATATTTATTGTAGAAAGTAAATATTTAGTTGGTGAACTAAGTATTTAATCTGAGAGTAAATATTTAGGCAAACTAAATAACTAAATATTTCTTTTTTTATGTTTTGTGGTTTAAAGGGCAACTAAAACTAAACTTCTCCAACTGTAAAGCACGGTGGTGGATCTATCATACTTTGGGCTCATTTGATGGAAAATCCTGTCCATCCCTTAGATGCAGAAAATTTCCCTTCAAACAGCTTCAGCATGAACTTTAGGTGGTTTTTCCAAACAAAATGAAGGATTTGAACAAAAACAAAACCACTTCCTGTTGATCCAGCCCATCTTCCTTCTGGTTCTGACATAACCCAGAAGCAGGTTCTGGTTTAGGGTAAACAGCCGGAGCGGTTCTGCCCTCCCTGTCTGGTACCTGGCAGTAATAACGTGGCACAAAGTGGAACGCTAACGGCTTCACATGTGGACAAGGCGGCTCTGTCCC
This sequence comes from Poeciliopsis gracilis, assembly GCA_911649635.1. Classification (NCBI taxonomy): domain Eukaryota; kingdom Metazoa; phylum Chordata; class Actinopteri; order Cyprinodontiformes; family Poeciliidae; genus Poeciliopsis; species Poeciliopsis gracilis. The sequence goes on from CAJVRI010001162.1 coordinate 9,301,806, forward strand.
CCATCTGTGTGGGAACAACAAGCTCATAGAGCCACATGCAGCTCATTCATTATGTCTACAACATGCAACACTCGCCGGAGGCTGCTGGGAAATTATTCTGGACTTATTGTTTCACAGGTTGGAGAGGAAGAGCAGCAGTTTAGATGTCCGACCAGCAGGAGGCGCCAGAGCCTCTCAGATCAGCCGAGAAAATGAAGGCGAGAGGAAAAACTGATGAGTTTTTAACTCAGCTTCATTTTGGGTTTACACCAGAAAAACATGAAAACTGGCATAAGTTTCAACACACACTGTAAAAAATACTATTTAAAAAATGGGTAAATATGCCATAGAGATGTGAATAAACTTTCCTTTTAATGGGGTTTTTTCTGAATTTTCTTCTTCATATTCATGTTTTTGAACGTTTTCAAACTTTCTATAGGAATAAAGAAAGTTTCAGTTTTGTATTAACAGGAAAGTGAATGAATTTAACATGATAAACTAAATTAATTAAATTATGGTGGTGAAATTATGGTGAAAATCCATTTTTTGTATTTTCTGTCATTTTTAATTTGTTTAATTGAATTGAACTCTTTTATTTGTAGCTCTGTTTGTTTGAATGTCCCTTCAATTATTTCTGAAAACAAATCGCTTAAACCATGAACTTGTCAATTCAGGTAACATCCATGTATTTTATGAACTGCAAAAAATAATACTTATAAAAAAGTTTACAAATATAGAAAATGAAATGTTTTAATTTGATAAACTGTTAATATAAATAGTCATTTCTGTCAATATTTAAAAGTTATTGACTCAACTCATGCACTTACTATATAATTCTGTCCTACTTGTCAAAAAATCACAATGAATTATTAAAATCTGTGTTTTGTCTGAATATGAAAAGATTTTATTTCCTTAGAAGTATCGTTTACCTAAAGCTGCAAATCTCACAACAATAAACTATCAGGAAAAGATGAAAAACTGTTCAGATCTGAAACTGCTTCTTCAATAAAACGTACAAAAAGTCAGGAGGGAACAAAATATTTAGAGCTGCAGTAAACATATTTTATGGTGTTTGGTTTGAACGTTTTCTCCTTTTGTGGGAGATCTTGCTTGTTTATGCAGATTTCCTCCTAATCGCTTCATGCATGCGGTGAGAAACTTCAACAAACAGGCTCCAGTTTGACCTCATTCCCACCAGCAGGAGGAATTTTTAGAGTTTCTCACCAAACATTTGAAGCGATTGTTTCCTATCCGGCGTTTTTATGACATTTTTATGGTGAAACGTTGCTGCTGCTGATGTGACTGAAACTTTGTGTTAAGCAGAAAACTGTATTTTCATTACAAAACTGCTTATCAGCACTTTAATCCGCCTGCAGTCGCAACACGGAGTCACGTCTTAATTTTTCCGCTTTATAGTGACTTATTGGGGGAAAAATGCTCAGATTCAGGAAGTTACAACGGATTAAAATTCCTGAGTTCTCAGATTTGTTCCTGTAAAGCAGAGCTTCTTACTTCCAGGCCTCAAGGCTCCTGCTCTGCTTGTTCTAGATGCGTTTCTATTCCAGAGCAGCTGATTCAAATCACTGCATGATGGTGATTAACAGGCAGAAGCCTTTTAACCTCCCACAGATTCAATCCAGGTGACAGAAGGAAACATCTAAAACATGCAAGACAGAAACAAATCCACCAGGACAGGAAAAAGAGGCATCTGAGAAATGATTTTCCTTCTGGTAAATTAAAGCAGAGAACCAGGCTAGTTCCTGGTCTGGGTTCCTCATCCTGTTGGAAACCTGCTGAGGTTCTGCTGCGTTTTCTCTTCATGCAGTGAATAATTTCTGGACGTAGAGACCAATAAAACGCTGAAATCAGTCACATCCCAAAGGCTTTTGGAGCCCTGCTGTAAAATATGTTATACAAGCAGCAGAACATTAATGAGTAGAACATAAAGTGAAGCCAAAATTCACATTTTGAGTGTTTCTGTACATTTATGGTCTAAACTGCTAAAAACAAACCAACCAAACAGTTTTTTGGCACTAATTTAATGTTTTGATTTGAAAAATGTTTCAAAACTCTCCAGAGGGCAACATCACAAATCAACAGGCGCTGCCCTGTTACCTAGCAACCCCAGCTGAATTCTGCCCGTTGCCGAGCAACCCAGATGGAGCTCCAGCACGTTTTACCGCTGTATGTGCCGTACAATGGCTGCTGGAAAAAACAAGAGTTTGTTTTCCTGTTGATTCACCATCCAGAAATCACTTGCTGCCTTCCTGCTGGTGTTTACTGGTTCCAGTAAACACTGGTTCTGGTGTTTACTGGTTCTGGTGTTTATTGGTTCTGATGTTTACTGGTTCTGGTGTTTACTGGTTCTGGTGTTTATTGGTTCTGGTGTTTACTGGTTCTGATGTTTACTGGTTCTGGTGTTTACTGGTTCTGGTGTTTACTGGTTCTGGTGTTTACTGGTTCTAGTGTTTACTGGTTCTGTTCGTGTCCAGCAGCAGCTCTTTTGGATTTAAAGTGACAGAGGCCCTTAAAAGGCTCATTATGAAAAGGCTCAGTAAAATCTCATTATTTAAAAAAGACTTTGTGAAAAACTAACTCAGAAGTAACTTTTCACCAAAATATTCCATCGTGTTTTAAGTAAATCTGAAAATTGACTAAATGTTCCAGATTATTTCATTTCCAACAGGAAAAATGTGGGATAATCTGCCAATCAAACTAGAATTTTTTCATCAATATTAAGAAATTATTTACTTGAAACAAACTCCTATATTTTGCAGAGAAGTTAGTTTAGTCTTATTTCCAGTGTCCTCATATATTTGCACTAGAATCACTTGGTAGGATTTTGTGTTTTTGCAGTGCAGGATGTTGTTTTCTTCACGTTTCTCTCCAGTCTTTAAGATTTCCTGTCACTTCTTGAACATCCCTAATTTCCGTTTTGCCTCTGAGGGTCAGCAGTGACGGTTACCAGCAGCAGATTCCTGGAAGCTGCTCGGTAATTTATCCCATCGGTCCGCTCTGCACCCTGCGGCTCTGCGCTCTCCTTTTTTATGAATATTTTAAAGCGACTCCAGAGAAAATCTTCCCCTTTGTGGAATCTGAAATCAAGAGAAGCGAACCTTTAATGCTGCAGTTTTACCAGGAGTTCACAGAAACCACCTGCAGCATCAAACAGCTCCAGCCATGGCAACAACCAGTGCAGCCAATGTTGGCATAAAAGATTTTCTTAAAAAAATTTAAAAAAAAAAACTCATTAGGGAATATGTTGCAGTGAATGCTCTGTTCTTCATGTCAAGTTTAAAACATACATTCATATTCTTGAGTTTCCTGTTCTGAAATAAGCAGATTTAGTTTATTTTTCGGTATTTTTACGTTTAAAATTGTCTAAAAATCTGTGAAATGGGCCTTAATTATCTTAAGATCTGAGATTATGATGTTAAAATCAAATTGTGAAGTGGGAAATCAAAAGATTAAATCATATAACCAGGTCTAATTTCCACAACTGTTAACAACTTCTTGTACTTTTCCATACGCAGTTTCATATTTTTCATACTTTTCCAAATTTGAAAATGCTGAAAGGAAACTCCATCTTTAATGAGGTCAGAAAAAAGTTACTCCAGAAAAATTTACAATCGGAAGCAAAGTTAAAAATTAATAAATTAAAACATTTTAACTGCTGTAAAAAAAAACACTGTCAGACGTGTTTGAGGGAGACTGAAAACAAAAAGGAGCATTTGCACAAAAAACGCCAAAATTGTGATATTAATCTCTGAAATTTTCTAGGAAAAGCAAAAACGTTTCTGAGTTTGTAAAGTCAAAAATTTCATATATCAGAAAATAATCTGTAATTTTGAGATTAAACTCAAACTTGGACTCAAAGTTTCACATTTTCGACTGTTGGATTTTTTTTTTTTTTCTACTTTTGAAACTCAAAATATTTTTCTTGAAAATGTTGAGTCGAGTCTCAAAACGACTGAGTTTTCAGTCCGATTCTGTCCACATGCAGACATGGAGCCTGAGTCCAATGTGTCAGTGGCGTCTCGTCTCTCTGCATCATGGAGCCAAAGGACTGGGGGTGAATTTAGCATCTGCGCTGTGTTTTCCAGAGCATGTGTGCTTTTCTCCACGTTCTTCTTCTCCTCTTCCTCCTCGGGCTCTTTGACGACGTGTGAAAAGCTAATTGCTGCTGACTTCATTCTAATGATATTCACGCCACAGGAGCTGCTGTGACCCGAACACCTTTAATCAAAAGTTGGAGTCGCTGGAAAGCCTGTCAGTGTTTCAGAGAAACGTTGTTTTAAAACATATCAAACACATTCAGTGAAGCTTCTTCAGCTCAACAGAAGGTTTGTATATTGCAAGTGTCAGTTTTCTGGGAATTTTAACCAGTAAAGTTTTATTTTAATCTTTTTATCACAAGTTAAATTCATTAGCTAATATACAGATTAGCTTCTGATTAGCTTCTGATTAGCTTCTGATTAGCTTCTGCATCGTTGCTGATGTGTAGAAAAAACTTAACACGGAAATTAAAATATGGTTTTTTTCTTGTAATGTTGTTTAATGGCCATTGTTTTTATTTATTTTCAAACTGGAAATATTGAATATTGCCTTTTAATGGTCCATGTTTTCTTTTGTCAACTAAGGATGCTAATGTTAGCTAGCCAGCCAGTTAATGTTACCATAGATAATTAAAATCAGCATTTTTATTGTTTTTAAATGCAGTGGGTTGAATTATTTCTTAGAAACAGTTTTTCTACCAACTAAATACATAAATCTGCCAAAATAAAACAAAGTTGTTGTTTTTTTGTAAACGTTCCAACTGATATTCTTGCATGAAAAATACTGGAAACTAAATTGGTTTTTGATCTAAAAATGTATCATAAATGAAATGTATAAAGGAGAATTCCTCCTAATGTGGGGAGACTAGTTCATCATTCATGCACATAATTACCCCAAGGAGTGACGCTAGTTTCAATAAAATATTCAACTCTTCCAAAGTACAGAAATATCTGGGATTCTCAGGTAAAATGATATTAATGAGCGGCCAAACGTCCGTCTCCTCATGGACGGTCATTATCTCTGTAGATTTTTGCATTCCCCAGTTATTTTAGCAACGTTTTGACCTGATTCCCTCCCGGCTCGGCTCTGCACTCGCTTCACACTTCAGAGTCCCAAACTTTATAAAAGTTGTAACTTTTACTGATGATGCATTTAATTATAGACTGAAAAAAGTAAGACTCTGTGCATGTGAACTTCAAAGTGTTCCCCCTCAAAAACATTTCATTTTCTGCTTCTAATTCTGCAGAGGTTCCAGAAAAACCATCCGGAAGGAAAACTGCAAAAGCAAAAACTCAGAGAAAAATTAATTGATTTTCAGAACTTGTAGGACTAAAACCTGAGACTAAATGCAGTGATAGAACCAGACCACATAATTAATATCTGCTACTTGTCTCAACAACTTTTATGATATATTTTGTATTAATTGTTTGTATATTTGTTACTGCAAAAACTTAAATCTTATATGTTTTTTTAGAATTTTTTGCTTTTCTAATTTTAAGTTTTTTTTTTCTTTTGAACAAAATTTATGGCCTCAATTTCGTCCCATATGGATAATTAATAAATAATTCCTTTTTATAATCAATAATCAATTTTAAGAAATTCTTGGCTTAAAACAAGCTCCCAATTCTTACTGGAAAGGCTGTACGTTAGTTTTGTCGTATTTCAAGTGGACTGAAATATTTGCATTAGAAACCAGAAAAAAATACTTTTATTTTTTGTTTTTGCAGTTAATCTTTTCTAGTTAAGTCAGTTTCACTCCGATGAAACTTTAAGAAATGAGATGTTATTATATTCTCCAGTTTTTGTCTTCATCTGCTATAATTACATTAATCCCTTTAATAAACTATTTATTAAGTCTCCTGTCAGACTGAAGTGTTTTACTTCCAGTTTAGTCGGCCGCTCTGAAGCTGATTCGTCACCCTGCGCAGATTGGTCACACACACCGAGCAGAGCCGCAGTAAGAAGATTTACGCGCACGGATTTGCTCTTGGCTTCTGATTCGCTAAATTGTTTCTGCATGAGCAGGTTGCAGGACGACGGGAGGAAACAGATCCTGCAGGAATCTGTCGGGAACAACAACAGTGGAAGAAAGTGGAAACTGCGATCGGATGAAGTCTGCGGCTGCGGCGCGGAGGTTTTTGCGCACGGAGAGCGTTGCGCGCCGGAGGAACTCGCTTGGAAAGCCGCCGTTCACTGCGTAGCTGCCGGGTTTCTGCTTCATCGATGAAAACCCCACCGGAGAGACCTGGGGGCCCCTCCGTCTGCCAGCGCCGGGGACCATGGCGGACAACTTCTCGGATCTGATCAACGAGTCGCTGCCGGCGGCTCCGGTCGCGCACTACAACTTCCCGGCGCTCATATTCGGGATTTTACTGATCATCACCGTCACTGCTGGAAACGTGCTGGTCTGCCTCAGTGTGTACTTGGAAAAGGCTTTGAAAACTACAACCAACTACTTCATAGTGAGTCTGGCGTTTGCGGATTTGCTGCTGGCGGTTCTGGTTCTGCCGCTTTTCGTTTACGCAGAGGTGAGGTTTCTGTTTTGTTTTTTTTTTTATTGTGAGTGCCTCTTCACTCTGTTGCCTCTAAATAAATTCCTGTACGACTTAAAAACAGTTCGACTGGCAGCAAGTTTATCTCAATGCAAAGTTCTTACAGGTGGAGTAAAAAAACATGGAAATGTCTGAGCTACAAAAGCAAATTTTGTTTTTCTAAATGGCCTTTCTAAAAATTTTCAGCTTAATTTCAAAATTTCTGATTTTTTTCTTTAAAATTTCTACTTTTTGAGCTCAGAAAATGTTGAAGTTTTCATAGAACATTTTTCAGATTCATCTCAAAATTTCAGATTTTATTTGCACAAATATTTTCATCTTTTTAAACTCAGAAATGTTTTGGGTTTTTTTTTTCTGGCAAATTTTGTACTTTTGAGTTTAAAAGTAAACAAGCAACAATTTCTACAAACTAGAAATGACAAAATCTAGATGCACATATTGTTAGCTATCTGGCTAACTCATTAGCTATCTGGCTAACTTGTTAGCTCGCTGGCTAACAGATGTGTTCATAAAAAAAATTGTATGAAAATTAGAAAATGGTGATTTCCACTACTTAACACGTTTTATCTAAATTATCTAAATATATAAAAGAAAACCAAAGTTGTCTACAAAGTGACGTTGATATGAGCTAAATTGTTAGCATCAATTATAATAGCTCTTATGCAGGTGTGTTAAGGCTAGTGACCTTTGACCCCAGCCTCAGGACTTCTGCAGCCTGGTTTTCTTCCAGGATTGTTCTGGATTTATCTCCATCCATCCTGACCAGCTTCACTGCATGAAAATGTTTGAGCTCTTTAGTTTGGCATTTAAAAAGATGACATTTCAATTTAAGTCAGAAACAACAATCACTTATTGTTTCATTATACTTGATTAAAAATAAGTGTTAGTACTTAAAACAATTAAAAACAAGCAATTTTAGATATGCAAAAATAAGTTTACTAAGTTATGCAAACAAAACACAAGAAATCCACAGTTTTTATAGCTAGTGGCAAACTTTGCTAAAGACAAAACACCTATCATTTCATTTAATTTATTTTAATTAAAATGAGACCTGATTCACAAGAATTTTCAATAAATATGTGAAAAGAAAAACCCCATTTAAAAATCTGAAGCTCAAAAAGCTCCTTTACATTAAAGGTTTTATGCCATTGGTGTCTTTGTGTTGCAGATATTATTACTGTAGATCACATGATAAGACTACAAAGTAACAAAATTACAGACAAATGAGGGATGTGTGGACTGGACAGTGATCCAAAATATACAAATGGATTCAAATTGCGAAATGAGGCAGAAAACCTGCAAAATAATAGACCAACTCATTGGGAGTCCATTTCCAGGCAGAAACGCAGCAGAAATACAAAATAAGCCGAAATGCATTCAGGTAATAGATCTGCTGTTTGGATGCAAACACCTGCAGATGATTCTAGACTTCCTGACAGAGATTATCACCATGAATCAATAGCAGAGGAACATGGGAGCTTCTCTGCTGGCCAAATGAGCGGCTATCATTCACATTTCCCAGATTATCCAGGTTTAATCTGACCGTCGTTTGAAAGCTTCCTGCTGTCAGCAGGGCCGGTCCAAGCCTTTTTGGGGCCCAAAACAGAGTTTTATTTCAGGCTCCCTGTATGATGCTTTATCATTCCTAAGCTTCTGTCATTAGCATTATTTGTAATTAGCTCACATCATGACAGATTTATTATAGCTATTTCAACCTTATATGAGTAACAAATATCAAAATATTATTTATATTTTAAAATGCAGATTGATATGTAAGTGTCCATACATGAAAGTACATACATAAAATCAGCTGATTTTATATATATATATATATATATATATATATATATATATATATATATATATATATATATATATATATATATATCCATCCATCCATCCATTTTATGTCACACTTCTCCCTAACGGGGCCGGGAGTTGCTGGTGCCTATCTCCAGCTGCGTTCCGGGCGAGAGGCGGGGTACACCCTGGACAGGTCGCCAGTCTGTCGCAGGGCAACACAGAGAGACAAACAGGACAAACAACCACGCACACACACACTCACACCTAGGGAGAATTTGGAAAGCCCAATTAACCTGATATATATATATATATATATATATATATATATATATATATATATATATATATATATATAAGTAATATTTTACACATATATTTCAATCCTGCTAGCTTGGTGCCCATGGGCGCCCCCTAGTGGTGTGGGGGTCATAAGCATATGCCTGTAAGTCTCGGTTAAAGAGCCCAAGTTTTGATCCTGCTACCTCTCAGTGAGGCGTCTCACCGCCGCCATGCAGTCCCTGGACTAGAGACGTCAGCTTGCGCTCACCTGCAGACGGCGGGGGAAAGTGGGCGGGGCCTGAATGTTTGTGTTCTGGATTACACATTTTTCTCACTGGGATTTGGGTCAGCTAATGATGTGTGTGTGTGTGTGTGTGTGTGTGTGTGTGTGTGTGTGTGTGTGTGTGTGTGTGTGTGTGTGTGTGTGTGTGTTCTGGAGCAGTTCCAGGGTGGAGTTTGGACCCTGAACATGACGATATGTGACGGTCTGATGACCATGGACGTGATGCTGTGTACCGCGTCGATCTTCAACCTGTGTGCCATCAGCGTGGACCGGTGGGTTTCTCCTTTCTGTGGTCCGGATCACTGGTTCTACTGGATCTGTTTGGATTTTAGCCACTTTTCCAGTCAATCAAGGTTTTTAACTCTGTGTTCTGCTAATTACCAAACAAAAAACGTGTTACTGACTGAGTTCATGTCAAACTTTAAGAAGGAATAAATCTTCATCTGTCAGATGTTCCAGTAATGAAGCTGCTGTAATTTCACTGACAGACTTAGTTTGAAGAGAACAAAATGGCAACAGTTGTTACATTTTCAGATTTTGACCAGCATAAATTGTTCCATGTCATTGCAGGAAACGATAAGATTGCTATTTTGAGACCATTTTTAAGTGATTTTATGGTAATAACAGTACAAGAAGACATTCTGAGCTCTCAGAACATTTAACTGGAGAACATTTAACTGGAAACATCTTAAATGTGCAAATAAAACAACAAATAAAATGAATTATGGCGCCTCTGTAAACAAAACCATCCTTCAAAATAAGGGCTGGTTTAGATCAAAGGAACCGACTGAAGACTTTTGTCACCAGATTTTGTGGAAAGGAGAGAAAAAAATTATTCAAGTGGAAATTATTGAATTCGTCTTAATTTACCACACAATTAATTGATTTATTGCTAATTGCTGCAGGCCTAATTTGAGCCCCTGCGGTTTTCTTTGGTGTCAAACAATCCAAACTAGTTAAAAAACCTATTCCCCTCCTCACCTGTGGGGGCGCTGCACCAAAGACCACTGAAGGAAACAACAAGACAACCTCTGAAGAAGACATTGAGCGCAACTTCCTTTTTTATGAAATTTAAAGAAACAAAGTGGCATCAGATTTTAGCGGCTGTTGGAGTCAGCTGGTGTCTTTGAAACAAAATTAATGTAAACTACCAACATTTTCTGCTAGGCTAGCTGCTACATTAAAAGGACATTTTCTGCTGCAAATGTATAGAAATAACCTGTTGATTCATGAAGACATTCTCTTACTACACATTGTCTTTTTCATTATGCTGTAACTTATACCGTAGATTTGAAAATATTTAGAATGATAGCAATCCTATAGAAATCCAGAGAAAATGTCAAAGAGCTTTTGGTCCTAATTTTGTTCAAAATGATCGAAGTTTTTCTTTGTTTTAGAACCTGAGAGAAAACCAATCGTCAGTTGATGTAGCTCATGTTTCTTTCCCAGGTTCATTGCGGTGTCCATCCCACTGAATTACAACCGGAAACACGTGGACTACCGGCAGATTATCCTGCTGTCCGCCACCTGGCTGCTGGCCTTGGCCGTCGCCTCGCCCGTCATCTTCGGCATCAACAACGTGCCGAACCGCAACCCCAGAGAGTGTAAACTGGAGGACAACAACTACGTGGTGTACTCCTCCGTCTGCTCCTTCTTCATCCCCTGCCCCATCATGGTGCTGCTCTACTTTGGGATTTTTCGAGGTCTGAAGCGGTGGGAGGAGGCGCGGAAGGCCAAGCTGCGCAGCAGCATCGAGGCGTGCCGGAAGCTGCAGCGCAGCAGCGTGGTCGGCGGCGCCCTGCCCCCGATGATGGGCACCATCCCCGGGGCGCTGCCCATGCCGCTGCCCAGGATCATAGAGAGAGATCTGGCCCAGTGTCGCCTGGACGACTCGGGCGACTACATCCACCAGGAAATTCCTTATCCACGGCAGTACCGGGAAAACTCAGTGCCAACAGTGAGATTCAACCAGCAGCAAGTCAAGAAGAGGGCGAAGATCAACAGCAGGGAACGGAAAGCTATGAGGGTCCTACCGGTTGTAGTAGGTGAGTAAAAAATGATGGAAAACCCGAATTTAAGGAGAACTGCTTGGAACATCATTCTGTGTAATTTGAGGCAGTTGGAGTATTTCTGGTATGGTGGTTCCTCTGGAGACTAGTAATGGCTCCCCAAATCCAGATTATGACTCAATCTCTCCCTTGGGGTGTTTTCTCCTGATAGTCCGGTGGCATTTCTGATAATCTGCCTAATTTAGAGCAGAAATGTGGAGTGCTGTTTGGTGATTTTATTACAATATTTTTGCCACTGATCACTCCCAATATTATGGCGCCCAACATTATGGCGCCCAACATTATGGCGCCCAACATTATGGCGCCCAACTTGGGGCGGTTCTGTCAGTTTCTCTTCATCTGTGGTTAATTTTTCAATCTGTTAATGTTTGTTCTTAAGCTAAGGGTTATTTCACCCTAATGGTAAACTAGATTTGGTTTGATTGGGTACCAAGGTTGCAACATTAGTTACATTTCATGTGATGCAGTTCTCTTTCACACCAATCAAACCCTTTGAAAAACCTGTTCCCCTCCTCGCCTGTGGGGGCGCTGCACCAAGAACCACGGAAGCATGGAGGAAGAGAACCAAAGCAGTTAGAGGTGGAATAAATGTTAAAACTTTGGTCCCAATCGAATGAAGTCAGGTGGAAAAGCTCATGGTGACCAAACAAGGTTCAGAACATTTAAATGCAAATTAGTCCTTTAATTTAGCGCCAACTAAAGATGTGAAGCAGACACCAACTTCCCTGCCATTAGCCATTAGCTGTAGCTAAAGCTAGCTTACAGGCCACTGATGACACTAAACAACCTCACTTGGTTTGTGAATCTTCCTGCAGACTCTGATCAGAGCTCTTAGGCGAGGAGGTCGACCTTCCTGCAGGTCATCCTGAGTCCCGGGATAAAAGCGGCGCTCCTGACCAACCGTAGCTCCTCATGTAGCGCTGTCACAGCTTAAAGCCTGCAATCCAATTATCACACAACACATGATGTTAAACTCAGACTGAGGAAACAGCCTGAGATCCATTCAGCGGCTGGTTTCAGCAACGACGACATTTATTCCTCATCATGCTGAGAAGCAAAATAAAATGTTCTGTTTTACATTCAAAATAAGCGTCACTGGGTCCAATCCGCTCAGCGAAGCAGATTTTAATTCATTACATTGGGTTGTACAACATTAAACTCTCCAGAATAATGAGTGACAAAATCAGTTTTACTGAAACAAAGCAGATGTTTCTGTCTGACTCTCGATTCCTCACATCATTGACAACATGCTGTAGTTACTCTTTGTTTCTGCACAGTAAGGTCTGGACTTTGACTAGGCCACTGCAACATTCTTTCTTTTCTTATTTCATTTTTTGTCTCGTTGACCTGCTGATCATTATTGTTCTGTCGATAATCCAGTCTGGTCCATCATTCTGCTGCCGAACTGATGGGCCTCAAATTCAACTGTTTTGGCCCAAGCAACTAAAAAACTAAAAACTAAAATTACAAAAATAAAATCATACGAGAATAAAGTAAAAAAAAATACAAATACAATAAATTTGAATTAAAAAGAGAATAAAATGATAAAATGACAAAAAGAAAAACTCCTAAGGGAATACAGTAAAAATAAAACAAGTCATAATATTTCAAGCTTAAAGTCAAAGTAATACAAGAATAAAGTCAAAATAATAATACAAATGAAGTTGTAATATTACAAGAATAAAGTCGTATGAGAACAAGGTCAAAATAATACAAAAAAATAAAGCTAAAATAATGCAAGATTTAAGTCATACTAATTTGAAATCAAGGACATAAAATTATGGGAATAAAGTCAAACACAGTCGTATTGCAGTGTTATGTCTTCATAATACTTTTTATCTCATTTCTTTATTTTCTTTGCCTGGCTCTGATAATGTCAATCATGTCATCTGTAAATTCAGACCCATCAGATTCTCTTACCCTGCGCTTCTCCTCTTCGTCTTGCAGGCTGCTTCCTGTTCTGCTGGACGCCGTTCTTCGTGGTGCACACGATGCGAGCGTTGTGCCTGACGTGCGACATCCCCGACGCGCTGATGAGCACCGTCACCTGGCTGGGCTACGTCAACAGCGCCCTCAACCCCATCATCTACACCATGTTCAACACGGAGTTCAAGAAGTTCTTTAAGAAATGTTTCCTCAGCTGCTGCTGACAGCGGCTTGCTGCCTCCACAGACTGAAACGCCAGAGCAGGTTTGGGTTCATGACCTCAGACTGGGACGTTCCCAGTTCGCGAGCCGAACTGGAAAGAAGAGGAAGAACATTTTGTTAGACTTCTGATTTCATTTGAGGTTTTTATGGGTTTTATGTAAAATACAAACGGACGTTGTTTGGTCTGAAATAAAGATTTATTTGACCAGATCAGATCTTTGCTGTCCGCCGCCTGTAGCTGCATCTGCTGCAGAACCAGAACCAGAAGAAGATTCATAAGGAGGCTGAAGAACATAACAGATCTGGAAAGATTATGCAATGGCCGAGAAGCTAGCTGCGCTAATGCTAAAGCACTAACCATAAACTTTAGTTCTGCTAACGCTAACGTACAACAAAGTATTGGGGCCACGCTAAGAAAATGTTTAAAAATAAAATGAAAATAAAGTGTGAATAAAACAATAATAAAGTCATAGTATTACAATAATAAAGTTACAATAAAATGAGAATAAAGTTGATATGATGAGAATATTGTGAAATTTTATGACTTTATTCTCATATTACAACTAAATGCTTGGAATATTTTGACTTTTTTTTAATTGTTCCACTTCATATTATTTACACTTTAGTTTTGTTTCAACTTTATTCTCATAATATTATGACTTTATTCTTGTATTATTTACACTATATAGTTTATATTTTTTGTAATTTTACGTTTTATTTTTGTTTGCAGGCTCTGGTAGTCTGTTGTACTAAAGTGCAACACCAACATGGTGTTTAGCAGAAGCTAATGCTAAAGTGCTAGGATGCTAAGTGTTGCATGAAAGAGAATCACAGCAGCAGAAAATGTAAATGTCCGAAATCGAACCGATTCTGTCATTATCGTGTTATAAATGTTATAAATGTTGCTAGGTTGCTGCCTGTTGCTAGGTAACAGGCAGAGTTCCGGTGCGGTATCTAGGTAACAAGCAGTGCCTACAGATTTCACATGTTCTGTTCTGAAAGTTTTTGTTTGTTTTTTCTACTTCAGTTAGTTTTGATGACATTTAGCATGAGTTTGCTAGTTTTCATTAGTTACAGCAGCAGTTTTTCACTTTGGTATTTTCTTAGGTGTAGCAAGTTTTTGACAACACACAAGAGCAGATTTTTATTTCTGTGAGAGAAAACTGTAAAATATAACGCCTGAGAGCAGCTCTGGTTCACCAACAGCGATGCTTTTTGATAGATGTTACATTAAATGAGACGAGTTCTGAATAGAAACCCAGCTGAGACCTGCAAATTGGACACCAGAGGACGCACACTGGGTGTTATTAAATATTAAGCAGAAATGTCTCCTGCTCCAATCTGCAGTCCTGCAGCAAGAAGGTTAGAGAAGATGTCAGAAATGGACCAAAAAGGAGGAACGGACCCTCAACAAAACACCAACATTTGTGAACTCAACTTTGTTCCAGAGTCGTTTATCTGGAAAACTACATCATTGTTACCAGAACCAGAACTAATCAAGGTGAGGCAGCGTCCAGTTTTTAATCTCTTAACTCTGAATCAAACAGCTTTTAAAGGTGTTATGGGTCCTCCAGTCACATAGTGGAAATTTACATCACAATCAAGTAACTGTTACCATCAGTTGCTATTAAAATGCTACATATGTCAAACATGACTAAAGAAATTTGACTTCCTGTTATAACGCCTTAACCACTGGCAACGACCCAAACTGGTGGTTATCCTCACATCCAAAGAGCATTTTCTGTTAGATACATGAAGAATAACCTCTCCGTCTGACTCTCGCCTAACCTCCATCTGTCGCAGCCGAATACTTCAGATGGTGACTGATTGGTGAGCAGACAGCAGTCGGCTGTTTCTGGTGTTTCATGCATCATTACATGATGCTAAATTTGCTCAGTGGACGAATGACTTCCTGTGAGCAGGATATAAATGGCAGAGCTGGAGAGGCGATAAATGGAGATGCTGGACACCTTTTCAGCTCTGAATGTCTTTATGTTTGCTCCGTCAGCAGGATGAGGCAGAAACAGAGGAGTTCATCCCTATAAGAGGCAACTAGACTTTCCTTTGCAATTTATTCCTTTAGATTTAAATAGTTCGGCACCTGAGTCGTTGTGACTTCTGAAATGTCCTCACTTGAAAAATCTTATTTCTCACAAACACATCTCAGAATATGTTTTAGACCTTAAGGCAGAGGAAAAGTTTTATTATCCAGAATCTAGTTCACAGCTGGATTTTGCTGCTGGGCAACAAAATAAATCAGAAAAATCCTATGGAAGCCCAGAAAGGCCTGTCAAAAAATAAACAAAAAGTAAACACATAAATTATTTTTGTTACAACTTCTGTTAGTGCCAGGCAAAAAAAAAAAAAAAAAAAAAAAATATTAGAATAAATTTGTAGTAACACAAATAAAAACTTAACATATTTTGAGACTAATATAATGTTACAAGAACAAAGTTACACACCAAATGTGTAATGTTGAAAAACGTAACGTTGCAAAAATAGATATAAGACCAAAAGTTATATGACAAAAAGTATAACATTATGAGAACCAGCAGCCATTGTACAGCGCAATCAGCTGACTGAATGTGGTGGAGTTTTGCTTGGGTTGCTAGGTAACAGGCAGACTTCCACAGGGGTTGCTAGGTAACAGGCAGAGTTCCGCTGTGGTATCTAGGTAACGAGCAGTTCCTACTGATTTCAGATGTTCCGTTCTGGACGTTTTTGAAACAGCTAATTTTCCAGACACCGAAAAACATTAAATTATTGCCAAAAGGTGGTTGGGTGTGGTTTTTCAGAAGCAGTTGAGACCCAAAATGGAAGTATGAAAGTGTGCCAAATTTTAATTTTGGTTGCCTTTAAGTAATTTTAAAATAACTGAAGGTCACATCGTTATTTGATTGTGCTATGAAATGCCTCTCTGTGCCTGGTAAACAGATGCAACTGCATCAGTCGTAACACAAAAACACTTTAAACACAAACCCCTCAATACGGTGTAGCCAAAGAATGCAATAAAACCAACAATAAAACATATTCTAATCTAAAACTATTGAGGATAAACAGCTCCTCTCAATCAAAACAAACCATGTGCAAAGTGAGACAGATGATGAATAATAACCAAAATGCTTTAAAGTTTTTCTCTTGAGAAGAACATGAACACAGACAGACAAGGTTTCACAAAAATTACATTACTTGTTATTTTCAAAGCAGCACCTTGAAATGCATTTTGCTCCAGATGGGACGAGAAATCAGGTAACGGGCGGCCAGTGTGAGGATTTGATTTAAGAATCTGTAGGAGTCTGTCGGATCTGTAATGACCTGCAACAAAAATCATAAAAACCCGACAGAACTCAGAGTCTGAAAACCTGTTCAGGTTCAAAGATACATTTAGATAAATTTAGATCTCTGCAATTTATCCCAATCCTAGAGTGTTACATTTTATTTATTATTAGCCTATTATTATTATTATTATTTTACAGATGACAACAAATGTATTAGAAACTTCACAGTCACTTCTTCTACTCATTTAAATCTGTTTGCAAAGGATGAAGGGATGTTACTGAGCTGCAACGCCCCCTATTGGCACCTAAAGCCAATCCATCCATCCATCCATCCATCCATCCATCCATCCATCCATCCATCCATCCATCCATCCATCCATCCATCCATCCATCCATCCATCCATCCATCCATCCATCCATCCATTTTCCGTCACCCTTCTCCCTAACGGGGTCGGGAGTTGCTGGTGCCTATCTCCAGCTGCGTTCCGGGCGAGAGGCGGGGTCACCTGGACAGGTCGCCAGTCTGTCGCAGACCTAAAGCCAATTTAACTGTAAATCCATGCTGTCTGCAGTCCAGCTAGTGGTTACAGGAAGTTAGAACAGCTGTGGTTTGAACGCAAATCAACAATTATTTAAAAATGTGTTGCACAATCCATTTGTTGGGTTTTACGGTGAAATATTTAGCAGGAGAACTGAAGGTGCGTTCTCACCTGCCATGTTTAGTCCACTTTAACCAAATACCAGTGGGTAGGTGTGGAAAGTTTGGTTCCACACCTACCCAAGATGTGAATGATTAATCAAACCAAAAAGTGAACTCCAGTCCACCTAACTCTATTATCCTAATTTCAGGTTTCATTTCTTAGTGTAGCCCTAACACTCCATCACTAAATACCAGTAAATTTGGTGTAAAACTGTTTCTATTTTACCTCTTTGTTTGAATAAAATGAAGCCTGAGGAGGAGTGAGCTTCTCTTCTACATTACTGCATGTCTTTCCCACCAGTCCAGTTTAAATAACAGCTGAATTAATGCATGGTATTCCTTCACAATGAAGGTTTAAAAAAGGTGAGAGGTCTTTTGTTTCTCTGCAGGATTTCTGGTAATGGACTCGTCACCATGGCAACTAAATGAAATGGAAATCAGAGCTTTCGCAATTGTGTTAATGCTGGTTTATTGGAACGTTAAACAATAAAAACAAGAAAAGAAATAAATTAGTACCTGGGTGATCCGTTTGATTGATCGGCTTTCACACTTAAACATATTTATGTATTCGTCAAGTTTTTATAAAAAGGCTACTCAACTACTGCAAAATTTATAACTTATCAATCATTTAATATCTACAAATGACAAAAAGTAGAGACAAAGTAAATGTATTAACTTTAACAAAGCCTGCAGGTGAGTGTCTGTGTCTGGTTACTCACAGTGGGTCGAGTATCCAGGAAAACGTGGAAATATAAATTTCAAAATTAAAATAATTAGCAAGAAAAAAACAACATTTGAAGTCGATAATTTTAAACTTTTTAAAATGTCTGTTTTTTTTGGCAGAAATTTAGTTTTCTATCTGCAATGATCTTCAATGTGCCGTCATATATTACTCTGCAAATTCTGATGAAAGATATAAAACGTCACCACATCAACGCATCAATGGGAACAATTTATATTTTTCTGTCTTCTTTTCTGACAATCCATATCTGCGGCTATTCCAGTAAATATCAGTTCTGCTTTTATTTTCATAAATCTGGTCATTTATTGTTTTACCTCTTCGGGCTCCGCTGGGTTCCGTCTGTTTCCGCTGCACTCTGGCGCCCTCTGCTGGCCGCTGTGAACTTTCCTGTTTAATTTCCATGTAGTGGGAAATTAATTCACAACATATCTCTGGTTTTAACATTTTTAATGAGTTTAATTAGATTATAAAAACAAAAAATGGGTAAATTACTCTAATTTCTTCAGAATCTCTTTTTAAAAATATTTGTAAACCAAATTTTGAGACTTATTGCTACTTATTTGCTTCTTCAAAGGCCAGTTAAATAGATGCTACATTTATCTTTTGCTTTAGAGATTAATCGTATCATCATGCAAAGTATTTAACATAGAATTAAATACTTTTTGATTGACAGTTAAAAAAATTATGGATGGACTTATTAAATAGAGAAATTAATATATAAAATCTAAAACTAAATAGTTATTACACTTTGACACTCTTGGTATTCCATACAGAAATATGTGAGTAAAACTGTGCAAATGAAATTTCTGGAGACCAAAATTAAATTAATAAAAAAGGAAAATACAGAATTTAATTTAGAAACATAAGGGGAAGATAATTATAAATAAATAGATAAATTAAATAGATAAATAATTCATCTTAATAGCATCAAAGTTTTATTCAGTGATAACCAAACTGAACAACTGGCTTAAAAGAATAAATCTTTTAAGCCAATGACATAATGCAAAACAATAACCAGTAGTAGCTTAAAAATTTTAAAATTACATGCATCCGACTTAATAAATAACAAAATGTTTAAAAAAAAGCAAACATTCTCCATGATGGAGCCGAAACATTTTGATTTTAGTTTTCTGATCACAAACAAATATTCAGTTACAGGAGCTGAAAGTTTCTTGTTTAAAGAAACCAGAAGAAAGAAACATTAAATAAAATGACAAATTTCAAATGCAACTAAAAATTAAAACAAAAACTAAAATATTCAAGACTTAAAACCTTATTTGTTCAGCTGAGCACTATGATGACGGTGGTAAAATAAAGACCAGAACGCAGCAGCATATTAGCGCCTTTGGAGACAGAAAGAAAATTTATTTCAGCCAAAAACTCAGAAATTTCCTAAGAGGAAAATGATCAACTTTTGAACTCAAAAATTTCCATGTTTTTTTCTAGAAAACTTCTGAGATTACTCTACAAAAGTCTGTTTTTTTTTTTTTTTTTAGCAAATTTGTACTTGGAATTCCCGGATTTCAAAGATCTGCAAGATTAATCTAACAATTTCAGATTTTTTTTAAGCAAAATGTTGGACTTTTAAAACTCAGAAATTTTCATGTGTTTTCTAGAAAGTTTCTAAAATTAATCTGAACATTTTTTAGATTTTTAGCGGAAATTTCCTCTTCCTTTTCTATGACCAGCAGCGGCCCTCGAACACTGTCGAACCTCACAGACTTTGATTTCTCATAAAACTGAGAGCAAACAAACCAACTGAGTTCTGCCCAGTTCCTTCTGAAGAACCAACAAACCTGGACAAACCTGGAAACCCAGAAAAACCATCAAACTTCCTGACTTCCGGCCGCCATTAGAGCGTCCAGCTCCCCGCCCCAGTCCAGAGCATCGACGAGTTCCTTCACGCCGCTGACCACGTCACCCAGCCGAGTGACGTCATGAGGCCGCCGCCCCCAGGCGAAAGGCCCCACCAGGTCCCGGTTGATGAGGAGGCGGGGCACGGAGCTGCGCACGGCTCCCGCCAGGCTGGCAAACGGCTCCACCTGCGGAAAACGAGGCTTTTCAGCGCTAAACCGGCTGCCCAAAAGTCCTGCAGATGAGCTTTGGTTGCTAGGTAACGTGGCGGGGGTTGCTAGGTAACGGCGCAGTTACAGGCGGGAGATTTTTGAAACAGTTCAAGATAAAACCCAGCACATGCTGAAACAATGTACAGCAGATTAGGATTATATATTTAGATATGTTGGTCTGCCGCAATAAGTAATAATCAATAAATCAATCGCATGATAAAGTAAAGCAGCCTGATTTATTGTTTTTCTCTTCCAACCAAAAACTGGATGACTAAAGTCTTCAGTTCGGTGCTTTGGCCTCAATTAGCACTTAGTTTATGAAGGACAATTCAAACGACTTCCTCATTCATTTCCTGTGTTGTTTCTGTTGTTTTGCTGATTTATTTTGGATATTTTAATGTCGTCCACTTCCGGTATTAATGTTCACTAGGACTTAAATAAGAGAGTGCCATTGCATTATTACACCATTACAATTGACTTGAAAATGCTTTGAAAACGACAATATTATTGTTTATCACAAAAACGTCTGGGACAATGTATGGTCCATATATACTACAGCTTATGTTATATATGCAAGCTAAACATAATCGGTGTTTGAAATGGATATAAATATCATGAACCGTTGTCTGGACACTGTGTGCTGTGCTGCTTTCAGGAGCTGCTTTGCTAAATATGAGCAGGAAACCATGTCAGTCTAATTCACTTCACAAATGTCTCTTAAACGATGTGGAGCGAAGAAAACAAAGTGTCAGCATGTTTGGTTGCTGCGACGCTCACCTCCAGCGACGTTCCCATGACGATCAGCAGGTCGGCCAGCGGGAAATCTGTCAGGTACTTGAAGAAACTCAGAGGAAGTTCCTCCCCAAAAAACACGATGTCAGGCTTCACCACGCCCCTACAGGTGGGACAGCGAGGGACGGCCCCGCTCATCACCTCTGGCTGAAAACATGACACATTGGTTCAAACCTACCAAGATGGCTGCCAGCTACAAAGTTCCCAGAAGTGTAGGGTCACATGAGAAGTATTTAATAGCAAGAGTTTAGCATTTTGCTAATTTCATACCAACTAGGCAAAATGAGCATGATGTGGTGTATTTTCAGTCAAATCCATTAAATTCATAAAGTGAAGTGAAGACTTTGTGACTCACTCTGAGCTCCTCGCCATCATATTTGCGCAGGCAGGAGGTGCAGGTGGCCGTTGCAAACGTGCCGTGGGCCTCCACCAGCATCTCCGGAGGAACTCCTGCAACTTGAGCCACAAACAGCAGAGCAAACATTAAAGCACAACAACCCATCTGGAC
This sequence comes from Poeciliopsis gracilis, assembly GCA_911649635.1. Lineage (NCBI taxonomy): Eukaryota > Metazoa > Chordata > Actinopteri > Cyprinodontiformes > Poeciliidae > Poeciliopsis > Poeciliopsis gracilis. The sequence goes on from CAJVRI010001162.1 coordinate 9,323,061, forward strand.
TGCAGGGAGGTTTGGAGAAACCTACGTCTCTCCAGCCCGTCGATGTTCTGCGTGTACATCCGCAGCAGCTGGCCCTTCTGGTGAAGCAGACGGACAAAGTAGTGGGTCAGGTTGGGCTGGTAGTTACCCGGGTACAGCTCTTTGGCCAGGGCGAAGAAGGGGTTTGGGTTTCGATGGAAGAATCCGATCTCGAAGATGGCCTCGGCGTACGGCAGGTCGTACTGCTGCAGGTTGTCATACAGGCCGCTGCCCGGAGACCTGCAGGTCCAGAAATTAACAAAAATGGGCCATTTTTATTAATCATATGTATAAATAGCCTTAATTTAAATGTGACATTTATATTGTTCTGGTTTCTCACTAAAAGTTCTTTCAGACATCTATCCATTCAGCCATTATCTTACATGCATATCCCTAATGAGGTCATTGGTTGCTGGTTGCTTTTAGTCATTTACAGCCAAATCTTTACCAATTTAAGCTTCTTTTAGGCTGTTTTCCCACCACAACACAAAAACCTCTGGAGGCTCCGAGTGCAAATTCCTTCTCCACCAAATGTAAACAAAAATGGAGTGGCGTCAGATTTGTAATCCAACATTGTAATCCACTTCCCGCTTTTGTAGCAGTATCTGGTCTGCTTGGCGTTCACATATGCATTCAAAGCGCACCAGAGTTCACTTCATCTGAACCCAGACCGAGGCTTGTAGGCAGACCAGAGGTCACTGTTTTGAGCCGATGATGAACGTTCGTAAACAGGGCTGGTGTGAATGCTCCTTTAGGTACAAATAAATCAAAGGTGATTTATTTGTTTTATAATTGGAGATTTGAAAGTAGGGATTTTCCAGTCATTACTACAACTGAAGATCTGAAAATTTAAAAAGTGTCAGTGTATAAATATTTAGGATTTTTAACTGATAATTCTTTGTCTTTTACTTCCCACGTTCAACAGCTGGTGAAGAAGTTGAGATTAAAATTGGGATTTTATTTCCAGGTTAGCTCCTGTCTACCAATCAGAGGCGAGTATTTGCACCTGAAATCTGGGATGCCGCTCGGAGTGCTGATCCCGGCTCCGGCCATCACCACCACCCTTTTGCAGCGCCGCTCTCGGATGTTTTCGGCGACATCCTGCAGAGTCTGTGGCTGAACGGATTCACCTCCACCACCAAACAGCCCCCTGATTATTATCCTCTGGAGAAACGACTCCTGTCTGAGAAGAACTGAACATTTTTATCAGCAAAACTTCACAAAAAAAAGCAGAAACAAAGACCAAGCAGATTTATTTCATTCTTATTACATTTGAATGTCATATTTAAAGTCAAGTCATTAATACTTTCTGCTGAAAAGAAGTTTTTGTAACTGATTTAAACTGTTTTCCAGCCCAGGAAAAAGAGGAAACATGTGGCTCAGGTATAATACTGTCTATCTTAATTTCAGAGTTGGTAGTAACGTCGTTTACCTGAGTCATTTTTGGAAAAAATTTACTTTTAGGAGTTTTTTTGTTTTAACTACAGCACACTGTAAATTATACTTAACTTTATTGCTTTACTCTTACTTGAGTGAAATTTCTGGACTTCACTGAATAAAGAACAATCTTGTCTGAATCAAAAATTCACCAAATATTGACACACACCTGCAGTTTTTGGAAAAGTTTCATAAGCTTTATATGAAAAAAAAAATAATGGAAAATGTTTCTTTTGTCTGATGTCATTTTGTAAAATGAATTATTTTGGTCTTTAAAATACCAAGATTCCCAAATATCTTTATATATTGGTAAGTCTGATGATGGGATTTTTAAATATCAAATGATTAATGATTTTACCAGTATCCTTTTACGTTCTACTATTACTTGAGTAAAATTTTTGAGCACTTTACTCAAATCCTGGTTTATTTCTAAAAACAGCAAGAGAAGTACCTGAACAAAGATACTGAACTTTCAACTGGACTCAACCTGCAGGGACCGAAACCTGCAAAGAAAACCAGCACAGTGTCATGCATTATTATTATTATTATTATTATTATTATTATTATTATTATTATTATTATTATTATTATTGCCAGTTCTGGTGGAAGAGTTCAGCTGTCAGTCCACTAACCTTTTGCACGGATCGTCCTGGCTGCTGCTGACCTCAACCTGCGGTCCAAACACAGTCTGACAGTTAAAGACCAGCCAGCCATCCCGGAGGATCGGTTCGGATCCGGTACTGTTAGTTTATGAAGACCGACACCACCTAGCAACCCTTAAAATCACGCCAACGTGAAGGAAGTTGTCAGTTTTCCTGCTAAAATGTTTCTGTAGTCCTTTTTTTTTTAATGCTACATTCATGGTAACTCGGAATTAGCAGGTTCAACAAGATCCAATTAAGTTTGTTTGGATACGTCAGTGATGTTTTGTGTCACGTTTAGATTTATTCGCGGTTCAACGCACATAAATCAAACACGTGGTTACTTATCATGTTTTTGTAGATCGTAATAACATTGCATCAGCTAGGTTATACGCTTATTTTTGATGAACGGACGCCTGAGACGACCCTAAATGTTTCTTCCCATACACCTTTGCGACTTGCAGCTGCGCAGACGCAGACTGTGAGCACAGAAGGCTACATAACGTTAGCGGATAGTTTAACAACACTCACCAGCTTTCTTCCTGAAAAAAATCTTTATTTTGTTTCTACCATGAAAGATGTCAGCGGGTACCTCAAACAACAACAGAGCAGCAGCTCCACGCCAGAAATGGCGGCGGAGTGGCACGCTTTGGAGGATTTCTACAACAAAAGGTAAAAAGTTAGCTGTTAGCTTAGCTTCCGTTAGCTTCTCCATTGATTCTAAATGGCACGCTGAGTCATTGAGCTAATGATAGCTAACTAAAAACAATATTCACAGCTAATTGTAATGGTTTATGTAAACATTTCATCAGACTGTATCATAATGAGGAGGTTTTTATTTAAGTTCAGTATGTAAAATATTTACTACTTGCTGACGGACAATTTTGTTTAAGGACTTTATAGTTCTTATTAATGTTTTAGGTCATTTATTTGAAATGTCTACATTGAAAATCTCTAAATTCGTTAGAAATTCAAAGTTATTGATCCTGGAGATCATGATTATGTTTTATCACATTAATGTGTTAAATAATTTATTGTCCAAAATGTATTATTATGATGTGTGGTGATCCATAGCAGCCACTATTTATTGACCTGCTTAGATGCAGAATTTTATGCTTTCAAGCCCAGTTTGGTCATTTGAAAGGACATCTGACTTGCAGTATTAAACAATGAGTTTATTTCTGGTTTAAATCAGACTGATTATTTATTAAGCTGTCGAAATGTTCTTTTTATTTTATTTCACACTTTAATTTTTGTTTCCTTATCAATGATTTATAAAATATCTTTTTCCATATTTTTATGGTTTTTTAATACACCATTATATACCAATGATTCCAGTCAAAGACCCTCCTTTGCAATATTGCAATATTGTCATTATTGCAATATTTTATAAAATAATTTTTAAGCATACAGATTTTTTTTCGCTGTCCATTGTGTTCTTTTTTTTAATATTTCATGCTTTATCTTTTCATTTGCATAGTTACATTTTTTATTTCTCCTATTTATATATATAATTATTGATATAGATATGATTATTACCAAATTTCTATGCAAACCCTAAATGTAAATGTAAACAATTTCATATGATTGTAATTAGAAACTTCTAAAGAGAAGTTGAGGTTTCAATGTTTTGGTATTTAAAAGCAATAAATAGTTACAATCATATTTACAGTCTCTACTGCTGATCTGCAGCAGGTTTGTGCTTTTCTCTGGGTTTAATTGGTGATTTTGTTGTTATTTTTTGCAGATTGTGGCATCAGTTGACGTTGAAGCTGACAGACTTTGTCAAAGATCCTTTCTTCAAAACGGGAGACGGCCTCATACAGGTAAATCCCGACTCACTGAGTCTGTTCCTCAAACTACTGCAGGAACCAGAAACTGAGGTTTTAATCTAAACTGTTTTTGTTGTAGCTGTATGAAAACTTCATCAGTGACTTCGAACACAGAATCAACCCCCTGTCTCTGGTAGAAATCATCCTTTACGTCGCCAGGCAGATGCCAGGTGAGAACCAGAGGTCGGATTTTCTTCAAATGTTTTATTCTCGCTTCTTTTTGTGTTCACTGAGATGTTTTTTTCTGGTTTCCAGATCCTAAAGATGCTATCACTTTTCTGGAGAAGACCAAAGAGAAGGTCAGTTAAACCTCCGATCATTTTTCTGTTAATTTTACCGATCAGTATTATTAATCGCTCCGTCCATGTGTTCATACAATTCAGGTGAAAAGCAGCGAAGAAGCCATGATTCTCTGCAAGACGTCCATCGGCAGCTTGAAGCTGGAGATCAGCGACCTTCCTGCCACCAAGGTGACGCAGATTTAAAACGCTCGGAGGCACGATTCTGAAAACTCAGCTGATTGGTTAATACAGATCAGGTTTAAACGGGGGTAACGTTAATTAAGATGAAAAAGGAAAAAATTGAAATGAATAAAATGAGTCCGTTGTGGGGGTTTTTTTGTTTTTTTTTACCAACAAAAAACATAACAAAAGAAAAAAATGTGTATAAATGGATAAAAGAAAAAAATGCAAAAAAATAAATAAAAGAAAGAGGAAAAGAAAAAATAATAGAAACAGAAAGAAATAAAAGGAAAAATGAATAAAAGGGAAAAAAAAAAAAAAACAAAACTAAGACAAATAAAAATGGAAAAAATGAGAGAATAAAGAGAAGAAATGAATAAAAGGAACAATGTAAAACTAATTGAGAAGGGATGAGGAAGATGGTCTGTGTTGCTGATCCTTCCATCTCTTGGTTCTCCGCCTGCAGAAAATCATCGAGGAGGTGGAGGAAATGCTGAATAACTTACCCGGCGTCACGTCGGTCCACGGACGGTTCTACGACCTCTCCAGCAAGTATTACCGCATCATCGGGAACCACGCCGCCTACTACAAGGACGCGCTGCGCTACCTGGGCTGCGTGGACATCAAAGACCTTCCAGGTGAGAAACGGTAACCGTGGCAACAGCAGCTGAAGCTGAGAAAACCGTCTCTGACTCACTTCCCGTCCACAGAAACAGAGAAGCAGGAGAGAGCGTTCACCCTGGGCCTGGCCGGACTCCTGGGCGAGGGAGTTTACAACTTCGGAGAGCTGGTGGGTTCTCCTCTGAAAACCGATGTTATTGTCTGGGGCCGCAGGCGGGACGCTGACTGTCCTGCTGTTTGCTCTGCAGCTGATGCATCCGGTGCTGGAATCCCTGAGGAACACAGACAAGCAGTGGCTCATTGACACATTATACGCCTTCAACGCCGGGAACGTGGAGAAGTTCCAGGGCTTCAAGTCTGCATGGGGGCAGCAGGTGGAGAACCAGCCGAACGCTCTTTATTTAAAAACAACTACTTTATGTTAACGATTTCCACACTAAAACCTCCATATTTGTATCAAAGTATGTTTCCCTTAATTAAAAAATGTAAATCAAAGCACATTCTGGACATATAGACCAAAAAACTCCTGTAGTGACTCAACTCTTCATTTCCAAGAGGAAATAAAGTGTAATTTATGTCTTTTGAACCTGAAGAGCAGCCAATTAAATTGATCTGACTTCATTGTTTGTTGATCAATTTTGCGTCAATATATTTTTCACTCATTGCCCACAGCCCGACCTTGCAGCTCATGAACCGAAACTGATGCAGAAGATCCAGCTGCTCTGCGTGATGGAGGTGGGTTGTTGTTGTTTTTCACTTCCTGTTTGATCAGAGCTGTTAGTCCAGAATATTACTGTAAAAGTCTTTAAAATGTGTCTATGAAGTTTATAAATTAGCATGCTAACCCCTCAGATCATATACAATTCACTTGAATTTCACCATCATGGCCATTTTTCAAGATGGCCGCCATTTTTGAGCTTTTTAAACCAGTGGCTTCCCTAAACTGTGACCCGTTTCTTAACCTGGGTGAACTCTGTCACGTCATTTGTTTTTGACTTTGGTCATTTTATTCATACAACCTTAAAGTCATAACATGTAGAAAAATCAGAGTCTAAGACTGAAAACATCTTTTTGCGTGTTTCACACCAGTTGTCAACTGGAAAGAGATGGAAATGAGAAAACTCCCTGACCTGGCAGCCATCTTGCATATTTCACCGGCTAACTGGGAACTTCTGTTCCCGTTCAGGTTCTGTTGTGCGCATGTGAACGCTTTTTGCTGGGATATTTCGTCATAATGGGTGTTTGTGTTTTTCCAGATGACGTTCACTCGTCCTGCGAATCACCGACAGCTCACCTTCACAGAAATCGCTCAGAGCGCAAAGATCCCCGTCAACGAGGTTAGCTTGTTTCCTGCAGCTTCGCTCCCGCTGGCCTGCTGGCTGCTGACGTTTGCGTTCCTCCTGCAGGTGGAGCTGCTGGTGATGAAGGCGCTGTCTGTGGGCCTGATCAAAGGGAACATCGACGAGGTGGACCAGAAGGTCCAGATGACCTGGGTGCAGCCCAGAGTTCTGGACCTGCAGCAGGTTGGAGCTCGATCTCAGAACCTCAAACTTCCTCCTGATTTAAACGTAAAGTAACCCATAAACCGCCGGTTTCTGCTTCAGATTAAAGGCATGAAGGACCGTTTGGACTCGTGGTGCGGCGACGTTAAGAACATGACGGTTCTGGTGGAGCAGGAGGCTCAGGACATCCTCACCTGAGCAGGTGTCTCCGTTGGTCTGCAGAGGGGAAAATATCACCAACATTTCTGCTCTTTGTCCTTTTTTTTACTGGATGTTCTTTCTTCTGTTCTCACTGTTGATCATTTCTGTTGTAACATCATCCCCAGAAAAAGACCCAAACTGTACAAAATACAAATAAAACACATAAAAATGATTCTTCCCTTTAATTTCTTACAGTTTTGTACAACAGAGTGTCAGAGCCAAAATAAAGAATAAAGTCAGAATATTACAACTTATTGTCAAAACATTCTAACTTAATTCTGTAATATTTTCAAAATATAATTTTATACTCATTACTCTTCTTTTGATTATTCTCTTAATATTCTCACTGTATTTTCATATTACAACTTTATTCACTTTACTGCATCTTTATTCTAATGAGTTTATTCTAATATTCTAAATTTATTCTGGTAATTTTATAATTTTACTCTTTATATATGACTTTATGCTAATATTATGACTCTATCCACATTATTCCAACTACTTCCATAAGTTAATTCTCATGATATTCAGATTATATTATATTTCAAAATATATATATTATTTTGACTTTATTATAACATTATTTTCTTTAAAAATACAACTGATAAAGTTCTATTAATATTTTTTAAATAAATTTCTAAGTGTTTTGATTTCAACTCAGCAGATTTTCTCATTTTTAGTCTCACCAATTTGCAAAAATGAATATTAAGTTATGTTTTTTATGTATTTAAACATTTTTAGAAATGACACAGGAACATTTATGCCTTTTCATTTTTATCCAAATTATATACATATTCGTGACTTACTAATTGAACGGAGTAACCTCCTCAAAACAAAAACAGCTTCTTTTATTTTATTTTATTTTATTTTAGTTCCTTTAAAGGCGGACTGGAACAGAAGAAACACCTGAACAGGTGTGGAATCACAAGGTGATGAAAAGTTTCACCTTTAATGAGTTTCACATTTAGCAGCAGGTTGTTGTTGTTGTTTTTTTATTATTATTATTTATTATAAAACTCGTCTCGGTTTTACTGCAGCTGCTAAAAGACCAAAATAAAATTCAATGAGAAATCAAACTCCACGTGATGTGACGTCATCGCCGTCATTCATCTGGCCTTTTAAATAAAGTGAATAATGTTATTATCTCCTCTCCTGTTTCTGGAGGTTCATTTGTTTTCTGGACTCACCGGATGTTGATCCATCACTTTATGGATCTCATCTTTGGTTTGGTTTCCCCAACTGATCAAAAACTGATCAAATGACAAATTAAAGGCATATTGTGACGTAAGAAAATAATCTTTTAACGCCAGAAAAATGAAAATGTATTGATTATTTTCAAACTGATAAGATTCTCAGGCTGATTTTATTCGGGTCATTTTACGATTTTTTTCGTTTTATTCGGTTTTATTCTGGTAATATTAAGACTTTATTCTGGTATTAGTATGATAATTATCTTCCTTTATTCTCATGTTTTTTCTGCCGATTTTAGTTTTGGTTGTTTGAGTTTATTCTCATAATTTTATCCTCGAAATATTGTGAGAATAAATAAAGACTTTATTCCCATAACATTATAACTGTGTAATTCTCATAACAATACTTTATCCTCATATTATTCCGACTTTATTCTGGTAATTTCATGATTTTATTCTGGTAATTTAATTGTTTCTATGAACCTGGACCTAATTCTTGGTCGTATCCAAACTCCACAGATTGCTGAGTGACCAGATTTGCAGGCTGGGATGAAGAGGAGGATGAAGAGGAGGAAGAGGAGGAGGAGGAGGAGTGAAATGAGGCTGGATAATTAGGAGAAGCAGTCTGTATCCCCAGAGGAAAAGAGCAGCGAGCTCCGTACATGCAGCTATTTGCACCATCCCTCTGTCTCTATCTCTTTAAGAGCCACCAGGAGGAGTGTGTGTGTGTGTGTGTGTGTGTGTGTGTGTGTGTGTGTGTGTGTGTGTGTGTGTGTGTGTGTGTGTGTGTGTGTGTGTGTGTGTGTGTGTGTGTGTGTGTGTGTGTGTGTTGGTGGGGGAGGGGTATCGGCTGGGGTGGAACAGTCCTGTAATGAGCAGATTTTACAGAGCCAGCGACAGAAAGGCCTTCAAAGCAGCGAGCTGGGATTTTACAACAACATCCAGGATTTTTGGGAAACACGACGAAGAGGAGGAAGAGGAGGAAGAGGAGGAGGAGGAAGAGCCGCCGCACCTGCATCCTCATCCTCACCATCCGAGAGGTTTTCACAGGCTGAGTGTGTTTGTGATGGATGAGAGTCTCTGAGGCCACTGTGTTGCTGTGTGTGCGTGTCGGTGGGTTTGATGGCGCTCCCGCATCCCGCGTCCCGCGTCCCGGCCCCGCATCCGGCCCGGTGCGGCAGGGAGGTGAAGATGCTCTAATGTCGGAGTGAGGTGGCTCGGTTTGAACGCCTATAGGCCTCGCTTGTCTGGAGGAGCAGGAAGGTGGAGGAGGAAGAAGAGGAGGAGGAAGAGGAGGAGGAGGAAGAGGCATGCAGCGAGCCTTCATCTCCCCGCCGAGTCCTGGGTGTTTCCACACCTGATAGTCCGGTAGGCTCGGCTCGGTTCGGGACCAAAACTGGAACATTTCTAATATTTTTCAGCTGCTGCGGTTCGTTTTCAGGCTGAGCAACCTGTTCCCCTCCTCGCCAGTGGGGGCGCCGCAGCAGGAGGCACTGAGGGAAACGACCTTAAGAAGAGCTGCGCGCAACTTCCTTCTGCAGGAAACTGAACAGAAATGGAGTTTCGTCAGATTTTAGCCGTTGAAGGATTTCTCTTTTGCCTTCAGAGTAGAACCAGGAGCCATTTCTCTGGCTAGCGCTAGGCTAACGCGTTTGTTTTGGTTGTATTTACCCAGAATGCTCCACGCTGTAGTTCACTTCAGGTCTCCGGTCCGCTTGGCGTTCACATATGCATTCGAACAGCACCAGAGTTCACTTCAACCGAACTGAGATCCCAGTTTTTAGGCAAACTTGGCTTCATTTCAACCGAAGCAAGAACGAAGTTTTTACTGTGGACTAAAGTGAATTTCAACAGAAGTTCTTAGGCGGACTGGTGTTCACAGAACTGAACCGAGACCAAAGTTCGTAGGCGGAGTAGTTTTTTTTCTCCTCCCTCTTTTGGTACGCTTAGGCATTCACACCTCCACAGAGTGGACCAGCTACAGTGGGATTAAAGTGGACTGAACACCGTGACAAAGCTTTTACATCCTGAGCCTCAAGAAGGCGAGTTCTTGAGGCTCCTGCTGTCTGATCCACACCTCTCTCTAAAGTCCCTCTGACTGAAGCAGTCGCTCCAGCTTTTCCTCACGTTCTACGGTTTTGCCTAAACCTGTTTCATGCATGTCCACTGGAGGCAGGTTTGACTTTGATGATGGGGGGTCGTACTGCGGGGGGTGGGAGCAGGGCAAGGCCCACGGCCGGGGGGTTTGCACGGGGCCCCAGGGCCAGGGCGAGTACGCCGGCGCCTGGAGCCACGGCTTCGAGGTGCTGGGCGCACCGGGGACGGCCAAGCGGCACGGCATCGGCGTGGAGAGCAAGGGCCGCTGGGAGTACAGGGGGGAGTGGACCCAGGGCTTCAAGGGCCGCTACGGGCAGCTGGAGAGCACGGCCAGCGGGGCCCGCTACGAGGGGACGTGGAGCAACGGGCTGCAGGACGGCTACGGCACAGAGACATACTCCGACGGAGGTAAGGGTCACAGCCGAGGGACGATGTCTGGGGTCACAGAGGTCATTTATTCATGCTGTAACGGTTTCCAGGTTTCACCGATTCCACTTTCTTATTTTAGGGAAGCGAGAAAAAATTAAAGAGGCAGTTTTATGTGAAACTAACTTTTATAGTTTTAATTTTATTCCCTCATTTAAAACATACCTGGCGTTTTTGCCAACCATATGCAAAACGCCTGGGTGAACCTAGCCCCGCCTTCGAGACGTAACTCCTCCTCCATTCAGCTCCTTCAGACTAGCCAGCAGCAATTAGCAAACACCTCGTGGAGCTGCTGAGCTCATTGTAGGAGCCGCTGCTCAGAGCAATGCTGGTAGAAATGTTGTTAAAGGGTTAATAGAGGAGCCATGTTGGGATGACTTCCTGATGGTGGCGTTTTTAAAGAGACAGAGGCCCAATTCAAGGCGTGAAATTATTAATTCAAATTTTGTAGTAAGTCACATTTGATGTCTCCAGCATTTTTATAACAACTGAAGGTAACATATTTACTTAATTATGCTATCAAGTGGAAATCTGCCTGGAACGTACAGAGTACTGCCCCTTTAACATATTTGCACCAATCAGGATTTTCTAAACCAATTCCTGTTTTCCTTTTTTTTTTTTAACAAGTAAATTTTTTTAAAAGGGTTGAGCTACATTAAAGATTAAAAATTAATAATTTAAATCAATAAAAATTCACCAATCAGACTGAAAGTGACTTTCTAGTTTCGGTTTATTTAATTGAGGAGTCAGACCCCTACGGAGAAATTATTAGCATTTTTGCAACGGGTCAATAACAATTTTGCTTTTATGAAAAGATAAATTTTTTATTTTTTACCAATTTAATGTTTTGACCGATTCCACATAAAAAAAAAACCAGGTGAAGTTGAGATGCACCCGTCAGACTGAAACTGGATTTCCAGGCTTGATCGATTCCAGTCTATTATTTTAACCACTTTGAAACTTGAATATTAAAATATTTTCACCAATCGGGTTTTCTGGGCTGGTACCCATCTTGCTTTTTTTGTACACTTAAAAAAGGATTAAATGAAATTAAGGATTGTGACACAACAAAAAACCCGAATCATATGAATTCAGTGCATGTGGAAGTGACCTACATGTTATTTATGTAGCCTGCTTTGGAGATGTGTTACAGCAGCAGCAGCAGCAGCAGCAGAGTAAGCAAGTCGCTCCACTTTCTGAGTCGAGCTGTTGAAACATTTTTTAACCAGACCAACGTTCTGCTGCAGAAATATCCAGAAAACTCCTGAAATTCAGTCCAAACCATCAGGAACGCGGGTCCTGGGATGGGGGACTCCAGGTTCTGGTTCTTGCAGGCCAAAAACCACATATTATGTGATATAAAGTGATTTTATTTATTAACTACTCAATAGAGTTTTTGATGAGCATAAACTGTTGTAAATAAACAAATAATCTGTTTTCCTGTAGGAATGGAATCATAGATCCAAAACTTTGAATGATCTTTGCACGTTTTTCTTGTTTGAAGGGCAGTTTTATGTATTCAAGTAATAATGTTACATTCAATTGTTATAAAATGCTTTATATATCAAATATGACTCAAGAGAAATTTACACCCAAATTAAAGCCCTGAAATTGGGTCTCTGTCTCTTTAAAAGCTCCTGTTCTTTCTGAAGCTCCGCCTTCAGGAAGTCGTCACAACATGGCTAAAGGCTATTAGCCCTTTAATGATGTTTTTCCCAGCATCACTGAGAAGATTTGGACACAGCAAGTCACATTTTAGAGTAAAAGTCAATATATGTGGTCCGAGTTGCCATGACAACAGAACAAAACCAGAAATTTTGGAAAAGATGGCCACTTTGTAAGTAGGTTTCACTTTTAAAGATGTAGTTTTTTCTAGTTGAATTCATTCTTGAATTGTGATCGGTGAGGCCACACACACTCACTCCAAGGTCCACAAATGGCCCTTGCACCACACTTTGAACACCGTTGTTCTAAGTAATCAGTATAAAGTCTCAATATTTACAGAATAAAGTCTTAATTTTGGTATAATGAAATAGTAACTCCAACCCAAAAACTAAAAACCAATGAAAATGAGAAATGTTGAGCACTTTTCCCTCATTTACATTAAATCCCTCCAAACTTCGCGCTTTGGTTTCTTTTAATATTCAGTAGAAACCAGACAAACATTTGTCTCTTGACGTCTAAGTATTAACTCTGTAATTCCTTTATTTTCTGTTGGAATCACAACGTTAACCTTTATTAAATAACATGCAGCACATTTTATGAAAATCAAAATGGAAACAGCCAAGTTATTCAGTTAGTTGTTTTTGTTTTTGTACTTGATGGCATAATAAAACTTCTGACATTCACCTCTGACGTTTGATGTTTCTGAACGCAGCGAAAAAAAATTTGCAAAATTACTTCTTAAAATTGTTAAATGAAATGAGAGAAAAATGTTGAAACAAAACCAACTAAAAATGCAAAGTAATGAAAAGATCAAGAAGGAAACAAAATGATGTGATGAGAGATGATCGGATTATCAGAAAACAGTAAAAACAGGATAACATTAGAAACCTTCTGTTTTCATCATCGCTCCTGTCCCCGCGCCCTGCGATGAGAGGTCGCCATGGTAACGAGGAGACAGCGGGTCAGCGTGTCACCGGAGACGCCGCTGCTCCCTGATTGGCCCTCTCCTGCGTTTTGTTTCTGTCTCCAGACTTCTGAGGGTTGTAATGTAGGCCGGACGGTGCAGAAGCTGCTCCTCGTTAATCTGAATGAGATTAAATTACGCCGGTTTTCACCTCAGCTGCAGGTTTAAAAACAAAACGACTTTTAAACCAGCGGTACTTAAAAACTAATTTTATATTTTCCCACCTCATGGTGTGGTGGTCTGAGACAGCAGCACATTGGAGCCATTGTAGATAGAAAATAAAAGACCAGTAAATCCCCCCAAAATCTTTCTAGAGGAAATTACTGAGTTTGAAAAGTTAAAAATGTCTGCCAAAAAACTTAATCTGAGAAACTTTCAAGAAAAAACAAGAAAATTTCAGAGTTCCAGAAATTTCTGAGTTTTGAAACTCAGAAAATTTCCAAAGACCAAATGTTTTCCATTTTGAAAAAAATCCTTGTCTTTTCTAGAAAATTCCTGAGATAAATTAAAAAATTTATATCCAGTATAGTTGGGTTTTTCACCCTTCTTTTGTTTCTATTACATTTTTGACTATTTTATCTCATAAATGTATTTGTTTTTTCTAGAGAGTTTCTGAGACAAATTATGTTTTGGCAGAAATGTTCTCTCACTTTTTTTGCGTCTGCAACGGCCCTAATACTCCGCCGTACTTAACAAACCAACCAAAACCTTAGAGCAACCTGTTCCCCTCCCCGCCTGTGGGGGCGCTGCGCCGAGAACCACTGCAGGAAAACCTCAAACCTCAAAAACCTCCTGCTACATGAAGTATAAAGAAAAAGCAGAGGTGCATCAGATTTTATCGGTTGGAGGATTTCTCTTTTGTCTGTGATTAAAAGCAAGGGGCCATTTATTCTGCGAGTGCCGGGCTTTGTTATCTTTGCCATTTTATTCATATATTTATAAATGTCAGATTGACAAACTGAATACTTCATCAGCAAGCAAAACTATTTAGCTTACAGACTCAATGTTTAGTTTGTTACTTAAACAAACTAAACCAAAAAGTTTTTGCATGTCGGTGTGTGGAGTTGATGTATGGAATGGATTAAAAACAGTTTAAAAAGAACCTTATAGGGAAATATGTTCTATAAGATGAGTGTTTTAAAGTCCATAAATGCTATTGACGATATAAAAAGTGTTTAAATAATTGTACATTTAAAGATGAGTATGTGAGATTTAAATATCATGTAAGGAGGAACTAATTTATGCCTTTCTGGTGTTTCAACATTTAATTGATTATAAGTTGATAAATATGAAAGAGGCAGAACATTATAGGATTGCATGTCACTTGGGTATGGTCATTTGTTTTAACTTTCACTTTCTATTTCTTCTTTCTTGACTTTACTTTTGTCTCTTATAAATAAATCAGTGTTTAGTTGGGAAGCTAAACATTTGTATTTTTTTCCAACTAAAACTAAAAATATTTTATGCACATTAAAAGAAAAGGATCCAAAATGTACCAGATCTGTTGAATCAAGTTTCGTCCAGATCAATTCAAATCAATTAAATTTCAGTGTCTATTAGAATAAAAAAGTAAATTATGAAAATGTTGAAATTTGCAACAAGTTTTGAGTTCAGAAAAGAAAAAGGGAATTATTGCAGGCAGCTGACTTAAAAATAACAAACTAAAAGGGAATTACGGAGCAAGAAACATTAAAAAATAAAGTTTTTTGCAGACGAAATATTGAAAATCAAAGAATCGCCCAATCAGCTCTGGTTTCAGTCTCTTTGCCTGATTGATTAGTTTTAGCTCTGAGTCAGGCGGAGCTGAAGTCACAGTTCCTGAAGGAAGAGGCGTCAGACGCTGAAACGGCTCTGAAGAAACGAACTTCATCAGCAGGAGCCGCAGTGAGTTCAGCTGACAGGCTGAGAGTTTAACGCCACTTCCTGTCCAGAAACATCAAAACCTGGAGAATGAAAACAGAAACTCATCTGGAGCCAGTCAGAGGCTGAGGAGGGGCAGGGAGGCGGAAACATTTCATCTTCTGTCGTTTCAGCTGTTAACGGCACATTAGGGCCGTTACAGATAGAAAATAAGTAGATTTCTGACAAAATGATTCAACTTTGACATTAATCTCAGAAATATTCTGAGACTAAAAGTCAAAAACTTTTGACTTTTAGACTCAAAAATTTCCAATTTTTTCTCGAAAGTTTCTGGAATTAATCTAAAAATTTGATATTTTTTCTTGCAAATGTTTGACTTTTCAAACTCATAGATGTTTTTTGAAGAAACTTCCTGGGATTCTTTACAAAATTTCTGAATTTTTTTTCCAGCAAAGTTTTAACTTTTCAAGCAGCAGTTCTGATTTTTATTTATTTATTTTATTTTTTCTAATATTAGATTTAATTAGATTTAATTTTTAATCTAATTAAAGGTTTATTAGATTAAAATGAGTTCCAATACACATAACAAGCTTCTGGGAACTTTGTAACTTTGAACTTTGCTCTGCCTATCAAGATGGCGGCTCGGTCTTGAGGGAACTTTGTATTTCCTGGTTAATGGAGACATGGTGACGTATCGTGGTTGTTTTCGTCTCAGGAACCTATCAGGGCCAGTGGCTGGCCGGGATGCGTCATGGTTACGGCGTCCGGCAGAGCGTCCCGTACGGCATGGCCGCCGTCATCCTCTTCCCTCTGAGGACTTCCATAAACTCCCTCCGCTCCGAGCACAGCCACGGGCCGCCGGCCGCCCTGGAGGACGGCGTGGCCACCACGCCCACGGACGGCGTGGTGGCCGGGCTGGCGGGGAGCCCGGTGGGCCGAGGCGGGTTCGCCCTGACGACGCCGAGCGAAGCGGACCGGCAGCGCAAGAGGAAGGGTCGGTTCCGGCAATCCATCCTAAGCGGGCTGAAGCTGCGGCGGTCCGAGTCCAAAAGCTCCCTGGCCAGCCAGCTGAGCAAGCAGAGCTCGTTCTGCAGCGAGGCCGGCATGAGCACGGTCAGCTCCGCCGCCTCCGACATCCACTCCAACGCCAGCGAGAGCGAGCAGGGCGCCCCGGTGGACGCCACGGTCACCGAAATGTACGCCGGGGAGTGGCGCAGCGACCAGCGGGCCGGCTGGGGCGTGAGCCGGCGCTCCGACGGGCTGCAGTACGCCGGGGAGTGGGGCGCCAACAAGCGGCACGGCTACGGCTGCACCACGTTCCCCGACGGCACCAAGGAGGAAGGGAAGTACAAGCAGAACGTCCTGGTGAGTGGCAAGCGGAAGAACCTGATTCCACTGAGGGCCAGTAAGATCCGGGAGAAGGTGGACCGGGCCGTGGAAGCCGCCGAGAAGGCCGCCGAGATCGCCAAGCAGAAGGCCGAGATCGCCATGTCACGGTAAGACGGAACCAAATATCCCAAAACGACAGAAACATTCTCCCCAAACTGCAGAACACTCATGTCTGGATCAACCAGAACCAAATGCCTCAGGTCTTCTGGTTCTGGTTCTGAATGCAGAGCAGAACCAGAACATGGAGAAGGAGATCTCTTACTGTCTCCTAGTGTTAATCTGCCAGTACGATTACTGGATGAAATACGGATTATAAGAACTTCTGGTCCAGAAAGCTGGTGATAAATAACATAGCATGAAGTCTGTAGACCTGGTGGCATTGGAGGAGCTGACCTTTAACCCTGCGTCTCCCCGTCTGGGTCAGGATGAGCCACGCCCGTGGGAAGGCGGAGGCCGCTGAACGGGTGGCGCAGAAAGCGATGGAGGAGTGCCGACTGGCCCGGATAACTGCCAAAGAGCTGTCGCCCTCCTTTCATATCTACGGCAACGGTGAGAAACCAAACGCAGCAGAACCGGCACCGGTTCCTTCCTTCATCAGAACTGCTGCATTCAATTCATAGTTACATTTTCAACTTGTTTATTTAGTGTTACCCCACATGCTACTGGCTACATTTAGCTAACCTTAGCATCGATGCTCATTTTTACTGGCCTCTTTTAAATGTTTTGAGAAATTCAGCAGTTTGCTGTTGCACTCCTATAAATATCAGCAGCATAAGGTTCACTTTGTTGCAGCTCATCACCTCTTTGCTTCCCTGCATGGCAGTAGCACTCAAACACCTTCTCTCTGTGGGTTTCACTGTGGAGCTTTGCCAAATTAATTCACCGGTCCTGCTCTCCCGCTCTCCTAGGGCTCGAATGTCAGACGCTCAAACACCAGGACGCCAAGGACAAAGACCACGAGGTCATCTCCACGGGAACAGACAGTCCGGAGCTGTGCACTCCGGACACCACGCCGCCTGTAACAACACCTGATCTCAGCCCCGTGCTGAGCGTCCCCACCTCGCCCCCTCGCAGCCCGCAGAAGCACGTCCACCGGCCCAGAAACGCCTGCTTCATGCGGCAGAGCGCAGTGGACGATCAGGGCGGGGCTGAAATTCAGGTGTTGGTAGAGGGGCGTGGGGTGGACCTGCCGAGGCCCGGCGCCAACAGTTGGACTGACGACGCGTACACGGAGCGGGGAGGCAGCAGCCGCTCAACCACGCCATCTCTCCTGGAGGAGCAGGAGACCCAGATCAACGGCCACGAGCAAGCCCCTCTGTCCAATCACAAACCCCGGGAGAAACCCTCGTCCAATCACAAGCCGCGGGACTACCGGGCGTGGGAGCACTCCCTGCCCAACCAGAAGCCGTCCAAGCATCCCAGCTCCAATCACAAGTCGAGGGAGTACTCGTCGTCCAATCACAAGACATGGGATCATTCCTCCACCAATCACAAGGCCTGTGAGCACACCTCTTCCAACTACAAGCCGCAGGTCCACATCTTATCCAATCACAAGGCCTTCGAACACAACATATCCAATCACAAGACTTCTGAGCATGCTTCTTCCAATCACAAGCCCCAGGAATATATCTCCTCCAATCACCACGCAAAGGACCACGTTTCTTCCAGCGCCAACGCCCGAGAGCATGTCTACTCCAACCACCATTCGAAGCAGCACAACCCCTCCAACCACAAGCTGACGGAGCACGCCGTCATCGACCAGCGGCTGGACGGCCTCGGCGGGGGCTGGACGGCCGAAAGCACGCTGCGCTGGAGCCCCGCCCACTCCCGCCTCACAGAGCAGGACGAGGAGCGGATGAACGACTACACCGTCGACATGAGGCTGCACTGTCCGGAGTCGCCGGCGCCCAAGAACAACCGGCTGCGGTCGCGGGGCCTTCGGCCGGTCCGGGAGGGTTCCACGGACTCTGTGCAGATGCTGGACAACCTGAATGTGGGGCCGGAGCTGGAGGAGTGGCCGCTGCACAGGGACCTCACCCTCTCCCCGCCCCTAAAGTCTCAGCCCATCACTCTGGAGCAGGACGGAGAGCATCTGGCTCTCAAATCAAACTCAGTGAGTCCTCTTCCCTCAGGTTAACGCCAAGCCTGCTGTGTTACATAATCCACGGTTAATGAGAGCCACCGCCTCAATCTGTTAGATTAGTTAAGCAGCCATTTCCTTAAGAACTGCAGTTTCTGTTGCATCAAGATGGCCGACCTCTTCATACCGTTAAGGGCTAAATTATCCGCTTGTTGAATTAATTTTTTACAGCTGCATTTTAAGGTTATTGAAGGTAGAAAAACAAAATATATTTCTCCCAAAAAATCTCATAAATTTTCTCGAAAAATGTTGGGAATTTCAGTTTCAAAAACCTAAAATTTTTATTTCACAACCTCAAAAATTTTTTTTTTTTCTTGAAAATTTCTAAAAATTAATTTATTTCTCATAAATTTTAAACTTTTTTTAAACTCAGAAACATATGCAGTGTGGATTATAGATAATCCACAATTCCAACCCTGGAGAGGCACGGCCCTGCGACTTTTAGAGCAATTAATTATGCAAACATTTTCTGCAGAACTACAGTTTTCTTTCAACATGGCCGACCTTCTTTCCATAACAAGGGCTAAATTATTTTTAAATATGTTTGAAATATTTAATATTAAAATAATTTGCCCATTTAATCACATAATCAAATAATCACAAATTCATCCAACATTTTTTTGGAAAAAAAAAAAATAAAACCTTATTTCTGTTTCTGGAAAATGTAAAAACAATATTTATGCTGTTAGATCCCAATAACAAGGTGAACTAATTGTTTCTTCTTCTCTTGTTTTGTCTTTTAGGGCTCCAGCTCTATTCTGGTGGTTTTGGTCATTTTACTCAATATTGGAGTAGCCATTCTTTTCATCCACTTCTTTATTTAAACATTATGCAGTTATAATCTAAGATTTATTGATGACTACGGTATATTATATTGTTACTAACTGAGACGGACCGGACGCAGCAGAGCCTTTATATCGTTGGTCTCTCCCCGTTTCGGTTTTCTCCTCCCTGTTTTTTCCAGACGCTTGTTTTGAGCTTGCAAACACGAGGAGGAAGACGCTTTTTGAGTCAACAGAGCAGCTTTAATAACCGGGACATGCATGGGTGTCCATCGCCGACGGACTCAAGGTGGCGCCGGTCTTCACGAGAATATAGCAACCCTTGTTTCCTGGTTTCCATGACGATCGTGCTAGCCAAGAGCATGGCTCACTCTCCATCCTTTAACCCCTTCCTCCCCTCTCCAGTCTATCGGCACTATGCGCTACGTACAAAACTATGCTGCAAGAGTAGATCCATTTTAAAGGGCTCTGTCATCATCTTTTTGTTTTCAGCCGTTGCATGAGGCTGTGTTTCTATCCCTTTAAATCGCCTCGGTTCCGCCCTCCCCGCATTTCATCCGTCATTCGCGTTTTGATTCCCCCGAATCGGACGCAAGCACACGCCTGAATTTACGATGAAGGATAAAAGTGGGTGGGATTTATACTTCCAAACACACACACACACACATACACACACATCAGCACGCAGAGAATAAAGTAACCGAGGAGGTTTCAGCCCCTTTGTACAGCCTGGAGACTGTTATGTTATAACCACTAATTCTAATATATATGTCGATGTGTCATTATTATCTGAATTTGTTACTTTTTGCAGTTTGCAAGACAAGAGAGAATGCTGAGTGCCTCGTATTTATTCATTCCCCCTCTGAAATGTTAATTTCTAACCGGACCGTGATTTAAAAAACAAACAAACAAAAAAAAAAAAAAAAAAACACAAAATGTGGGCGGGGCTTAGAGGAGAGCTCCGCCTCCCGTCTTTATCCTAAAATGGCATGCACTGTTTTGTCTCTCTCTCCTCGCCACCCCCTCCTCTTTTTGGATCAGTCGCGTCGTGTCATTTTCAGACACACTCTGGTCCGGATGAGATTTATATGTATTTATTTTAATTATATATTTATTTATTTACTTCCTTCCAGCATGTTTGTTTAGCCTGCTCAATCTGGTGTCGGTCTGTGAGCTCCTCCCCTCTCGGCGGGGCAGGGCTGGGCGCGGAGGGCGGTGTAAAATAAACGCTAGCTTTTACCTCTCAGCGGGTACCGAGACGTCCCCGAGTTTCTGAATGATACGAAGAACAAACTCTCTGCTACTGTATGTTTTATACTTCGCACCCGGTGGCATCATCATGTTGTGACATCATTGCATGCCCGAGCATGCTCTTTCTTACTCTTTGGTTTATGAGGTTGTTTCAAAGTCAACGTGGAGAAAATAATATAATGTTTGAAATTAACAGGCTTGGTGTGGTTATTGTTTCAGTCTGGCATACTTCAGGTTTCAACAAATCCTGGACGAGCCCCCAATTCTGCTATATACTATACCAACACAGTATTCAATAAAAGCTAATGCTAAAGTGCTATATCCACACAGCAGCATTAGCTGTAACAACACCCGTATTTGTGGCAGCTAATGCTAAAACGCTAACTTCTGCTCAAATTATATTTGCCCTTGAAAAACTACAAGCCTCGAGCAAAAATTAAATTTTGGCATAGCCAATTTTGCTGCTCCATATGAAATGAATCTATCAGAGGAAAGAACATGAATTTGTAACTTTTCAGAAACATAAACCACTAAAATATTATCAAGCCAACTTTAAATGATCTGAAATGCTCTGATAATTTTCCCCAATATCGATGCCTTCTTTTTTTGTCAGTGGTTTGCACAGCTTGTTAAAACATTACTTGTATTAATCCTAAAGCCTCAGCTCCGCTAACACTAAAGTACTATACCAGTACAGTATTTAGTGCAAGCTAATGCTAACATGCTATCTTCAAATAAAATTATATCTGCCCTTGAAAGATAATTTTGACATCATTTACATGTTCTTGTCCCGGACGAGCCCCCGATTCTTCTGCTCTGCACAGATCCAAACACACCACTGAAGCTCAGTCAGGGGAAAAATATTATTAATTTGCAGCTTTTCAAAAACAAACAGCTAACACAAAATAAACTCAACTTTAACTGATCTAAAGTAGTGGCATGATTTCCCCCATTTTACTGATCTTTTCAGTTTTTGCCAGTGGTGCTGGCTAAAAGTTATTTGTGCTAGTCTTAAAGCATCAGCTCTGCTAAAGCTGAAGCGTATGACAACACAGTATGTAGCGGAAGCTGATGCTAACGTCCTATATCAACACAGTATTTAGTAGAAGCTAATGCAAAATTCTGCTTCTGCCATTTATGGAATTAGGTAGCTATATGCAATATTTCATAGAATACCCTTTTTAACTTAAGTAAAAGTTTCACAAATCTCAAACGGTGAAATAAAAGCATAAAAATTTTAAACACACTCGAAACAAGTCTCAGAGCTGTTCATACTTCAAAATCCTCAAAGAAATGAACAGAAACCCAAACCAAATAGAACTTTTGCTACAAGATTATTTCAAAACCCATAGCAACCTTAATAATTGAAAGTGGAAAATGTGTTGTTGTATCATTCATATATCCAGGAGCCTGTCTGTGGTGATCAGTTATTAGCTACCAAACAAACCACATCATAAAATAAAATGATCCATTTTTTATTTTAAGTCCAAAAAAGTCAAAAATGCAGTTCTTTGTTGCTTTATTCCACAGTTAAGGCAAAACAAGTCATGATAGACTGACTGATTGGATAGACTGGTAAAAAACCTTATGACCACCCACGTGCATAATAAGTTCCTTAAACTCTACGTATTTATACCCAAGTCCCAAACTGAAATTAATTAACTAATTAAGTGAATTACTAACCAAATAATATTTTAAATAACAAATTAAACAAAACTTCTAATTATAAATCAACTAGAAAATAAGCAAAAAAACAACAATGAACTAAATAATCTAAATTCTAAGATTTCATTGAAAATGGAGAAATAGCTCCTACACCACACTTTTCAGATCTTCATTCATTATAAGGTTTGCAAATTATTTATAATTTTACCCAGTCGTTAAAATATGAGAAGTTATAATTTTATCAGCGCAAAACTGTAATCTCACCAGAACAAAGTCGTAATTTTAGCAGAATAAAGTCATATTATCATAATAACACAAGAATTAAGTCATTATAATACAAGAATAAAGTTGTAATAATTCAAAGATAAGATTAATGCGAGAATACTGTCATGAAAAGATAAGAATTAAATTGGAATTTTAGAATAAAGTTGGAATAATACTAGGATAATGTCATCATTTGACCATAATAAATTTGTTATATTACAATAATAGAGCTATAATTTTATTGGGGGGGGAATCATAATTAGCAGAATAAACTCGTAATAATAGGAGAATAAAGTCGTAATAACACGACAAAGTCTTTATAATACAAAAATAATTTCTTAACATTACCAGAATAAAGTTGAAGGAAAATATGTATTAACTTCATGAGAACTTCTCCATGAAAAATAACTAAAATCTGAAAATGAGAAATTGTAACCATCTTGAGAAGTTAAACTTTGTTATTGATTTACAAAAAGGAAAAAAGCAGCAGGACTTTAAAACAACTGAGTCGTTTTTAACTAGGTTGCGGTTACAGTGGGTGATGCAGCGACCCCTGGTGTTCAAAAGCTGGAGCTCCACCTCGTACTATTTTAACCAGCTCCAGTTCGCCTTTGTGCGAGTTTGAAAGCAATTTTACGGAAGCTGAAAGGCGATTATTGCCGCCGGAGCCCCTTTTTAGCCACTTCCAGGCTCTCCTCCGACATGAAGCAGCTGTAGCTGCTGCAGTACAGCGGCAGCGGGTCGCTGCGTGGCGGTTTCCGGTGTCCGTCCGTCTGCTGGAGGATGGCGTCCGGCTTCGACCGCATCCCCTCCGCCGCCGCCGGTCTGAGAACCGAAAACACCCACGGTTACCGAGCGCAAACCAGAGACTGCGACAAGGAGCGTCGATAAGGAACTACGGTGAGATCTGGCGGACCGTTGTGGCTCTGGTTGCGGGTTTGTTCGTTTTAGCGGATGCGAGGAGACTCGGCTGCAGAAGGCGGATTTTTCCCCCTGCAGCTCCGGGGAAGGCCTTCTCTGATGTGGGCTCCCTCCGCCGTTTAGCCTCGCGTCAAACCAGCCGTTTATCCAGCTTCAACCGTGTCGCTTACAAGCTGCAGCTCTCCAGACGCCCGTCATAGTTAGAAAACGGCTTGTTTTTGTACTCGATCACTTTGAAACCCCGGATGTTATTCTCCTTTTATTTTTTCAAATGAGAGGAAGCTCCAGCCGTTAGCAGCTAGCATGCTAACATCGAGCTACATCCTACAACACAAACGTTTATATGGCTCACTCTGAAACCCTGAAAGAAATGACATCTTCAAACAACGAGCGTTGTTATTAACACATTTACAAAAACCCAAATTTAAAATTGTGTCAAAAATTAGAACCTTAAATGTCCGATTAGCGCTCCAGGAAATAGACCGAGCCCATTGATTCTGTTTTCTTTCTGGAGCGAAAGCTACTTTGACGAAGTGACATCTTAAGGGTTTTCTTTACTCCTAAGAGCAAAATGTCGTGAGCTGCAAACAGAAATAACACTTAGCACAATTGTTTACAAGTATTTTATTAATTTTTTATATCACTTTGAATTTATTATGACTTTGTTAGACATTGTTTCAGTTTAAATACTTACATTATTTCAGTGTTATTTTGTTTATTTATTTTTCTCTTTACTCTGCGCCCCCCTCCAGGATTTCTCCAGACACTGAGCAATCCATCAAAGACTTTCCTGCAGCTGCATCCATCCTTGTGTCAAATTTGGGATATAATCCTCCCTGCATCCAGGATGACGGAGGCATGGCAGCAGCAGCAGCAGCAGCAGCATGCAGTGGCTCCACCCTCTGTTGTGCACACTCTCCCTCAGGCAGGCGACAACTCTCTGAGCTGCACCGTGTACGGTGTTGTCCTGCAGCCGGACGCCTCCCTGCAGCAGCCACAGCATCAGCAGCAGCACGTTGTCCAAGCGCAGCAGGCCTCCTTGCAGGTAGGGGCCGACAGAGGGCATAAATGCGGAGCCTGTGGCCACGACATTTCCCACCTGGCCAACCCACACGAGCACCAGTGCATGGTGACGCAGGACCGCTCATTCCAGTGCACACAGTGCATGAAGATCTTCAGTCAGGCGACCGACTTGTTGGAGCACCAGTGCGTTCAGGTGGAGCAGAAGCCGTTCGTGTGCGGCGTCTGCAAAATGGGCTTCTCGTTGCTTACCTCGCTGGCACAACATCATAACTCACACGGTAACAACCCGATGAAGTGCTCCATCTGCGAGAAGACGTACCGGCCGGGCTCCGGGAACGTCACGCCCACCTCATCCGCCGCCAACCCGCAGCAGCCCTCCAGCGGCGAGACGTCCGGCGGCGGTGCGGTCATCAGCGCCGCCTCACCGCCAACGTTTGAGGCATCTGCACCCGACCGGCCGTACAAGTGCTCCGTGTGCCACAAGTCCTTCCGCCATCTGTCGGAGCTGACGCGCCACGAGCGGATCCACACGGGGGAGAAGCCATACAAATGCGACACATGCGACAAAAGCTTCAGCCAGTCATCGCATCTGGCGCACCACCAGCGCACGCACAGCTCCGAGCGGCCGTACAAGTGCGCTGTATGCGAGAAGAGCTTCAAACACCGCTCCCACCTGGTGCGACACATGTACGCGCATTCGGGCGAACACCTGTTCAAGTGCAATTTATGCGAGATGCACTTCAAAGAGTCGTCGGAGCTCCTGCACCACCAGTGCCAGCCGGAGAGCGAGAGGCCGTTCCGCTGCGGCTCGTGCGGGAAGAGCTTCAAGCGGCCGTCCGACCTGCGGCAGCATGAGCGCACGCACTCCGAGGAGCGCCCTTTCCAATGCGACGAGTGCCAGATGAGCTTCAAGCAGCAGTACGCGCTGGTGCGCCACCGCCGCACGCACAAGAACCCCGCCGACCGGCCGTTCAAGTGCAACCTTTGCGACAAGGGCTTCCTGCAGCCGTCGCATCTGCTCTACCACCAGCAGGTCCACGGCATGGAGTCGCTCTTCAAATGCGCATCCTGCCAGAAGTCCTTCAGCCAGTCGGGGGAGCTGCTGCGGCACAAATGTGGTGGTGAGGTGGAAAAGCCGTACAAATGCGACGTGTGCGGCAAAGGTTACAAAAAGAATTCCACGCTGCAGCGGCACCAAAGCACTCACTGCCGGCGACGCCGCTCAAGCGCCTGCGACGCGCGCTGAAGTGCCCCGACTGCGAGAAGCGCTTCAGGTACTCCTCAGAGCTGCAGCGGCACCGCCGCGTCCACACAGGCGAGAAGCCCTTCAAATGCGCCAACTGTGACAAGAGCTTCAAGCAGCGGGAGCACCTGGCCAAGCACCAGAGCGTGCATTCACGGGAGACGCAGTTTAAATGCGTGTGGTGTGGGGAGCGCTTCGTCGACCTCACAGCGCTGCAGGAGCACACGGTGCAGCACACAGCGGAGAACGAGAACTTCCCCGAAGCGCCGTGCATCCAATGAACTCCGGAAACACTCCCAGTGAATCCAAGACACAGAGGGGGGAATCGTACGGCGGCGCATTACGGGCATCGTAGATGAGGGACAGTAGATTTCTGCCCAAAAAACTCAGAAATTTTTTAATTAATATCAGAAATGTTACAAAAAAACTGGAACATTTCTGAGCTCCAAAACTTCAAAGTTTGAGAGAAAAAAATCGCAAATTTGAGAAACACACTGAAATGTCGAAGCTCAAAATTGAAAATTTGTAAACAGAAACTCAAAAATGTTGAATTTTAGCTCAAAAGCTTTCAAGAAAAAACTCTGAAACTGAGAATAATTTCACATACTTTTACATTTCCAAGCTCAAAGACAAAAGTTTGCAAAAACACATCAAAACAGCTCAACTTTTGACTTTCAAAGCTCTAAAATTAAGTGCTTTTGTTTTTGTTTTTTTATTACAAAATTCCTTAATTGGTTTTTTGCAAATAATTTTTGGAGCTCAGTGAATTCCATTAATTTTTCAGGAAAAATTCCAGTTTTTACTCAAAATTTCTTACGTTTTTTGGCGTAAATGTACTCCTCCTTTTGTGCGTTCCATCTCCATCGTCCCTCAGTCGCCGCCGTAGGGAGTCAGAATCCCTCTTCTTTTTGAAGAACAAAAACTAGAGCAGAAAGAAATCGATGTGAAAGTTGGACGGTTTTCTCTGTAAAGTCTGGGACCGTAGTCTGTGGTTGCATGTGGTTGTTTGTTCCGTAACCGTTGTTGAGAACGATGGCTCTCGTTTCCAGACAGTCATCCCGTTTGTGTCGATTCCTCTTCAGTCCATGTGCCTTTTTATTATTCTTATTATTGTTGTTATTATTATTATTAGTTTTTTTTCTTCCTGCTCACTTGTTTTTGTTTTTATTTAACGTCCGGTGAAGCTGAAAGCGAACACGTCAGTAGAACGTAGATCCATCTGTTTGTGCATGGATTCTTCTCCCACATTAGTATTATAATTGTATGATAGCTTTGCTTTATTTAGAACATCCTCAGAGGAAGAAGAAGAAGAAAAGACTTCACATGGATTTGTGAAACTGTACAGCCCGTCTCCTATAAAATCTGTGTTGTTGCATCTTTGTATTAAAACAAGCGACATGTAGGTAACTAACCCGCGTACCTATCATGTCGTAGAAACACTTGACTTGTGCAATATGCACAGTGTAATATTTATGACTACTGATTCATGGAATAGTCTACTCTGTTATATTATAGATTGTGTGTATACGCGATGTAAACTCTGACAACTGTATAGTGCTTATGTTACCTGCTTTTTTATTCACTCTGAATGAGCTTCATTTCCACCGGAAATATCACAAGGTTTAACCCCACGAAGCATTATGTTGCTCACTTGCCACAGATGTAGTTGCATTAGTTTTAGATATAACAAAAGTTATTATTATTATTATTATTATTGATATTATTATTATTATTGAGTATTGTTATTTGTTTTTAAGAATTGGCCTTGTATTGTTTCCACTGAATCCTAGCCTCCTCCTGGTCCAATAGGACTTAAAAAT
This sequence comes from Poeciliopsis gracilis, assembly GCA_911649635.1. NCBI lineage: Eukaryota > Metazoa > Chordata > Actinopteri > Cyprinodontiformes > Poeciliidae > Poeciliopsis > Poeciliopsis gracilis. Next base: position 9,350,474 of record CAJVRI010001162.1, read on the forward strand.
CAGAGTAAAACTTGCCACTTATGTGTTGTTTTTTTTAATTTTTACCAAGGATAAAGGTAAGAAAAAAGAGAAAAATATGTGTGTACTTTAGTTTACTGTGTGGATTTATATTCTGTACAATCTTTGCAGTATATTTAAAGGAAAGATTTTGGAGTCGTGGACTTGAGGGGTTTACAGGGTGGGACTGAGTGCCATGGTTTGAATCCTGGTGAGTCCGCTTCAGAAGCTCCAGTTGGACTTTATCGAAGCGTAAGGATATCATTATAAACCCTGTTCATACTGTATATTAAAATAAACCGCCCTTATAATAAGCTGCTCCGCCTCTGCCAAATTCTGTAAAACATTTATCCACCATTTTGTCAACAAGAAACTTCAATTTTATTTCATGTTTTTAGTTTTTGTTTTACTGGGATCTTTTGCGTCAAGAACATGCATAAATGATAATTATTTTTATAAAAATGGTAATAATAAAAACAATTTGCAATTCATTCTGACTCAACTGTGGACAACATGCTATTATTGTTTGGTTGTCCAGACATTTTTAACAGTTTCCTCACCTAAACCAAACATCCTTTCAATTAAATATTTTTAATCAATCGACAGTCTTTAAAAATGCATGTGTGTGTGTGTGTGTGTGTGTGTACTTACAAAATCTGACTCTTTCTTGTATATGTCTCCATATATGTAGTACATGTCTACATTTTACAAACATAAGTTACAAAATTAAATACAATTTTGCATATTTAATTTGAACATTTAATAGTAGGTCATTTCTGAAACGTATAATTAAACCCTTATTTTTAAATCGTAGTTTATTGAGAAACAGACATTTCAATCATTTTGTTTTCTAATTTAAATGGTGAACTGAATGATTTTGCTGTATTTTTGCTGTTTGTGGTGATGGAGCCTCTGCGCGGTTCGCTTCCGGGTGATGTTGACTGCAGAGGTGAAGAGCAGCCGCTGATGGAGACACCTCCACCACCGCCCATCTGCCGGGATCAATAAACCAATCACCTCATCGATCATCTGGAAACCCAAGTTCGGCTCGCATCGCCGCGAGGACAGCGCAGCGCAAGTCGCGAGCGAACGACCGTTGATGACGGAGGAGCCTCTCTGCGCTCGAGGTTAGCAGCTAGCTTTAGCTTCTCTCTCAGCTTACAGAAACTACGCCACTAATCGATCAAATTGATTGATAGTGTGATCGGTTTGAGCTGCGTGGGGACACACAGGTGAGTCTAGCTGGCATATTTCTCTGTCACTCCACAGTTCTGAGTGAAACTTTACGCTTTTTGAGCGGTTTTATGCGGCTAGGCTACCGTTACTAGTTAGCCTGGTTAGCGCTGGTTGAGTTCATCACAGATAATGCTAACTAATCCCGCCTCAGAGTTACGACTAGTCCCCGGTCTTATGGATGGGTTTTCACTTTGATTCACACCAAACCCCGAATTCAGATGCAAAATAAAATAGATTTTTAGACTGAAGAGAAACCAGACGATGATTGAGCGTTAAAAGGCCCAGAAACAGGACTTAAAATGAGAAATCTGCGCTAAAAGATGCTTTAATTACAGCAATTTAACTGAGCATTATCAGTTCATAACGGTTAAAAGGCGCGTCTGTTTCCCTCTGTGTGAGTAGAAATAGAAAGCATCATTCAAATTAAATCAGAAGTTATCAAATCTGTTGTTTTACTGTAGTTATTTGTATAAACATTTATATAAAGATTCATAATATGAAGTGGTTAAAAGCTCATAATGAGGCTCAAAGGAATTTCATCAAGCTGCAAATTAATTTAGCCTAATTTTAAGCTTAACTAGTCCCATGTTTTCCATACTGTAGTTGTTTTCTCCTGTCCATTCATACCTGGTTAGTTCCACTGATATTTGCGGAGGTTTGTTTTGTTATTTTGCAATAAAACTCAATAATATCCAGAAGCAGTAAGCCAAAACAAAACCATCCCCACACATCTGGCTTTCAGACGGACCAAGAACTGGTCATTACAGTTAGACTGTTTACCTGCCTGTTTTGATTTAAGCCAGTCATGAGGTCATGTGTCACAGCACTGCTGTTTACTCATTCAAACTGGAAACCTGGATCTTTGACAGTCTGGAGTTGTGATGGTTTCAGTGTTTATGATGCTGATGGATAATCTCACTGTTTTGTGATTTATTTTATATTTTTTGACTGTTTTTCTAAACCAGCTAGTTAACTTTAACTGTCCACACTCTTTTTGTTTTTGTTTTTTTTTTAATCAAGAAAGAGGTTTATGAAACAAGAATTTTGGAAATTAGATAAAATATTATTAGTAGGTGTCAGTTTCACCATTATCCATCATTCTGTTCAGACAAATATGAATTAGATTTAATCCAGAATCTTCCCACGTGAAGTCAAATCAAGTTTGATTTATTTATAGATTGAGAACATGTGTTTTAAAGTCCATTATTTTTTAAGATGTACCTTTAATTTGATCTAATTTTGGTTGACAAGTTTTCACAGACTGAGGTCGAACTGAGAAAACAAATCAGTAACATAATAACATCTGTTTTAAATGCCAAGAATGAAGTGTTTAATTATTTAATCGATCACCTTTACACCAGGTAGTCAGCGGGGCGCAGCGTGCCGGCGTCATGCTATATAACATTATAGTGTTATAAAAAATGTTCTGCATCTCACTCAGAGAAACTGAAAAATATTCCTGCAGACATACATTTCTTATTGCTTGTTGCAATAAGAAATAAATCCATTAATTGCAAAATAAATTAAAACTGCTTTTTAATTTCAGTTTCCTTGATTCATCGTTTCTTTCTAGCTGGATGATGAAAGTCTTCGGTCTGGTGTTTTGGTCTCAACTAGACTTTTTTTTTTTTTGCAGAATAATTTTGTGTGCAGAGACTTCATAATTCATTTGATTTGTTTTTGTCGTTTTGTTTATTTGTTTGGGATATTTAAAATATCTTCCAGTGTTAAAGTGAAAGTTTATTGATCTTAGAGAATATGTTGCTTGAAAATGGTCTCAAACCAACAATATTGTCGTTTATTACAATAACTTCTGGGACAATGTATCGTCCAGCAGAACGTATGCTGACGGGTCTGGATCAGTTTTCTGTCCACCGGTATCTTCAGCTTTTCTTTTCAGTGACCAGGGCTGGAGATACTGCATGCATCCATGATCAATTTTAAACATCAACATTAGTTTACATGCAGTACCATGATGACCACCAGGTGGCGCCCGTAGCTCACAGTGAAATGTTTTGAGTGGTCAGATGGAGTTCCTCCAGGCGCGCTGTAAGGCCTCCTCTTTCTCCCCACAGCTGGCGGTTCTCCATCCCATCCTTCCCAATATCCTGCTCAGGAGCTTCACTCACTCAGTGATTGTAGCGTTGTCGTTCTGCACCGCGGCCGCCCCGGACCGGCCCGCCGCCTTGCCTGTCAGGCCGCGAGCCGCCAAAGCCAATGGTAAGCACAGCGGGGCGACCTTAGAGCCGCAGACCCTGCACAGCCGCTGCGCTGCTTTCCGTTATCGAGCCGACGAGTATTACGAGGGAGGAGACGGTCCGGGACGCGGAGCCTCAACGCCAGCGATGCCCGGATCCTCGCCGGTCAGCAGCAAGGCTCGGGTTTACACCGACGTCAACACGCAGAAGAACCGGGAGTACTGGGACTACGACGCACACGTGCCAAACTGGAGGTGAGGAGGCGCGCCGACCAGCGCCGGAAGGCCGTTGTTGTCATGGTAACGGCGAGTTGTTTCTGCTCTTTTCAGTAACCAAGACACCTACCAGCTGGTGCGCAAACTGGGCCGAGGGAAGTACAGCGAAGTGTTTGAGGCGATAAACGTTACAAACAACGAGAAGGTGGTGGTGAAAATCCTCAAGGTGAGAACTCTTCATCATCCTCATCCTCACTGCTACAGATTAATGAGACTCAGGAAACGGATAGGCTCTTCTCAGTGGCAGCGCCATCAATTACAGTGAGAAACACACAGTGGAAAAGTTCTTTTAAACTGAACATTTACAAATAAAAACTGCTATTTAATCTGTGTCCGACACCAGTTAGCATTTTTAGGCTCCTGAAATCACCTAATTACCAAATAAAGCAAAACCTGGATGTAAAACCCGGCAGGTAGCAGAAAACCAAACGTTCAGTCAGGCTGAGTTTGAACCGTTTGCAAAGAATCATGAGGGAAACTTTCAGTCTGCAGGCTGAAAGCTGCAGTGGAAACTGTTCTGCTCAGACTCGGGTTTGTTGTCGTATTTTTAGGTTTTTCTTTGTGAAACTGTTTAAACATTGAACATGTGAACATGACCAGCCTTTCCAGGCTTCAAGCTAAGCCAGATCTTCCTCTCATTTCGTTTCCCTGTTGGTTAAATCCTGGTTTCTGCTCCTCAGCCTGTCAAGAAGAAGAAGATCAAACGGGAAATTAAAATTTTGGAAAACCTACGAGGCGGAACCAACATCATCCGCCTGGTGGACACGGTCAAAGATCCGGTGGTGAGTGAGAGCGGAGCGCCTGCCCGCCCGGCCGGCCGGCCGCCCGCAGCGCTGCATGGCCACCGCCGTAATCCAGTCCGGCTAATGATCTCCACTTACCTGCAGCTGCTGTCCGTGTTTGTCGTTTTCTCTTTGCAGTCCAGAACGCCAGCACTTGTCTTTGAGTTCATCAATAACACAGATTTTAAGGTACTTGAGTTGGGCTGGCTCCACACTACCCTCCATGCACTGACAGGCAGCTAACAGAATGACTTCCTGTTAGCGTAGGAGCTGCTGGCGGCTAACGGCTAAAACTCGAGTGTCTCTTGTCGTTCTGCAGGAGCTGTACCAGAAGCTGACCGACTACGACATCCGCTACTACATGTATGAGCTGCTCAAGGTGAGATCAGCTGCATGAAGCTGAACCGCCACTTCCAGGATCTGTGGAGAACAAAAAGAGTAAAAACTCGGCGACAGAAACCTGGAAAGAACAAGAAATATTTATTTGATTAAGTAAAAATAAAACACTCATACAAGAAATTATTCCACTAAAAATGATTTAATCAAAAGGTGAAGTATGTCTTTAGACTGTATAAAGTATTTATTGCATCTTATTGATCTTCAAATGGCTGCAGATGGAAAATATTAGTACAACAAAGCTGGTTTATGAACAAGAGGTCTCACTATGACATGAAGATCTCTGCCTCTGTTTGGTGCGTTTTTATTCTTCATTAAGTGAAATTAGTTACATTGTGTAACGTATCCAGACATTGAACTCAACTCAGAGAAGCAATAAAAAAAAAAAAAAATGTGGTGGAGAAAAAAGAAATGAATCTACTGAAGTAAACATGATGAAGGCTGTTGGTGCTGCTTTGAGTCATTATTCCTGTCTGAGGAGGAAACGTTTGTTTCTGCTCCAGGCTCTGGACTACTGCCACAGCATGGGGATCATGCACCGGGACGTGAAGCCGCACAACGTCATGATCGACCACCAGCTGAGGAAGGTGCTGCTCCTCTTCCTCCTCTTCCTCCCCAAAATGATCGTTTAGCTGCTGAATCAACAGGGCTGGGTTTTAATCAGGCATTTTCAAGGTTTGGAAAGTGCTTAAAGGCCTGGAAATGCTTAATATTCAAACGGCAACGGGTTCTAACAAAGTTTATTTACAGTCGAAACCAGATATTTAAATCTGAAAAACAATAAATATTTTGTTTTTCATTTTGTTTCTCACTGTCTGAAGCTAAATTATACAACAGAATATCAAAGCTAGAAAAAATAAAAGGACGAGAATAAAGTCATAATATTACACCTTTATTCTGGCTTTATTTTGACTCTGTTCTGGTAGTTTTATAGTTTTATATTTAAAGATTATGAAAAGACAAAAACATGTTTTTTACTCGTCTGAAGTTAAATAATACGACAGATTATTAGAGCCGATTGAAAAAAGAATTCAGTCATGAAATGATGACAAAAACATACCAGCATAAAGTTACAATAATGTGAAAACAAAGTTACTACAATAAAGACGTAATATTTCAAAAATAAAGTAACGTTACAGGAATAAAGTGAAAAACACAAGAATAAAGTCGTATTACAAAAATAATATGTGAATATTTTGAGCATAAAATTATAATTTTACCAGACTAAAGGGTGTGACAGGAATAAAGTCATGAGAATAAATCTGAATATTTAGAGAAAAAAGTCATAATATTGTGGCTTTATTTTTCATTTTCTTGTCGCTGCGCCGCTGATGACCATCACTAATCAGTTTGTTGACTAATGGAGTCTGTTGTGCTGCAGCTTCGTCTCATCGATTGGGGTTTGGCCGAGTTCTACCATCCCGCTCAGGAATACAACGTCAGGGTGGCGTCTCGCTATTTCAAAGGCCCTGAGCTGCTAGTGGACTATCAGGTTAGTGAATGTGAGTTAAATCTCGTTCTTAAACGGCTCCGTTGGTCTGATTTTGCAGACGTTTTTGCAGATGTATGACTACAGTTTGGACATGTGGAGCTTCGGCTGCATGCTGGCCAGCATGATCTTCCTGAAGGAGCCGTTTTTCCACGGCCAGGACAACTACGACCAGGTAGGCGTCGCGCCCGCCGGGAACAATCCACACTTTACCACAACGCAGAGAAACAGGAAATATGACACCCAACAGATCCCATCCCTCCGACATGAACAAAACTCAACTATGATTTAACTGTCCTGACACTTTTCTTTAAAGTTTGTTGAGATCCAATTAGTCCAAAGAAAAAAACGTTTCCATCATCATACATAATGCAGGATGTTATACAAAGAAAGAAAACACATCTCACCGAGTATTTTAGTCTAGTTTCTAATGCAAATATCTTTGTGTACTAACTTATAAATATATGTGAAGATTTAAATAATTACTGTCATGCTGAAGGACTTGAGGAGTTTTAAATGCTGCATTTTTTAGACTCAAAGTTTTTTTGGTTGTTGTTGATTGTGGAAACCTGACTCGTATTCAGCCAGCAGGGGGCGCCACTGATGTATGAGCTGCAACCTGCAGTGGCTCTTAATAACTGGATAAAACAATAAAGAGTCATTTAACGTTTTCAAATAAACATTTAAAACTAACTGCAGGTTTTAGCCGCTGTTAACGGCGTAATTATGTTGAATTTCAGACATCAATACCAACATTTTATGGCTGAAATTTACTCCTTTTTTACAATGTCCCTAATAACCAACAATTTAATATATTTTGTTTCCTTAAATAATTGGAACCAGGTGAGATCATAACTTCACCTGGTTCAACATATTTGACATGTATTGATGATTTTAACAATGACATGCGACGAAATGTAACATTTGTTTTCAAATTGGTGGCTGTTTGATGTTTTTATTGCTTTTTATTTTTATTTTTTATGTGTAAAGCACTTTGAACTGGCCACACAGATAAACGTGATCGATTGAAAACTGGGAGTTCTGAGTGGAAAATTGAAGAAAAAAATGTTTTTGTTTTTTTTTTATCTTAAATGCAAAATATTTTTATATATTTTTTAGTGATTTTGTCTCCATTGCTGATTGTGTTGTTCTGTCAGGAAATTACTTTTTTTAGAGTCTCTATACTCCAGTTAACATTTATTCGATTTCTAAATTAGTTGACGTTTATGTCAACTAATTTCAGCTCTGCAGCTTTTACTTTTTGGAATTGCATTTTTGAGTTATTAGTTATTAGACACTGCACCGCGTTTTTCCAGGAATCAGCTGCAAACAAGAACCTTCAGTTTCTGGGAAACATGCAGACTGTTCGAACTCAGCCTGACTGTGTGTGTGTGTGTGTGTGTGTGTGTGTGTGTGTGTGTGTGTGTGTGTGTGTGTGTGTGTGTGTGTGTGTGTGTGTTCGTTCGTTCGTTCTGCAGCTGGTCCGCATCGCCAAAGTTCTCGGCACTGACGAACTGTTCGGCTACCTGCATAAGTACCACATAGAACTGGACACTCGTTTCAAAGACCTGCTGGGACAGTGAGTACCGACCCGACCCGGTTCTGACCCAGACATGCTCTTTTGTTTCTATTTTTCATGATTTTGATCAGTTTTATGAACTCTGGAGTCGCGTTTCTGTCGTTATGTAAAGGTATCAGTCAGGGTGAGGGTACAACAAATGTCCAAGGCGTTAGAAATGTGTACAATTTACTGAATGTTTCTGCTAAACTGGTGAAGGCGCTGCAGGACGTCCAGCAGGTGCTGGTTGGGTTCAACAGGTAGCGCTGTGCTCCTGGTTTGCATCCAGATGTGATGATGAAACCAGTCGAAGGCAAATAAACCCCATGAGCACCGGGTTACCGAATGTGTGGTGGTGGCAGCATCATGGTCTGGGTTGGATTTCTGTCAATGGAGCTCGTTTTCTTTCTTGGATGTTTTTTTGTCACTCTGCTAGCTAAAAAATGTGGAACATTTCCAAATATGGGATTGCAGTATTACAACTTTATTCACATATTATCATATCCACTTATTGTTCTGATTATTTTCTTGTAGTATTACAACTTTATTCTGATATTATTACAATTTTATTCCTTTTAATTTCAAACATTGTGGTTTTCTTGGTCTCGTCTTAATACTGACCGCTGGACGAAGCCTGAGATTAAAGTTCAACCGTTTTAGTTGTGCAGCCAGATTATGTTTTGTTTGCCTCATTACATATAAATCCTGTTGTAATTTGAGTCGTCATACCGTGGCTGACTGTGCGGGGGCGCTGTGGTTGCAGGCAGTCGCGGAAGCGCTGGGAGCAGTTCATTCAGTCGGAGAACCAGCACCTGGTGAGTCCGGAGGCGCTGGACCTGCTGGACAAGCTGCTGCGCTACGACCACCAGCAGAGGCTGACGGCGGCCGAGGCCATGCGCCACAACTACTTCTGTCAGTACCTGCAGCACACTGCCGGGTTGCCAGGTTGGGCGGATTTCCCCCAACTGGGCTGCTTCTAAAGCACCAGGAGGGTTTCTAGAAATGTTTCAGAAGAAAACTTTTAAAAATAATTATTCTGTTTCAGAAAGAAACCAAAGTTTTCATATTATTGGACTTATTAGTTAATTTATTTTGAAATCTGTTGAATGATTAGTTCAGGGGTATCAAAAGTAGTCGCAGGGCAAATAACCCCTTTTGGTTTAGTAGCTTAATTTGGTTTATTTAAAATTTTTTCAAAATCTAAATTAAAAAAGTCAACATTTTTTTTACATTTTCAATGTTTTGTGGGAAATTTCTGAGATTAATCTCAAAATTTCTGCAGCAAAAGAAAACTCACAACCTCAACAGTAACCCAATACGCCAGGAGAGATTTTGCACGTTTGCGATATTAATAGGAGTGGGACATTTTTTCTTTTCTTTGTTTGTATTTTTGGCCGGTTCTGTTGTTTTGGGCTGGACCTGTCAGTCGGATCCGGCTGCTTCCCACCCAGAGGTCAGCCTCAGTCTCTGGAAGTAAAACAGGTCGGATTCTCAGCAGTTGAGCTTCTTCTTTCAGGCGATGCGTTCAGGGAGGCAGGGCGTGGCTGCAGCTCTGGTTGCACCAGTTTCAGGAAAACCTGAATTTTTAAAGCTTCTGAGAACAGAAGGATGGCAGAAATGTAAAGCGATGCATTCCAGAGAGGAATTATCTTTCAGCAGAGAGAAAAGGACCAGAAACTGGAGCTCATCCTTGCTTCACAGCCGTTATCTTCTTGACGCTCTAGTGTCTGGTTCCAACCGTTTCCAGGAAGTTCCCGCTCATCCCTCGTCTCCCGTTGGGTTTGTTTGTCCCACAGACCCAGTGGTGAAGGAACAAGCGAACGCCAACACAGACGGCACAAAGGCAATAAGCAGCTCCAATGCAACATGATGACCAGACAGCAGGTAACCCGCCATGGCCCTCTGGCATGGAAAATGAGAAATGCAGCTCTAAAAGCAGAAAACATGACAAGACGGGGGAAACTCGTCACCCTTCCTTTGTTTAACTCCATCTGTGGTGACCAGGAGGTTTTATTAAACGTGACAAAACAAACCTCTGAATTACAGGAAGAGGAGTTTCCACTTCTAGATGGAGGCGTTCTTATCAACGGAAAACGACTAATACGTGTTTCACCGTCCAGCTGCTGCAGCCAGTTTGCACCTCAGTCCAGGGAGTCAATAGTTTATTTAATATTAGATTTAAATGAAAACAGCCACAGTATTCCTTTACTGAACTCAAAACTCTGGTCAGTGAACGCACCATGCCTACCGGGTTAATATCTTTATCTAAATTAATGCATTAATGTCCTGTCCTGTTGTTTATATATTATTATATGTTATAATAAATGCTACATTTTAGCTCTTTAAAGGATCAACGCTCTGCATCTCGATTTATCTCTCCAGTTGGAGGTCCGAATAAAATTAGCTTGTTTAATTAATGAGCGGCGCAGCAAACAGGACTAATAAACACCAACACAGGAGTAATAAACACAAAAACAGGAGTAATAAACACCAACACAGGACTAATAAACACCAACACAGGAGTAATAAACACCAACACAGGAGTAATAAACACCAACTGTCTCAGGCAGGATTTAAAAACAGCACCAGGAAATGTTGAAGGATTTATTGAATCTGTTTTTATTTCATTAATCTGACTCAGATTTTCTGTCTTCCTTTAATAACTTAGTTTTTTTTTTCACCCATTCAGGAAAAAATCTTTCTTACCTCAACTTGCAACCTTTTCTTGGCAGAAACCTCTGCCTCCACATCAACAGCCATACTGGAGCAAGATGTCAGTTTTTGCAGCACACACACTCAACCCCAACACACACACACCCCAGCACACACACACCCAACGGATCAGTACTGGACGGACTAAACCAATCCCATCAGAGCCCAGGGAACCCGCAGCCCCTCATAATTTGGATGGGAAATCAGATCTGAACCCGTTTTTAAACTAAGTGACTCGCTGGATCTGAAACCGGCCGCACCGTCGTTGCAGGAGATCCAGTTCCAGGTTCCAGCACTGACATGGAGGCTCTTTTCTGCTATGATAGAACAAAAGCTATATTGAAAGAGAATAAACAGTTTTTATTTAAAGAACGTGTCCGGGTTTCTTTCCCTGAGTGGATTTCAGTTTCTGTGCAGTAAAATAAATCATTAAGTTCAGCTGATAGGCCAACGTCAACCTGTAAGCTGATTGGATGCTGAGGAAGTCCATCACAAACTGAACTGACCAATCAGAGGGAAGAGTTTTTATCTTCAAATATAAATAATCACTTAAGGTTGCTCTTTATGTGCAGCTTTCTATCGAAATAAAACGTTTCCCACATTTTTTCATCTGAAAATATGAATTATTGTCCAAGATTTAATTTCTTGGCATAAAATAAGAAAATCAACAGATTTGGTTTTGAGGGTTTTTTGCCTTCATGATGATGAAATCTACTTCCATTTCCTACCTGCTGACCGGGAGGGGATGAATATTTATGCAGTTTTTTAAAAATATTTTTTTACTTAGTATTTTGTAAAATTTACACTTTTGTTTTTTCTTTCTAAAACTTGTCAAACTAAGCCAGGTTTTGTTGATCATGATTGATTTATAACCAATAAAAGCCTGAAACATCCCAGAATTTAATATGAATAAATGAATGTTTAAAGTCACTGTAGCATCTTCAAGGTTCCTTTTTTTGTCAAAACTGCAACATTAGTTGAAGCTTCCCACAGATTTTATGATCAAATGTAAACAAAAAAAAATATTTATCCCCAATATGCCAATATGTATTTCATGTAATATAATTTCTATTTGATCCATTGTTTTAGTTTTCCAAATCATATCATTTTAGTTTTATTTAAATTGATTTATTCATATCCAACCACAGTTCTAAAGGACTAATTTCTGATGTTGGAGTCTCTAAAAAGATTAATACATTTCAGCATTATTGAGACTTTATTTATGAGTTTTCTTTTTTACTGTCTTAGTTTCTTAACCATCTCCATGGTAACCAGCCCTAACTCAGCTTTATTTAACAGAAACTGAGTTTAGTTTGAGATAATGAGCCAAAGTGTGTTCGTCGCTATATGTTGAGTCATAAACAGATCGGCAATAAGAGGTAAATGATCCATCATCCTACAGCGCCTCATCTCTGGCGCCTCGTCTCAGGCGCCTCGTCTCAGGCGCCTCGTCTCTGGCGCTTCGTCTCCGGCGCCTCATCTCTGGCGCCTCGTCTCCGGCGCTTCGTCTCCGGCGCTTCGTCTCCGGCGCCTCGTCTCAGGCGCCTCGTCTCCGGCGCTTCGTCTCCGGCGCCTCGTCTCAGGCGCTGTAGGATCCATCGCAGATTTCTCATCTCGTTCAATGGAAGTCCAATGATGGCTTCCAGTCGAGCTGGAAGCCATCATTGGACTTTCAGAGCTTCAGAGCAAAACAAGTTTTGAACCTCAAAGGAACATTTCTCAGATATTATTATTGCTCCTGAATTTATTTCCAGTTTCTGGCAGTTGAATGCTTCCGTTGAAAAGAGCATGTTGAGTTGGTAAGAATCTGTTTTGTGTTTTGGTCACAGTAGTAACATTGAAGGTCCAGAACTTTAGTGTTTGAACGTGAAATGAAGACGCCTTGTCGGTTTTACTGGACAGTAATGAGTCGGACCGCAGAGTTCAATAAGTGCTTGTTTAATAAATAACACTGGAACTTCAACATGTATTTCCAGAACAGAAAACACTTGTGCAACATTCGTGCGTTACAAGTTGGTTCATTCGTTTTGGAAGAATCCGGGCCAAAGTTCTGAACGGGCCGGCCGGCTCAGATTTCAAACGATCCTGCTGAGGCGACGTGAACTGTAAACACAGCAGAGAAAAGTCCAACCGGTCCGAAAAAATCAAACCCACGCATTTAAAAAGCATCCACCGGTTTTCAGATAAAAACGTGACCCGGTTCTGCTCCGACCCGAACCGAACGACCAACAAACGTCCTTAGTGTCAAAGTAAAAAGCAGCAAACGAGCACAAGAACTTCAAGAGCTTCAGCGGATGAGCGCTAAACCCATCGAAGGCACCGCGAGACCCGGCCTCCTCAGAACCAAAAGATCTGGGTCAGAACCAAAACATCTGGCTCAGAACCAGGACAGCTGGGTCAGAACCAGGACAGCTGGGTTCAGCTGCTTCACTTAACAACCGAAAACAGTACTAGATGCCACTTTGGCATTTCATCTATTTAAAAAATCAGGACTGGTTCAACATTTGGGAGGTTCATGGTTTCATTGCAGCTGTTGTTTCTGAGCATAAAGTTTCTCAGCTAAAACATTCAAAAATACAAGAATACAAAAGATCTGACAACCAGAGTTCTGATCGATGAATTCTCTCTCCAAATGATTCCCTTCAAACTTTTCGTGTCAATACTTAACCTTCCTATCCGTCCAGGCTCCGCTCCACCACCAGTGTCCGGGCCCGGGGGAAGATTACCTGAGCTTCGCCCCGAGCCGATCATCCAAGCCATCCATCCATCCATCCATCCATCCATCCATCCATCCATCCATCCATCCATCCATCCATCCATCCATCCATCCATCCATCCATCCATCCATCCATCCATCCACATCCATCCATCCATCCATCCATCCATCCATCCATCCATCCACATCCATCCATCCATCCATCCACATCCATCCATCCATCCATCCGTCCATCCATCCATCCATCCGTCCATCATTTCCTTCTGCTATATCCGGGTTCGGGTCGCGGGGGTAGCAGCTTCAGCAGGGAGCCCCAGTCTTCCCTCTCCCCTTTCATGTTTGAATTTCTCTGTGGGGTGCCAATTTGTTAGATCTCCATAATGCCGTCATTAATGACTTCCATTAATAATTCTCATCTTCTGCTTTCTTATTAGGTGGCCATTTTGTTATCTATCGATGCTAATCGATACGTAACGTTGTCACTCATAATGGCTAATTTTATTTTTTTATCAAAAATTTTTCTTTCACAATCACATCTCCTTGATCTATTAGTCTTCCTAAATTTGAAAAAATGTAGTTTATCTGGTTGTTTTTCATCAAGTAAATTGAGAAAAACTTGAATTTAAATATTTTTTTTAATTCCTGAATTTTAAAACTCATGACTTTTTGCTGGTGATAATCACCAAAAACATGTTTAATGTTTCATATGGCTAAGGACAATAAGGTTTTGACAGCAATATTATTATTAGTGTCATGCTTTTAAACTGATACTGTGCAGAAAAGTGAGACTTTTAGCTGCTTCCCTTCACTGCTGCTGTGCTTTTTCCACAACGCCTTAATATTCTGGTGACCACTGTTTTCATTTTGGGATAGTTTAGAGCGTAACAACGCTCCAAGTAATAGTTTTTTATTATCCCTGAAAGGTGCCAGTCTGCTAGGTCTCCTTTATGCCATTATATTTGACTTCCATAAATAATATTCATCTTTTAAACTCTCTTCCCCTTTAGCCAAAAAAGCTTTTTAGCTAATAATGTTAAAATGTACCTTTCATAATCCCATCTCTGTGATCGATTAGTATTCCTAGATATCATTAAGCTTTTTATCTGCTTGACAAGGTTATTTCCCTTCAAATGCATTGATTAAAGTTTGAATAGATTATATTTTTGATTTAAAAATCATGATTTTCAGAGGCGGTAGTCACCAAAACCCTGTTATCTTTGGAAAATATCCACCAAAGATCCCAAATGTTGAACCAGACAAAGTAAAGTTTGGTTGTTGCAGCGGGAGAACTCACAGTAGCGAACTAAGAAAGCTCACCAAGGACACAATTAAGACAACGCCGCTGATTAGCTCCATTATAACACTGATAATTAAAACCGTGGGGGCGAAACGCTCGGCTGAGTCCAGTGGCACTTGGTATTTTAAAGATTCATGACCTCAGTCACTGCGAACGCCTCTGGTTTTTAAATGTTGTGTCCTTGGTGTTCTTTTTAAAAATGCAAACAATCTAAGGCATAAAAACATCGTTTCAAAAACAAAACATAAAGCTAACACCAGTGACATTCAGTTTGTTCTTTTTGCAACCTAACAAAACGTAAACGAGTGCATAAATAAAGCCGTCTATGATTATGTGAGTCTACATATATAATGGTGATTATGTAGTAAGAATAGTGAGGTAACTTGATAAAGGGAGCGCAGTTAAAATGCACCGAGCCGCGTTGGAAACGCAGCACAACCATGCATCCCAGTGAAAACCAGGGAGGTGTCGTCCCGTTTGGATCGCTCAAGTTTTAAAAAACTTTTTGGGGTTTTTCCACATAAAGTATTTTTTTCCTTTTTTGGTCAATCAAATCGCCGGGCAGGTTGTCCACATAAAGAGTCATTTCGACTCCCTATCATGTTTTGTTACGATGCGACATTTTTCCCCGTAGAGCGCCGTTAAGATGTGACCTTTCGTGGGACTCAGGGCAGCAGCTGCTGCAGCGTTGCGTCGTCCAGCTCGTTGACGGCCACGATGTGGTCCAGGTGCTGCAGGTAACGCTCCTGGTCATGCATGAAGTGAGGGATTCTGGTCCGGTTCAGTGCCGCCAGAGGACGCAGACGCTCCACGTCCTCGAAAGACACCTGCGGAGGAGACAGGTTGGAAACATGTTGAGAAAACTTTGTAGCAAAATGAAGCATTTTGTTGGTTTCAGGACCGACTGACGCCTTCAGGCAGAACTCAGGGCGCAAAACTCAGTTCCTGTCATTTATTTCTTTCCATCTTTTGGATGGCTTGTCTCGGTTCATCTGAGGCGTCAGATAATCCGGTCGCTGACCTTTCCCAGAGACGTCAGCATCTTAAAGTCGATGTTCCTCCGATGGCGAAGAATCCGCAGGATCCCATCCAGGTAGACCTGATCTTTGCTGAAGCAACCTGAAAAAAACAAAACAAACGATGATCCAGGATTTTCTACAAGAAGATTAAATAAAAATTTCTTCTTAAGCCAATGTTCCCTGGGTTTTGTCTCTCAGGCTCTCAGACTCTGGACTGACTTCCTGCAGGAAACTATAAAGTTTCCTCCCGTTCTGCATTTACCTCTGAACAAACCGAACAAACGGCTCCACGTTAGAGAAGAAAACCGTTAAACATCTGTGGGTGTTTTTTGCCCCATTGGGCCTGAATGAGTCTGTTTTAGGTTAGCGGTTAGCTTACTGTACGAACAAACATAACGTTACTCCTGGTTGGCTGAGGCGAAGGTCAGCAGTCGGTCCTGAGGAGGATTGAAACCTGGAGGTGTGTGTGTGTGTGTGTGTGTGTGTGTGTGTGTGTGTGTGTGTGTGTGTGTGTCTCACCGGGCTGCGCGGTGTCGGTCTGACCCCTCTTGGCCCTCAGGCAGTACTCCCAGCGGACGTCCGGGTTGTGGACGAAGCGGGCGATGTGGGCGAAGAGGCGGCTGAAGCTCATGCTGGCGGCGTGGAACACGGTGTAGTAGAGCAGCGCCGCGCGCCAGAGGTGCGGCTGCTTCCTCAGCAGAACGCTGTGCAGGCTGGCCAGGCCCTCCTCCGTCGGGTTGGCCGGCTTTAGGCCCAGCTGCCGCCGCGCCTCGGCGGACGCCCAGGGCTGCAGCGCATTGTTGGCACCACGCAGGTAGTGGGTTCCTGAGGAAGAGGAGGAGGCAGAGGATAGAAAATATGCTGCTTCTGGGATGTGTGTTTGTGTGTGTGTGTTTGTGTGTCTGTGTGTGTGTGTGTGCGTGTTTGTGTGCGCACACCGATCTCGTGCCGCAGCATCCCCTCCAGCCAGTGCTGGCGAGCGCCGGCCAGGTTGATGGTCAGAGTGGGACGGCAGCTCTCCACCACCATGACGGCCTGCGACAGCAGCTCATCAGAGAGACGCACCACCACCTGCAAACACACACAGGTAAACCCCTGCGCAGGTAACACACGCCTCCGTCCCGCCTGCCCTCACCTCCCCCACGCAGCCCTCCTTCTGCAGGTATTTCCGGACCGCCGCCCAGACTTGACTCTTGGGCAGGACGCTGCCTCCCGTCGCCTCCTCGAAGTTCTCGTAGGAGCCGAACTTCCTCAGGACGCACTCCATGATCCCCACGGCCTGCGGACAACCAGAGGCGATCAGAATTGGGTCGCTGGGTTGAGGTCAAAGGTCAGAGTGGGACCCACCTGCTCCATGAAGAGGCCCGACCCCTCCCGGTACTTGTCGAGAACGCTCCGCGGTTCGGGCTGCGCGTACTCGAACTGCGGCTCGTATTTGTAGTCGGACTGGAAGAACGTCTGCTTCTCCTGCTCCAGGTTCAAAGGTCGCAGGGCAACCAGCAGGCAGGGTCGGGCCGACGGGGGGCCCGCCGAGCCCACCGCCCCTTTGGCGATGTGAGGCAGGGAGGTGGCGGGACGCAAGCGTCCGCCGGCCCGCGGCCCCGCGGCGTAGTTGACGGAGCAGGAGCTCTCACTGCGGCGCATCCAGCCGCCCGCCGACAGGCTGGGGCTGGTGAGGCTGCGAGCCCGGGGCGACGGGGCGGCCGCGGGGGAGGGGGCGGCCGCACCGCTGCGCCACGGCGGCTGAAGCACTCCGGGACGCGGCGACGGAGTCACCTCCATGCTGAGAGGTCGGCGGAGCGGCGCCCTGGTCCTCGGGGTCGCGACCCCGTTCTGGGACGGCACCGCCTCCTTCTTGACCGCATTGCTCCGTCTGGCTTTGGCGGTTCTGGGCGGATCTGGACGGACGTCCGACCGGACCCTGACGCTTTCAGCCTCGACCTGATCCATGAAGACTTCACCGGAGTCCAACACCATCACCACCGCCGCCGCGCCTCAGGCTCCGCCTCATTTGCACCTGAGGGACCAAACTAAGCCATCATTTCACTGTAAAACTGCAGCTTGTGACTTTTGGAATATTTATTTTTACATATTTAATAAAACTCTCACTATGTTCTGACACTGTGATATGAGACAAATAATCTGTGAAAGATCGATCTCCTCCACCTCCACTCTGATCTACCAATAAGAAACGCGCAGATCCTGACTTAAAACAACCAACCAGAGCCAGAGGGAGGGGCTTAGCGCTGTTAATCATCATCCTGTACGCTGGCAAAGGTGCGAACGGCGGAGAAACAATTTATTGTTCCAGAAAATTGTTTCTCTGCCATAATTAATGTCTATGCTAACTAGCTTATAGCATAGCAGAGAGCAAGCAGGAGGTACGTACACTAGGATGATTGACAGCAGTAAGACCCTCCTCCTGACTGATTGGTTGACTGAACTGTGGATTTCTGCAATTAGCTCTTTTTTCACGTATCTCTCATATTATTCTGTTACAACTCAGTGACGTTTAATAATGTAAAAACTTTTTATTGTGTAAAAGTTACATACTGCAGCTTTAAAAATGTTACTTAAAACGTTTAAAACCTCCACAAATGCTACCGTTGCATGATGCTGCCACCACCGTGCTTACGGTGGCTCAGTGAATCTCAAGCTGACATCTTGATGTCGCACACAAATGAAGAAAAAGACACTATTTTATCAAGGATTGATTTGGTTTGAAAGATAAAAACTGCTCAATCCACTTTTCAAAATAAAAGTAAAACCAATATTGATGATAAAATAACTTTTCCTTCAGGGAGCAGATCAAAGGTGCAGCTAATACTTATTTATTCATTTAATTAATTAGGTAAAAAAATAATAAGTCTGCAGATTTTTCATCTAACCTCTAAAGCCTTTCCTGTTCATTATAAACACTGTAAAAATGCAAATAAATTGGTCCAGTTCATTTCAAAATGAGAAAATAAGCATGTTATTGCCTAAAACCACTTCATTTATGATTTTGTTTGTTTGATTTTTATTTCTGTTTTATTCTTTTTGGTTGTTTTATCTTTTTTATTTTGGATGTTTAAAATGTATCTGAGCTCCAGGGTTTATTGTTCTTTAAAAACTGAAGTTTACTGATCTGTGAGACAATACATCCATTACTATGTCATTACCAATATATTAGCTGAAAATGGTCTCAAAATGATATTATCGTTTATTGCAATAATTTCGGGGATATTTTATCGTCCAGTGTTTGTAATTGACAGGCCTAGCTTAGAGGCTGCAGAAGACATGTTACTATGGTGGCGCTTCATCCAACCTAGATATTATGGGATGGTTTAGATTGTAAGCAGATTTCGCCTTAATATGGCCTAATCAAAGTCCAGTTGTAAATATGGTGGAGAATCTGTGATAAAACCTGATGTTTAGAGATGCTAACATTCAGCTAAATCATAGAAAACATGTTGAAGTTTGTTGATCGAGCAGGATAATATCTTCAGTTGGTTTAAATAGTTAGCAATGAGTGAATGAATGAATGAGTGAATGAATGAATGGGTGAATGAATGAATGGGTGAGTGAATGAATGGCTGTGATTCAGGAACTTTCTGGTGTTTCTGGTGAATAAACGGGTTTAAGTTGAGCAGGATTACGGCGCCTTCATGTCATCCTGATTAATCCAGGACATCCGGCCACAAACTGTCCGAAACGGAGACAAATCTCAGCGTTTCCTCCATAGGATAATAACTCAACCGGCCAGAGAAACAAACAGAAACACCCGGCAGGATCTCCGGAACAGAAACACATCCGCTCAGCGTCAACCACAGTTTTTAACTCCACAAAGTCACTAAGAAAACACTCACCGCGCTAAAAACTAAAAGTCCCGGTTCTCCGGCGGAGGATGGGAAGGTCTCAACGGCTCCTTCCAGTCATGGCCGAGGCGGAGCCGCGTCTGCTTCCACCGGGGGAGGTGATGGTGATTAGCGGATAACGGTTCAGGGAGGAGCGGGGCCTGGGGCGGCTGGCTGCCTGGCTGGAAGCCGGCCACCGAGCGGCGGATGTGTTGGAAGATATGACGCAGCACGCCTGGAACGACGTGGTCCCGATGCGTCATTACGTACAGCAACGGAACCCACAGACGTCTTGCGATTCGTTTTAGCTTGGTTTAGCTTTTAAGCTAACATTTTTTGGTCGCTATTTAAAATACAAGTAATGAAGTCAGAATACAAATTAAGTACACCCCTTTTCAATTCCGATGTCTTATGAATCCAATAAATAATTCTAAGTTTCACACTAATTAAATAAAGCCCAACAGATGCTGCTCTTGTTATTATAACAGCAATGTGCTCAAACCTTTGTCATTGTTTGCTAATGTCGAAAAAACTGAATTTCTTAATTGTGGTATTTCCATTAAATGAGGAACACAATTCAAATCCCATGAGAATAAGTTGATAAGTCATTAAAACAGGCCATAACGTCATGCTTCAGTATGATGCTGTAGTCCCTCAATAGAGATGAAGCTGATGTCCGTTTTTATTTTCATATTGAAAAGATTTCTCTCAGCTTGCAATTGAAAATAGCATGTTGCATTGTCTCTGCTTTCCCACAGTCACTTTTCCCAGTCTGCTGTTTCCCTGATATGAATAATGTTCCATTAAGTCCAGTCTTCCCAGTTCTGAGTCGTGAAATAATTGTCTCCTCTCCGGTTCCTTTCCTTTCTCACTTCTCCAAATTTTCCTTCTGATTTTATAAAACTTTTCCTTTCCTTTCTTCCTCCCATTACTTTTGCCGCCTCTTTCATTTTCTATTTTATTTGACCTTTTTAACAATTTTATCTGAACAGCTAACAGTAAAGTATAAACTGATATTCTGACACCTTTTTCTCTACTTTGATGTAAAATCATCGTACAGTGAACGCGATCCCTATCGTATTTTCTTTGCATTTTATCTCCTTTGGTAATTATTCACTGATGCTCTGCCTTTTGCTCTATTCTGCAGCTGTTCCGTGTCGCCTCACTTCCTCATCTCCAGGCATTGTTATTCTGTAGTCAAGCTCACTGTTTTCTCTTCAGATTACTGGATTTTTTTTGTTACCTTCTCTGGTTCATTCATGCCAACTTCTCATCCTACGTGCCACACTGTAAGCTTTTATGTTTTATATTTAGCTCTGGCATTTTTGGCCAAAGTTCCCACTACGATTATTTATAATATAAGTGACGATATATGACATATTAGAGGATAAATTTGCATGTTTTGTTGTTTTGAAATAAATAAATGAAAGCGCATGAGGATCCTCAAAGTTCGAAAAACAAACAGAGTTTCACTATGGTTACCATTGAAAAGCCATCCATTTCAGCAAAGCAATGTTTCACTAATATTACAAGCTGATTATAATTGTAAGCTAATAACATTAGCAAGTAATAAAGGCTATAAAATCAGTTCTCTCTCACAGAGTTTGTGCACAAAACAGTCATCTTGTAAGTCTGATTGTTGTTTAAACTTCTGCGACAGACTGGCGACCTGTCCAGGGTGACCCCGCCTCTCGCCCGCAACGCAGCTGGAGAGGCACCAGCACTTCCCGACCCCGTTAGGGAGAAGGGTGACGGAAAATAAATAAATAAATAAATAAATAAATGGATGGATGGATGGATGGATGGATGGATGGATGGATGGATGGATGGATGGATGGATGGATGGATGGATGGATGGATGGATGGATGGATGGATGGATGGATGGATGGAAGGAAGGAAGGAAGGAAGGAAGGAAGGAAGGAAGGAAGGAAGGAAGGAAGGAAGGAAGGAAGGAAGGAAGGAAGGAAGGAAGGAAGGAAGGAAGGAAGGAAGGAAGGAAGGAAGGAAGGAAGGAAGGAAGGAAGGAAGGAAGGAAGGAAGGAAGGAAGGAAGGAAGGAAGGAAGGAAGGAAGGAAGGAAGGAAGGAAGGAAGGAAGGAAGGAAGGAAGGAAGGAAGGAAGGAAGGAAGGAAGGAAGGAAGGAAGGAAGGAAGGAAGGAAGGAAGGAAGGAAGGAAGGAAGGAAGGAAGGAAGGAAGGAAGGAAGGAAGGAAGGAAGGAAGGAAGGAAGGAAGGAACTTCCCCAGATAGTATTTCACAAGTAAGTCTCTAATCATTTTTAACATTTTTAATTTGGATTAATCATATCATTTTTCAAACTGTTCTATTTTTCCCCTCACATTTTTACGTTTTCAGTTTCAAGTTTCAATTTATGAGTATTTCCTCAGGATATATTTGTCCAATGCAAAGCAGCAGTGCTAGTAGGAAGTTGCAGTAATTATATTCTCCTTTCATTCTCCACGCCTCTTCTTGCCTGAGTACTCTGTGTTTTACTTCTGCAATTCTAAGAATGTCAAATCTGGGCGGACAAAAACTGGGAGGGGCTCAAACAAAACCAGTGTGCTCAGAAGCCGGACCTGCTAAGCAAACAGCGGGTACTTGCAGTCACTTGCTTCACCTGTAAAATAAAAAGCTGCATGATTCTGTCATCACTGTCAGGTTATTTATGTACATGATATTGGTCATAAACACATTACAAGAGATTTTGTTTTCACTAAAGATAAACAACTGCAACTTTATTACTATAAAGTTACAATAATAAACTTCCCGCTATAGAAACTTTGAAAAGAGGACACTGTGATCTAAAGCTAATTCAGCTTTCAGCTCCGTCTACATGTATTTATTTCAGTTTGTTTTGTGTGCACCACTGTTTTTAAGGCTCACTTTGGTGCCAAAATTTGGGTAAAATTACCAACTTGAACTTGAGCTGAAATCAAGTGAAAGCTACCCTAATATTTCTAAAAAAAAATAAATAAAAAAAAGCATTTCCTCTTAGAAGAGGGAAGATTATGAACAGGATCTGAAATGGATCAACTGCAGGTAGGTGTCAAAAATGTGAGGCAGAATAGAGAAACAAGCACATAATTCAGACAAAATGAACACGTAGACGTGTATTTACTGTGGTTACACCTTGGATAAAATGTGACCAAAGAAAGTCAAACATCAGACAAACTGAAGCAGCAGGTCAGAGACTGCGTCTGCTGTTCCACTCCTACAGAAGAGCCGTCAGGCTCTGCCATCCCAGCTGGGCTGCAGTCCAAAGGCTGAACTTATCGTGTTGGAGGCCTTGATAAAAATCAAAAATCTTCAAAACTCCACTCTGATTTTTTTTTTTTAATCGAATGCGTTACAAGTCTGGACCTGTCCGGAGTAAAACCGGCTCCTCCGAGCCAGACGAAACCCAGACATCTGAGGACTCGGGTGACATCAGCATGTTGTTCTCAGCATGACAAACTGCTTACACATGCAGTTTTTGTAAAATTAAAAAAAAAAAAAAAAAAAAAAGAAGGAACTTCCTCAAATTTCAACATTTTTCTTTGACTTTTACAAATTCTTACGAAACCGACTGCAGAAATGAGGAAGAGGTGCAAAAACACTTGACATTACTGTGCAAACGGAATGATCAGACAACTTGTGGTGGAGACACTTCCCAAGATAAAACAGGAACATTTGCTTTAAAATACACATTTGTATTCATTTAGAAATGAATATTTCTGGGGATTTACTGTGGATGAGTCTGACGAGTCAGCAGCAAAACACCTGAGTTATTGGATCATGTCTTGCTCTACCGCCCACAAACGGCAGAGCAGCACGCCTGCCACAAAGATACGCTGCCTCAGATAATGGGAGGCGTTAATAAAGGCTCCTGAGTAACCAGGAGAAGGTGGAGCAAACAAAGATGCAGCTGCAGACCTGTAGTCAGACCAGGAAAATGGTTACCTGAAGAGCAGAGCTACAGGGAAAATATCTTTGACTTTTCCCCTTTTCCTCTCGGCTTATGGAACCTCTGGTGCCTCATCATGAGCAGGTGATCTTCACACGTGGGTGACACAGAATGCAGAAGTAGAGGCATAAATGTTTTAACGGAGCAACACTTCCCTCTGCAAATGGACTCAAACTGACGTCCAAATTAAAAGTCTGGGCAGCGCGTCGGAGAGGGGCTCGGCTGCGGCGGGACAAAGGTATACGGATCCTTTAAATGGTTTTACTGCTTTCTTAGTTTGGCATAAAATAAGACTTTCTCCTTTAGTTGCAAATAAAAACAGAAGTCCTTATTTAATAACAGAACAGGAAGCCACAACATCATCATGTTTATCTTAGCAAATGTACTCAAGCAGTTGACTAACTTTTACTGACAACTAAAGTATTTTATTTAAAAAAAATTTTTAAGCCAGAAAATGAAGAATGACGTCAGACCAGCAGAAAACAGGAGATGTTTTGGCTTCTCACGGCGCCACAGCCTTTTCTTTCTCCTGATTCTCGGAGTTGTGCTTTTTCTCTACATCTCCAACATACGGGACACGGGGCCCGAGTGGAACCCCAAAGAGTGGATGAACAATCATTCAATGAGACTGCTCACTCTGTTCAGAAAACAAGCTAACAGCTCCAAAAACACAGGATTTACTGGGTTACCAGATGGAAACACTACTGCTGGACTTCCTGAAACTACGAGCGTCACCACAACACAGGAGAGTCAACAGCAGAGAACAGTTTCATCACGGGTCGCCAAGAAGACGCTAGAAACCCAGGCGGCCCAACAGATAGCGCCTCCTTATGTGTCTCCTGGACCGTACTTGGTGGAGTACCCCTATGAGTACCACTTTACTATCAACCAGGAACTGAAATGTAAGCAGGAGAAGCCGTTTGTGGTTCTGATCGTACAAGTGGCGCCACGCAACCGAGCTCATCGCGACGTCATCCGTAACAGCTGGGGAAGCGAGAAGCTGGTGAACAACCAAGTGGTGGCGCTGCTCTTCCTGCTGGGGATGCAGACTGGAGACGATGCAGAGCAGGTCCACCAGCAGCTGCTGCAGGAGAGCAACGAGCATCAAGACCTCGTCCAGGGAGACTTTGTGGACTGCTACAAGAACCTGACCATAAAGACCATGGTGATGCTGGAGTGGCTGAACTCCTACTGCTCCAGCGCCGCTTACGCCATGAAAATCGATTCAGATGTGTTTCTAAATGTTCCCAATCTGGTCAACTTGCTCCTCAAGGCTCCCAGGAAAAACTACATGACCGGCCTGGTGGCACATGGAGGAGCTGTCTTGAGGAATCCCAGCTCCAAATGGTACTTACCTCGTGAAATTTTCAGCGATGATGTTTACCCTCCCTATGCTTTGGGTCTGGGCTACATTTTGTCTTTGGATCTCACCATAAAGCTCATTGAGGCTTCCAGACACGTTAAAGCTCTTTACATTGAAGATGCATATTTGGGCTTATGTATGAGATACCTGGGGATCCCTCCAACAGATCCCCCAGATGGGAACCTCTTCCATGTTTTTCCTCTGAGATACAGTCGCTGTGAATACTCAAAGATTATCGCCACCACAACTCTGGAAAATATGGACCTTTTTTGGAGATGGAGAGACTTTAAAAGGCCGGGTCGGTACTGTTGATTGGTGAAAAAGGTAGCAAATTAAAAACAAAGGAAGAAAGGACGTGTGTTTACATGTCTGATTAGAAAACGTATTTATGTCAAAAACATAATTTAGAACCAGCTCTAAAACCATTTTTATTATCGGCCAGTTTAATCAAGTAAGTATTTGATGAAATGTTTAGTATTTCATTTGATTATAATTTATTAAAATTATGACAGGAGGTCATTTTTGTGCTGCAAAGTGACGACATGTACTGTTAACTGTATGTTCAAAGGACAAGTCAGGATCAGGAGATAGAAAATGACGAAACAACAAAGCTTTTGTTTAGACAGGAGGTCTCACTTTGACATAAACTGTAAGTCTGTTTTTGAGTTTGGAACAATTTTAGATAAAATATTTTAGATCTTCAGTTAATTTAACTCCAGCTGGGTGGAGTTGCCAGATAAGAGCAGCGACAATTTGTAATAATAATTAAGTGAAAATAAAAAGTAGATTGAAATGTGTTTTTCTTCAATCTCTCCTCGTAATATGTCATTTATTTTGGTTTTAACTATCTTGATTTCTTGGTAAACCTTTGGGTCTTTTGTTTTCTGATATTCCTGATCTAATTCCCCAAGTTTCTCCGTATTTGCCCTGTATGTCTATAAGGTAATTCTTTTATCACTGGTTTTTACCATCTTTTCTTTCTTTTGTTCACGACTCAATATTCCCTCGTTCAGTCTCCATACAGTATTTCGTTTCCTGCTACTTATCCATATCTATAAATGAATTTGACAATGGTCTACTGAGGGCCCCTGTCCTCTACTGAGGGCCCCTGTCCTCTACTGAGGGCCCCTGTCCTCTACTGAGGGCCCCTGTCCTCTACTGAGGGCCCCTGTCCTCTACTGAGGGCCCCTGTCCTCTACTGAGGGCCCCTCCCTCCCGACTCCCATCCTGTGGGGTACCACTCCATCTAGACATGTCCAACTTAAATATCTCACCCTCTCCCAGTTGGTTTTAATTGAATCCTGTAAAATAAAAAGCCTGAAAGATTTCAGGTACTTTCTCTGCTAGTCTCTTCTGGCAGTCATTATAAATACCATGTTTAAAAACGGGGGTTTTTTTTGTGTGTGTGTTTTTTTTCGTGTCCAAACCTCTTTTCCCGCATACTTCTTCTGTCAGCAAAACATTTGAAGGTTTCCATTGTTAGTTTTGTAGTTTTCTCAGTCGGTGTGCGGCTCCTGGTTCCGGTTCTTCCCCCGTGGCTCCCCACCGTCTCCGCAGTCGGTGTGCGGCTCCTGGTTCCGGTTCTTCCCCCGTGGCTCCCCACCGTCTCCGCTCTGCGCCGCCGCGGCTCTTCCTGGCAGCAGTGTGGCCCCTTTCCCTTCCTGCTATCCTGGCACCGCCTTCCTTCGGTTCTCCCAGTGTTTCCGTAGTATTTTAGCTAGTAGATTTGTTTACCCGTTACCTGAATCTTTTTCTGCCAGGCTTTCTTCAAATTGTATAAAGTTAACCGCGACCTGACCTCCGTGCTGCATTTGGGTTCGGTTTTGGAGTGAGGGCTCGGTTGATCCCCTCCGGTAGCTCGAGTTTCTTCTTAAAAAGTTGCTCCTTCTGGTAAGCCGAAGATTCGTATATTGTTTCTCCTTGATCTCCCTTCGAAATCGGTTAGTTTTTCCTCCATTCGCTGTATTTGTTCCACCATCTTCGTTAGCGCCTCGTTAGCATCTGTCTTCCGCTCCTCCACCTCCGTCCGCTCTGCGCGTCTGAGCCCGCCGATGTTCGCTCGCTGTGCCTGTAGCTCCTGGTCATTCTCGGACAGCTTTCTTGTCTAAGATTCATTATTTCTTCCTTCAGCTCGTCCTTAAATACGCCCAGCTCCCGGTACTGCTCTTGTTTAAGGAATTTAATATCACTTCTAATGTCTGCGCGCCATTTTGTTATCGCGCTCTTCCGTTTTCTCTGCTGGGTCTTTTTCGCGTTCGCTCGCTTCGCGTTTGGATATTTCTTCCGTTAAAGGCAGCTCTTCGGTTCCATCTTGACTTTTATTGTGTTTCCGCCTTCTTCTCATGCTTATCCCACTCATGCCTTCGTTTTATCTATCGAGTTACATTTTTACTGTGGGCATTTCTTAACCGACTCTGGACAGCTAGCTGACTATGCTCCTGTTCCCTCCGCCATCTTGGAAAAACCATCCATCCATCCATGTTCTTGTCCCCCGGGTTCGGGAGCTGCTGGTGCCGAGCTCCGGACAACGGTCCGGGCGAGAGGCGGGTCACCCTGGACAGGTCGCCAGTCTGTCGCAGATCTTGGGAAAAAAATCCTATGTTATATATTTTTTTAATCTTCCAAATGTTGTGAGCCATGTCAGACAAAATATTCAGTATTTCATTGGACAAAATTGAAATATTTCAGAAATATCCACATGTTTTCTTTTGAACATCTTGCTGGTACATCTGAATTTCCCTGTGGGACTACAAAGGATTCTCTATTTCATTTTATTATAATTAATTATATTTTATCTTAGAGTTTTTCTGTTTTCTCTGCATGGTTTGGTTTTGGAAATCATTAAGGAATAAATGTAATGCAGAAAGAGAATAAAAGATTTCTTTAATCACTTTGTTAAAATCCTTGACAATAAACAGAATATTTGGCAATTCAGAAGGTTAAACATTAAAATAACGTTTAATTAAAATTTTTTTTCTTTTTCAGACAGAAAATGAGAAATACTTCTCAACCTGCACAATACCGGAGCTCTCTTACCTTTCCACGAAGACAGTACTGCTTCATCTTTTTGGTTCTGGGAGTTGTACTTCTTTACTACTGCACAAACATGGCTCCTGATTGGAACCTTATATCGGTGAATGAAAATCATTCAACAAACACATTGGGGTTGAGGAGCAAGTTGACCAGATTGGGACTTCCTAAAATTTCGAGCGTCACCACAACACAGGAGACTCTATGGCAGAGAATAGTTTCATCATGGTTCACCAAGAAGACGCTAAAAACCCAGACGGCCCAACAGATAGCGCCTCCTTATGTGTCTCCTGGACCGTACTTGGTGGAGTACCCCTATGAGTACCACTTTACTATCAACCAGGAACTGAAATGTAAGCAGGAGAAGCCGTTTGTGGTTCTGATCGTACAAGTGGCGCCACGCAACCGAGCTCATCGCAACGTCATCCGTAACAGCTGGGGAAGCGAGAAGCTGGTGAAAAACCAAGTGGTGGCGCTGCTCTTCCTGCTGGGGATGCAGACTGGAGACGATGCAGAGCAGGTCCACCAGCAGCTGCTGCAGGAGAGCAACGAGCATCACGACCTCGTCCAGGGAGACTTTGTGGACTGCTACAAGAACCTGACCATAAAGACCATGGTGATGCTGGAGTGGCTGAACTCCTACTGCTCCAGCGCCGCTTACGCCATGAAAATCGATTCAGATGTGTTTCTAAATGTTCCCAATCTGGTCAACTTGCTCCTCAAGGCTCCCAGGAAAAACTACATGACCGGCCTGGTGGCATATAGAGGACAAGTCTCCAGGGATCCCACGTCCAAGTTCTACGTTCCTGTGGATCTGTTCAGCGATGATGTTTTCCCTCCCTATGCTTTGGGTCTGGGCTACATTTTGTCTTTGGATCTCACCATAAAGCTCATTGAGGCTTCCAGACACGTTAAAGCTCTTTACATTGAAGATGCATATTTGGGCTTATGTATGAGATACCTGGGGATCCCTCCAACAGATCCCCCAGATGGGAACCTCTTCCATGTTTTTCCTCTGAGATACAGTCGCTGTGAATACTCAAAGATTATCGCCACCACAACTCTGGAAAATATGGACCTTTTTTGGAGATGGAGAGACTTTAAAAGGCCGGGTCGGTACTGTTGATTGGTGAAAAAGTAGCAGAAGAAAATAAGAGTGCTTTACATGTTTATAGTTTGTATTAAAAAATTATCATACACAACAGTAAAAAACTATAATCACAAAATAAATTCTGAAGAAAAATTTGTTGTTACGAATGAACTGCGCCAACCTGTTGCAGTTCAGCAATTTGGATCTTTCTCTACTTTTCAGATCACAACAGAATCGGTCTTAGTTTTGTTTTTGTTTTTTTCTTCCTTTTCAAGCATTAGAAACTTCTGTATCTAATGCCTACAGTAGCTAATAATTACATTAAAATATCACAATGTATTTCAGGTTCAATATGTGATGTTTACTGTATATTTAAACTTCAGTCTCATCAGTAAAAAGAAACAACAGAACGACAAAGCTGTTGTATTAACAAGAGGTCTCACTTGGTCTGTTTGGAGTCTTTTAGATAAAAAATGTCTGATCTCCAGTTAGAGCATCTCCAGCCAACAACTAAACTAAACTAAGCTGAACTAAATGCTGCTTTGCCTAGTTTGGTTCTGAGTTTAGGTTTGAATAAAAAATCCAGAAGCAAATTCGCTGAGTTGTCTTTAATTTATAGATTTTATGGTTTCTCTTATTTCTCTCAGAGAAAACGAAGAGTGGTGTCAGACATGCAGAAAACGAGATGGTTTATTTCTACAAGAGATTGGGTAGTTTGAACTACTTTAAGTGTTAAAATTACTCAATTTCTGTTTGAAATCACTGAAGCGTTAAACTGAGACCAATTCTGAGAAGGACCAAACGGACTCAGTGTTGCTTTAACCCGGCCAATTTGCTGTGTGCATGTTTTTGGAGAGACTTTGAAATCCGAGTTGGTCAGAAAATATTGAGAAGATAAATTCATGTCAATCTCTAGTGAACCTAAAATTAAACTGATTTCACATCATTTTGGTCAAATCTTGCAGGGCTGCACTGTAAAACACAACATCTTACCAAGAACTTTTGCAAATATTTCAGTAAACTTGAAATCACTTACTAGAGACAACTAACTTACAAGTTATCTTTTATCAAGATATAGGAGCTTGTTTTAAGTCAATAATTAATACTTGAATTTTGATAGAATTGTCTTTAAGGGAAGGAAAACAGTTATTGCCAACTGATTGGATTGTTTCATGTATTTTGCTAAAGTTTAACCTTAAGGTTCTGATAGGTCAGCTTTTAAAATAATGGGTAACTTTTTAAACGTGATAACTTTGAGTCGGTCAGTCACAGATGGAAAGTTCACCAGTTTGAGGCAAACAGATCACACCTTCAGCTAAGCTACAAACTCTCGTTCCTTTCTACATCTTGATTTAACTTCAGTTTAGTTTGACTTTTAATTTTACTAATTTGACCTGTTTGGTTTAATTGTAGTTACTCCTGAAACCAAAAGTGATGCAGGAACAAACTGATTCCTCCAAAGGTTTTGTCTGCAGAAACAAACCCGGCAGAAACAAATCCAGCAGCCTGGTGTTTGCTTTAAATCGTAAACCAAAGGCAGATCTGCTGGCTGCAGGTCAGGGAAGGTTCAGCACATTCATGTTTGAGAAGGAATTGTTTGCAGAGGGTTTTTATCACATAAAAACCTCTGTAAAGTGTTGCAGTAGTTTGGCTTAAATTGATTATTATTAGGGAAATGTTACAGATTCCTTTCTGAGTCAAAGAAAATAAGTTTTGATTTGTATTATAACTCGGAGACCCGCCTTATATGCTGTATGCTTCAGGTCGGAGTTTTCTCTCTGCACCATCCTTTATGCTGAGTAGCCTCCATATTTCTGTAAGTGACAAAAGCCACAGGATCAGCATTAGAGGTGTAAGGAAGTAGGGGCAATGCAGTTATTTAAATGAAGGCATGGCCTGCGTCCTGCGGTCAGGAGCAGGTTTAACGAGGCATGAATGGAGCGCAGCGCTGCCATGGCTGGACAAAGGTACGTAGCTTTCCTTTTGTTTTTTACCATCTTGTCTTTGGGGGCTTGAGCACCTGCCCTTTTGCTCCATGGCCCCAAGTGCCCTTTTGGTTTTATTTTTTTTTAATAAAAAAAATTTAAATTGTTTAATTTGATTTTTTTTTTACACATGTACTACAATTACTATCATTATCATCATTATTATTATTATTATTATTGTTATTATTACTTTGCAAGAAAAACAACACAATAAGCGCTCCGGTCACATTGTTACCTTTGACCTTTTGCCCGTAGAGCATGACGCACTTGTCTCTCGCGCGGTGAGATAAGGCGGCTAACTGCGGAGCTCAAGCTAGCGAACATTCGGAGTCGGCTTGCTACTTGTCAGATAACGGAAAACGTTAAATGTTGTATCGTTTCTCCTTCAGCATGAAGTCGCGGTTTAAGCAGAAATGAAATATAACAAGACAGGCGGAGGAAAATATAGTCCACTCTCTGAGTCCGCCTTTCTCTGAATATCTGCTGAGCGGGAGGAAACAGCCAGGTGAGCAAAAGCTGTTCTTATCTATCGATCCAGTATTTTTATCATCAGACATTACGCTGTTGTTGTCATTAGCAAAGTCATTAGCTAGCAGCTATGAGCTAGCTGCTAGCTAATGACTTTGCTAGCTGCTAGCTAATGACTTTGCTAGCAAAGCAAGATAACTAAAAAGCTTCCCTGTATTGTTAATGATGGCGGCCATTATTCAGTATTACTGATGCAATAGGGGAACAAAACCAGAATCATCTCCATCATGGATATATGTCCGATTTTCTCCTTTTCTTTGGTGAATGATGTACATAGCATTTATTCTGCCGTTAGATAAATGTATCTCGAAGGAGAATAGTAAATAAAAGTCCAACAAGGACATTCATTTAGAATTAAAAATAACTCATCCTGAACTACCATGATGGATATAATGTATGTAATAATCAAACTGCTTCTGTCATTAATGAAGGGGCAAACACGAACTTTTATTTGCACACATCAGAAATCTTTGGTTTGATTTCAGGCTCTGCCAAGGGCATCATGTGAGAATCACAAGCAAAACTTTGAATAGCAAGCAAAGATTTTTGAGATGCGCAAATAAGTTTGTTTGTTTTGCAAATAATGTTTTTAAGTCAAGAGATAAAAAATTGTGATTTCAATTTTAAAAAAAAAAAGCTAAACATTTTTTTGTTGAAAAAAATGTTACAATTCAAAATGTCTTGATCACAATTTTATATTGTTTAATTGAGGTTAGTATTTTAATTGAATAATTGTGAAACAAATTGACTTCCATAGGAGAGGTCTCATTTTCTCTGAAATTAATATTGTTATGCTGTGGACTGAAAAACATATTGGTTTAAACACAAGGGTAAAGAACTGGTAGTGTGGTTTATCAGTGTTCTGATCATAATTCATTATGTTTTGCTTGTTTCAGTTCAAAGATGCCACATAAAGACAGACGTCAGAAACAAAAAATAAAAGATCTTCTAGAAGCAGCGAAAGGCAGTGGATTGTTGACCAACTGGGTCAGAACCAGAACCGCAGGTAAGAACAAAAAAAGTAAAGGTTCTGACCATCATCAACCTACATTGTTTGGTAGTGAACACATATTTAATATTACAAGGCAGCTATTATGCTTTTATTATGTTAAGAGCAGTCTTTTCTCATAGTGACATGCATTAATTACATTTTTGCTTTTGTTTTTTTTCTGCAGCTCTACAATTTTGTAATTTGTCCTTGTTAATTAAACTCTGAAAGCTGGGTGACTTTGTTAATATTCTGTCCTAAAATGCGATTAGATGTGCCCTTTTTTTTTTAGAGCACCTGCCCCTTTAGTGGTCTCTGCACGGCCCTGAAGCTGGTGATCCATCACAGACTTGCTGTGCAAACAGGACGTCTGGAGCTGCAGCTTTAAAGTTGTCAGACCACATTGATGTAAGTTATGTCACCTGGTCAATCACAGATTCTGCCTCCCAGATTTGTTACACATTTTCTTTCATGCTCTTTTCAATAAACACACTGTTGGAATAAATGTATATAAGTTATCCCATGTTTATCTAGAAAATATATTTTCTTCAAGCTTGTTGTGTAGTTCAGTGGGTACGTGATATTTAGATCTCTTACGAAAGTAGAGTACAGTTGAGACTTGTGTGCAAAGAAAGGTTCGACAAGGAAAGAGGAATTGATAAGGAAGGACAGTTCCAACTGATGAGGAAATAAAAGTTGATTGTTTAAGAAACAGTAGCTGAGACATGTGAGCAGCTAAGGAGAAGTCATCATATTGTTATATGATTATCAAATAGTCACAGTCTGTGTGATCCCCTTAGAGACTGTGACGCAAATGTAATCAGGGCAACCTAAGGATATAAAGAGCGTTGAGAGCCAGGACGTACTTAGAGTGTGTTGGAGATTGTAACTAAGTACGTCTCTGGGGCACTCTCCTCACGAGTAAAAATGAATCTAACTCTCTTGTCTTTCCTGTGTTTGCTAATAGGTGTTTGAACATAACACACACACTATTATTTTTTCTTAAATTTGGCCTGTCATTCTTTTTGTTTTTAATATTTTTTACCTGTGTGAATTTGCAGGCTTCATTTCAGTGCTGGTGAGAAGTTCAGAGAAACCCAGCTGAACGTGGAGAGTCTCAGGCAGGACTTTTAACTCGAGCTGCAGATTTAAATCTGTGCAGTAACGTTTAATGTTTGCATATTTTACATTGCGCTTTGAATGTAAAGAAAAGGACTTATTTTAGGAAGGTGACAATATGGTACATAATAATCTTATACATATGCTAAACTGCAGCTGCTGTTAGTTTCTGAAGAGGACGTTGGTTTGTCTGACGGTGACGGTTGCAGCTTGTGCAAAACGTTTCCTACTCTGCTCTGAAAAATATAAAATCCACCTCAGATTAACTAACTACCTCATTAGGTCTTATGTAGATTATATTTTTAATGAATAAAAACTTAATTAAGAAGAGAAAAGGCTTTGATTGGTCAGAATTATTTGTATTTTATGAATTTATGTTCATGCTCATCTTCATCCTTTATGTTATGTGATGAATGGTGTCATTAGTTTTTCAGCCCAGCTTCCCTGCTGGCTTTTTTTTTTTCTTGGTGAAACCCCGAGATTTTCCTTAGATAGAAAAATTATTTCTTATTTCAATATATTTCACGGAGCCTAGTTTATTCTTTTAATTTGTTCAGTACTTGAGTTTTGGATTTGTTTTGCACTTTGTATTATCTTCTCGTTCCAGTTTATTCCCCATTAGCTTAGTTTCTCTTTTTAGGTGTTATTTTTGTTAGAGTTGGCATTTATTTCTGCTTCTCTCCTTGTACTTTAATCTTTGTTTTTTTCTTAGTCACTTTGCCATTTTCTCTCCTCATCAAGCGTCACTCGCTGCTTCCCAGCTGCAGTCAGTTCCCTGATTAGTTCCCTGATTAGTTCCCTGATTAGTTC
The DNA here is from genome assembly GCA_911649635.1 of Poeciliopsis gracilis. Classification (NCBI taxonomy): domain Eukaryota; kingdom Metazoa; phylum Chordata; class Actinopteri; order Cyprinodontiformes; family Poeciliidae; genus Poeciliopsis; species Poeciliopsis gracilis. Next base: position 9,384,840 of record CAJVRI010001162.1, read on the forward strand.
CCTGATTAGTTCCTTTGTCATCTCCTCTGTATATCTTCCTGTCAGACTCATTTCTGGCCATCGTTCCTTCAGTTTGCTCAGTCTGTGCTTTGCATTGATGCTCACCATCTCATGCTCTGGGTTCCCAGTTTTTGTAAGTGTTTTAGACCTTATTCATGAAATCATGGCTCATATGACAACAGTTTTGTCTGCACTCGGGTTCTTCTCTGATGTTTGCATCCTACATGACATTCAAACTTCAAACATTTGAAATTAGGTGAACTCACACATGTTGTCAATTCAAACACTCAGATAAGTCTCTATTTCTTTTTTTATGTCTTTTCTCACTTTTGCTTTGTTCTGCCTCTGCAAACCTCTGCATGTCTGTCGTCTTTAAATTGCTCCTAATCGCCTTTAAAGGCCTTCGTTGTCTTGCCTCCATGTCTCCCAGGCCGATCCCTTGGATCAGACTCCTGCTCTCATCTGCTCGTCTGTCCATGGGGAGCTGAGCTTTGAGTCGATCTGCTTCTTTACTTCTTTAAATCTGGTCTGAAAACTCATCTTTCTGGATTAGCCTGTTCTTCTTAGTTCATTTCTTCCTGTCTCTTTTTCACTTCTTTCCTAGTTGCTTTTGTTTTAAATTGTCCCTTGATTGTCCTGAAAAAAGCTTTCAGATAAAATCGATCACTAAAAGATTTATTTTAGCCACTTTTTCGATTTCTATTTGGTAAACTAAATGCTTTGGAAATTCAGAAGGATAAACATTAACATAATGTTTACATTTCTTTCATTTTGTTTCCAGACAGGAAATGAAGAACAATGATGGACGTTTTTCTCTGTCACGAAACCAATGCGTCTTCTTATCTTTGGTCCTTGGAGTTGTGGTTTTTTTCTGCTGCACAAACATAAGGAACATGGCACCTGATTGGAACTTTAAATGGTTGATACAAAATAATTTGACAAAACTTTTCACATTCAGGAATGTTTCACTTGATTGGAACCGTAAATGGCTGATAATGGAAACCCAGGCGGCCCAACAGATAGCGCCTCCTTATGTGTCTCCTGGACCGTACTTGGTGGAGTACCCCTATGAGTACCACTTTACTATCAACCAGGAACTGAAATGTAAGCAGGAGAAGCCGTTTGTGGTTCTGATCGTACAAGTGGCGCCACGCAACCGAGCTCATCGCGACGTCATCCGTAACAGCTGGGGAAGCGAGAAGCTGGTGAACAACCAAGTGGTGGCGCTGCTCTTCCTGCTGGGGATGCAGACTGGAGACGATGCAGAGCAGGTCCACCAGCAGCTGCTGCAGGAGAGCAACGAGCATCACGACCTCGTCCAGGGAGACTTTGTGGACTGCTACAAGAACCTGACCATAAAGACCATGGTGATGCTGGAGTGGCTGAACTCCTACTGCTCCAGCGCCGCTTACGCCATGAAAATCGATTCAGACATGTTTCTAAATGTTCCCAATCTGGTCAACTTGCTCCTCAAGGCTCCCAGGAAAAACTACATGACCGGCCTGGTGGCACATAGAGGACGAGTCTCCAGGGATCCCACGTCCAAGTTCTACGTTCCTGTGGATCTGGTCAGCGATGATGTTTACCCTCCCTATGCTTTGGGTCTGGGCTACATTTTGTCTTTGGATCTCACCATAAAGCTCATTGAGGCTTCCAGACACGTTAAAGCTCTTTACATTGAAGATGCATATTTGGGCTTATGTATGAGATACCTGGGGATCCCTCGAACAGATCCCCCAAATTGGAACCTCTTCCACGTTTCTCCTATAAAATACAGTCGCTGTGAATACTCAAAGATTATCGCCACCACAACTCTGGAAAATATGGACCGTGTTTGGATTTGGAGAGACTTTAAAAGGCCGGGTCGGTACTGTTGATTGGTGAAAAACGTCCTATGCTGATTACTCTATATTCCATGAAACTTGGATATTATGAATAAGAATAAAAAGCTAATTTTAGTCCAATGCAGAAAAGATGCATGAAAATTGTTCTGGGAATTTGCCAAGTGCAGGAGGAAGTTGTGGCTCTTTACCAGTAACCAGTTTTCAATTGACTTCTAGTCCTTTAACCAGGAAGTCTATTTTTCTTTCTCTTGGTCATAAATTTATTTAATATTTCCATAAGATTGTTGGCTAAACATGAATTCACAACAAAATGCTGAGATTCAGCAGTTTAGTGAGAAACGGACATGAATAATAAAATGAATCAGGAAGGGAATTATCATTAAAACAACCCAAACGTTTATATTTTTAAACATAAATGTTAAAATGCTCTCACATTTGAAAGTCGGTTTATAAAATGTTGCTCGTGGTTTGGTTGAATTAATTCTTCCTTAAGAAACAGTTGAACATGTTTTATCAAGAAAATAATTAGACCTTTCATTATATCATCCTGTAGACTCTGTTTAGGCAGAAAAGTACATTTGTTTTCAGATATGGTGAATTATAATTAATTGTATCAAGTGGATGTTGCGTGAAGAAGCTGCACACTGACATCTTGTGGATATAATTTGCACTGCAGCCAATCAGCACAAAACTGAATCCATAATATTTAATTCTGTTTCTGAAAACACTTGATTATTTGAAAAATAAACAGTTTATTATAGCTTTCCATCTTACCTGAGCAGGTGTCTCTGGGCCAGTGGGAACCGAAAGAGGTAAAAATAGTTCCCATGCTCCTTTTGAGCTGCAGCAACTATAAACTCAGCAGATATTCAGAACCTGACGCAACAGCTCAAAATACACAATGAACTGATCAATTCAACTAATTTAGTTATTGAATAATTGCCAACAGCAGAGCACAGACTCTGAAACAGGCCAGTTGCTGAAGGAACAAAACAATCAGAGCAGTAATTGAGCAAAAACTGGGATGTTTGAGCTGATTGGTGGATTGAACCAACATGCTGGGTTTGGCCAAACATTCAAAGATCAGATTAAATTATTTAAAGTTAAAATGATGCAAAACTGAGTTGAAACTCATAAACCATCACAAGGTTTATTATACCACAGAATTTGGTGAAATAAAATAACATTTTGTTCAAACTGCTTTCATTTCCATGTGATGCATAAATCTAAGATATTCACTTATAAAAGTTACAAAACCTAAAAGTAATGAAAAGTGTTTTCTTTTTTAATATATAATTAAATCACAACTACTTTGTCATTATTTGGTATTTAGTATTGATGATTACTTGATCATCAGAATAATTGGTTCCTAAAATAATTGCCTGCCGCAGCGCTACTGTTGAGTTTAATTAAAAATAATTTGCATTTATGTTCCTGAATGAACAGATTCCTGTCTGTAACCTGAACCTTATTCAAAATAGGAGAACCACTTGATTGGATTTTAAATATTTTATCCTCCCAGGCTATCTTGGGATGGGACGGACGGTTCTGTCTGGTTTCAGTTTCTAAAGTCTCTCACCAACAGGTCAAAGGTCGGGGATAAACAGCTGTTGTCAGTTTCTTGTTGTGAATCAGAGCGGCGCTCAGGACATTCGCGCTGCAGTTTTCATTGTACTAACAGCTCAGTTCAATAATGCAGCGCTGCTCTGTCTGTATGAATTATTGAGGCTGCAGGCCGTGTTCTGCGCTGTGAAACCGCCTGCTGAATTTCTCTCTCATCAGGAACGTCAGCTCCTCTGAAGCGATCGGCTCCCGCCGTCAGGAGAATAGATTTAAGTTTCAGTTCAGTTCGTCTGACTATGAGTGTGTAGAACAACATTTATCCATTTATTCACAGTGTGAATAAATGAGAAATGACCGGTTTAAGGGGAAGTGATGAGAAACACAAATGTTCCAAGTCAGATTTTCTGACTTCAAGGACTTTCTGTTGAATTTTGCAAACTGGAAGTCTAAATGTACACGGCAAAAACATCCAAGTATTTTGTCTTGTTTCAAGTACAAACATCTTGAATCTTGAAATAACACTAATTATTGACTGTAGAAAAAAAGGTTGGGTTTGTAAACCTTTTCACTTTTCCAGCATTACAATCCTAAGTTTTCAAACTTTTCACACAATTTGGAGATAAAAACAATACAAATGAAATAAAAAAAGACAGTTTCAAATCACTATTTTATGGTATAATTTATCACAGATATTAATGTCTTGTGATTGAATTGTACACTTTACATCAGGGACAGGAGAAACTAAAATATAGCAAAATTTCACATTTTCAAACGTCTTTCACTCACCTGACTGGTTGGACAAGAAAACACTTGTGTTAATTTAACACAAACAATTATTTGAAAAGATTAAGTCTGATTTAATTTCACACAGCGTAGAAAATAATGATATAATGATGTAAATGTTTTCCAGTTTTAGGCTTTTAATCAAATGTTTGATCAAACTTTAGTACAAAACTGTGCAGTTTGAATATCAAGCACATTCAAGGACTTTTATTAAGAAATTCAAGCACTTTCCAGGATTTCAAGCACCAGCAGAACCCGTAGCCGGGAGTTTTATTCGGAGCTGATTGCTGTGTTTTTAGTTGCATAACTTCACTGAGAATCAAATTAAAACCTTCTCAGATGTTCCCGCACTGCAGCCGAGCCACACGGTTTCACTTCTCCAGCACAGTGTCACAATCATTTCATCACGTCCTGCACTGATGAAACACTAAACTACAAAGGGAGCTTTTAAAATTATAATGCCCTGCATTAGCACTCAGTGGGTTTCTTTGAATCTGGATGCATTTTAATAAGTCATATTGCATAAATTAGGATTGCAGGGAGTTCAGATTGGAACAGGAAGCGTTTCAGTACCGACATTTAGGAGCAAAATGATCTCTTCAGTGATAGTCTGTGATCTTCTGTGTAAAATACAAGTGAGTGTGTCTAGACTAAGTTCAGGTGAATGCATTGGCCTTTTTTGACATGAGTAGTTCCTGCAGGGCAGCAAACCACAAGGGGGCGCCACCACGAGAGGAAAATACACATCCATGTTGCATGAAAGTTGTTTTTTGCAGTGAGTGCAGAGTTGGGTAGTAATTAGTTACTCTACTCAATTACATTTTCTTGAGTAGATTTTTAGAAAAAGAGTACTTTTAGCAGTACTTTTACTATGCTGTACTTTTTACTTAATTAATTGTATTATGAAGTATTTGTGCTCTAACTTGAGTAAAATTTCTGGATTTTCTACCCACTGAATGAAAAACATACATGATTTAACCAAAGATACACCAGACACAGAGCTGCAGTTCCAGAAGTTTTCTATTGATAGAATCTGATTTGGAAACATTTTATTTTGCCTGATTTTGTTATTTTTTGTTATTTATATGAATTATTGTCATTTTGTTCCTTAAAATACCAAAACTTCCACTTAACCTTGTATTTTGATCTGTCTGATGATGTAATTTAAATGATTGATAATTTGATCAGTTACTTGAATTGACTGTTTATCTTTTTTACTCTTAATTGAGTCATTTTTTGGATGGATACCTTTTACTTTTACTTGGGTAAAACATGTTGAAGTAGTGCTGCCCTAACTAGAGTGTAGTTTTTGGGTACTTTGCCCACATCTCAGTTAGTGGAGAGTGAATATGAACATGCATTAAGAGCTTCGACTAAATAATTAAAAATGTCACCTCAGCTCTAAAAATGCAGATTCTTACTTTTTGAATCTGGCTTTCAAGACAAGCTGGACAAGTTTTTACATGTTGATGAGACAGAAATGAGCAAAATATGCGAGGAGATCTCCTCAGGCTGTTTACTGCAGGTGAAAGAGAACTGCCAGCTACTTCACTCTGCTAAATAATCATAAAACTCAGCTCTTTTATTTCATCTTAACTAATTAGGATGATGAAATCTGGAGCAATATTCTGCCGCAAAATTCTTCCAGGCAACTCTTGCTTTTGGCAAAAAAAGAAAAAGGAATAACGATGATGAAAAGGTGGAGGTGGAGGCAGTAAGAAAAGGCTGCAGTTGAGTGAAGGCAGTTTACCTGCAACATATTGTGGATGCTTGTTGTCCTTTGGGAGGATCTGATCTGCGGTCAGAGGAGCCTGAGCTTCACCTGCCATCATGGAAAAACAACATGTCATGATAAAATCATTTAAATTGTTATTTTCACCCTGTGGTTTGTACTACAGAGCATTAAAACTGCAACAGAATGAATGTTCTGCTTTGTGTGTGAAATATTTGAGTGTTTTTTGTTGTTTAGTTGTTGTCAGTTGCTATAGCAACGAGTACAGAGAGAGAAAGAAGTGGTTTGAATTGGACTTTAATGGTTTTTCAGCACGAAATGAATAATATCTTCATGTTCAAATCTGTTTGAGTTAACAGAGTTATTCTGCTTCTCGTGTATTAGAATAGTCTTTTTGCCCGTTTGTCTGCATGCGCGAAATTTCCTTATCTAAACAATAACATGCAGATATTTATGTCTGTAAATATGATTATGATTAAGTCAGAGCCTCAGCTGTTCACGGCTTCGGCTCCATTCATTTTATTACAGTAGAGTTAATATAAAACACACAAACTTGTCAAATTACACAAAAAAAATCTGAACGAAAGAACGATGCGAACTGGATTTTGATGCACAATTCATTTTGGGTGAAGACGATGAGCCCAGCTGTCAGGGGGGAGGGTGTACAAACTTTTCCCTCAGTATGAAAACATGTTTTTATTTGTCTTTTGCTTGAGCAAAACAAAGCCAACTGTTTAACATGCAGACAAAAAATTAGTTTCTATATGGAAAACAAAACAGTTACAATTAAACGATAGTGTGTGAACAATTCTGAGTAAAAAACAGAATATTTATGGGGTGTCTTTACTTTTTCAAATAAATTTATATTCCAAAGCATTTTCATCGAATGAGCAGGACCTTAAAAAATGTCTTAGATGAAGATGATGACAAGGTTTTATATTAAACACATTTTTGCTTAAATATAATGTACATGTTTTGATAGAGGAAATCCATTTATGAATTTGTGCTTCAGGTCATGAAATTATGTTTTTGAAAAAGTGAAATATTTTAATTTAAATGAAAACATATATCAAAATGGACTCTCGCTGTAAATACAAAAATAATTATAAATTTATTAAATTCTTATAAAATTCTCTATATATTTATGAAATTATATATTTTTCTACATTGAATATTTTATTATAATTTATTATTTTCAAGATGCACATTTAAAAAATAATTAAAGCTGTTTTAGAACATTTTAATGTTATATATGTAATGAAAGTGACAATGGGCTGAGCTGAGGGCCCCCGGCCTTTGAGATCTTCTGGTCGCCCCTGCTCGGCTGATCCCGCATGTCAAACTCTTTTCCAGTTGAAACTCCGCGGCTCCTGTTTGGGTCTCAGCCTCCAGAGAGGGCGGGCAGAGCTCTGCACAGCGCCGCCTTCCCTCTGCTCCAGCCCGGCTGCGCCGCGCCGCGCCGCGCCGCTCCGGACCGGACCGGCTGCTTCCTCCTCCTTCCTCTGGATTTCTGTTGCTGTGGGGGATTTTCCTCCTTTCGGTTCCTGAATGGAGTCGTCCCGACAGGATTCGGTGGCTGACGCGGTGAGGAGTCGCTCGCAGCCCGGTGAAGCCGCCGCGGAGACGCCGCTGCCCGCAGCGGGCAGGACGCACAGCCGCTCCGACTCCTCCGGGTCCAGTCAAAGCAAAGGTAGGAGCGAATGATCCGCCCAACCGCTCATGAGCCAGGCAGCAGCTGCAGCTCCGAACCCGCTGAAGTGAAGCTTCTGATTAATTGTGTCCACATTAACGAGCCCACGGGCCACGCAGACCCCCGCTGAGCTCCGCGGGACGAGAACTTGTCCAATCCGCAGAAAGACCATGAAGGTCGGCCACCGGGTTCCGGCCGGACCGTTAAGTTCTCCAAGTTATTGGACTTTAATTAAACCGCCGCAGTGACGGTACCGAGGCTTTAACCCGCTGTGCAGATGGTGGTGGTGATGATGATGATGATGATGATGATGATGATGATGATGATGATGATGATGAATTAGTTCTGGCAGAACAACATGTGGTTCAGAGCTGATTGTCAAAAACTGTGATTCTTCTCAAGCTGTTGCATCCTTTAGCTTGGCTCTGTCAATAATCCTGGATCTAATCTGGGAGGGATGGATGCAGGGATTATCGGACGGATGGGTTAATCCAACATTAATCCAGTTGCTTGACTAATTATAATGGAGACAATGTGGAGAACCTGGGAACCTCCCAGTTTGAAAACATGAGAAATGACATCTGAACTGTGGCTACAGGTGAGAGTGAGAGCGTAGCGAGTGTCTCTGTTGACCTTCGGACAGGTGACCTGGCCGAGGTCAACCTGCAAGCATAAGGACAAGGAGGTGAGATAGATCTGAACCTGTTCTGATGTCATAATCATCCTCTTAAAGAGACGGAGTCCCTTTAATTCCCTCTGGTCTGTTTCTGCTGATGAATCCCATCATCTCAGTCAGACCCACATGGCATCCTGTGAGGTCACGACCCCTGCAGTCGCTGCTGCCGCTCGGCGTTGGTATGCCGCCGCTCACACGGAGCTTCATTGAGTTTCCCAGAGCAGAGCCGGTTACGTAACAGCTGCTGAAGTGGAAAAAAAGCCTCCCAGTGAGTGTGTGAGCTGGGAGGAACTGGAGACGATCGGATCGCCTTTCTCTCCCCGAGACTCTCAGCAGAAAACCGACGGCGAAGGCCGGAGAAAAGTAAATACAGACGGTAAATAAAACGTCCAGAGGGACGTCAGTGAGTCAGATGGCGATCGGTCCGATCGGCTCCCCGATGTTTACCGGAAAGAAGCAGAATCAGAAAACCACGATGGCGAATCAGGCGTAAAATTCAACCTGAATCTCAGAACATTTCTAGAAAAATCTCTGAAATTTCTGAGTTTGAAAAGTTGAATATTTGCTGGAAGAAAACCAGAAATTCTGAGATTAATCTCAGAAAATTTTTAGATGAAAAATTTTCAAAAGTTGAACATTTAAATAAGGTCAGATTATTGGAAAAAAGTCATAATATTATTATCCAAACTCTACAACTTTATTGTCGATATATAATGACTTTATTCTCGTATTATTTTGACTTTAATCTTTTACGACTTGATTCTTGAAATGATATCATTTTTTTTCAGAACGGCTTCAATATTCGTTGTATTTCTGGATTGTTTCCATCAAGAAAATGTATTTTTGTAGTTTCCAATTTGTGCAGTTTTCTAACCTCCTTGCTGAGTCACTGAAACTCTTGAAGTCATTTTCTATCTTCCTAAAAAGTTCCAGTGTTTGAAACGTTTTATTTTGTTTCCACTGTGGCTCTGGAAATCCTCAGATCCTTTCCAGAAAGCAGAGACTTTGTTTCCTCTTCTTTAGATGAGGACACGACGCGCTTCCATCAGCGATCTGCTCGCCTGCTTCATGCTGCCAGGCAGGTTCTGTTTGTCTGAACTCACTGCCGCTGCATTGTTTACTGAAATTGAGCCAAATTGTTGGACAGTCAGTGGAACTTTTCCGTTAGTTTAGGTGAAACTTTCTATTTACATTTGATCTGAAACATTGAAATGTGACAGAAAAATAACTGAAAAAGAAGAAATACTTTGTTATTTATGTTTCTGGTTTATAGAATCAGTTGAAATGAGGGTTTGTGGATTCACTGCTGGAAAATCCAGTTGTTTTTGCTCTCCAGTAAATAAAGTAAAGGTCAAGTGTTTTAACTGGTTTCCACGGCCCTCCCTGCAGTCGTTAAGACCTGGTTTAGTTGGCGTGCCGGTGATGCAGACGAAAGCAATTTGGACTAAACTTTCCACTGATCCATCCGTTATGTAACGAACTGCGTCGACTTCCTGCTGAGAAAAACGCTTCTCCTTTGAATTGACAGTAGACAAACGAGCCTGTCTGCAGTTTGTTACTGGAAGGAGGAAACCTGGAACTGGGACGTCAAAGCCTGGTGACGGAGCAGCCATGAGACGTCCGAGCCCGTTCCTGGTTTCGCTGCCTGACCGCCTGATCTGAGCGACGAGGAGAGCGCAGCTCAGGTTGACGCTCGGCGGTTTGCAACACGACTGGTTTCACTTTTGAAAGCTTTGGACAAAACGGCTATAAAATCATTTATTTTTTTTTCCAAGATAGTTTTATTAGGGTTTTCTGTTATACAGACATACAAAAACAAACAGAACCTAAACAAAAAAAAAAAAAAAAGAAAAAAATTACATACAGCGCGTTCCCTCCCCCCACCCAAAAAGAACACTGAACCCCAGGACTCACTCCATCCACACAAAGAAAAGAAAAATTAGCTTTACATATCACAGTATTTGACAAAACGTAAGAAAGGAAACCAAATATCTTTAAAGTCTTCAAGCTTCCCTTTTGTTGAATATGTCAGCTTTTCCATTGCCAGGTTGTTGCCCAACAGTTTGATCCATTCATTTATCTTTGGTCTTTCTGTGTTCCTCCACTTCAGAGCAATTAAATGTTTAGCCTGCAAGAGGCAAAAAGTCACAAGCTTCTGTCTCTTTGTAGGGCCTCTAAATCCATCTGGGAAAATATGCAGTAAGCAAAGTTTACTGTCCATTGGAACATCCTGTTCGATCAAACGAGAGATGAACATAATAACCTCCTTCCAGAAAGTTTGAAGTTCTACACATTGCCACATACAATGGAAAAGAGTACCCTTATCCATATTACATTTAACACAGATATCAGGAATATTTGAATAAAAATGGTGAAGTTTTACAGGAGTGATATACGTTCTAAATAACCATTTGTATTGCAGTAGTCTAAATCTTGTGTTAATAGTTTGCGTTTGTGCCAATAAACATGAGTTACTCCATTCATCCTCAGGAATTTCCGTTTGCAGATCAGTTTTCCAGGCTTGTAAATATGAGAGACTATTCTCTTTTGAAGCCAAAAGTAGAATATTATAAAATTTGGAAAGTAGGCCTCTACTCTGATTATGATGAACAGCTATATTCTCTATGGTAGAGAGTGGAGGTTCAGTCGTAGATTTCAGAGAGGCAAAAATAAAACTTCTAATCTGTAAATACTTAAAGAAATGTTTTTGGGGCAGACTGTACTTATTTACCAGTTGTTCAAAGGACAACAAAACTCCTTCACTATAAAGGTCCCCTATTTTATTTAAGCCTTTATTCATCCATATTTTAAACCCCCTGTCTGCTCTTCCCGGCTTGAACCTATTGTTTCCCCAAATAGGCGATAGACATGAGATCTTGGACCCCTCATCTAAAACTGTATGGGAGTAGTGCCAAACTGATATTGTGTTTTTGAGAAAAGGATTTTTGGTGTTTTTTAATAAATATTTAAGTTCAGCTGAGTAAAAATAGGATGTCAAAGGTAATATTACCGAGTTGTTTTCTATTTGTACCCAGCAAGGAATGTCACCGGTTGAAAAATAACAGGAAGCAGCACAAAGTTGCGCAGCATAATAATACAATTTAATGTTCGGCATTCTAAGCCCACCTCTATCGTAGGGTAGATAAAGAAGGGAGAGTCGCAATCTGGGGCGTTTATTGTTCCATATAAATTTGTTAAAGGCCTTATCCAAAGAAGAAAAGAAGGAAGCTGGAATGTGTAAAGGAATGGACTGAAAAAGGTATAAGAACTTTGGAAGAATGGACATTTTAATAATGTTAATACGACCTATCATTGAGATTGGCATCTCGCTCCATCTTTCTAGGGAAACTAATATTTTCTGCACTAAAGGGTCATAATTTATAGAAACCATTTTCTCTATATCTCGGTCAATCTTAATTCCTAGGTAAGTAAAGCCCTCATCGGTACATGCGAATTGCGTTTGTATTGGAGGGTTATTTCTGTTCAGCATTAACAAGGAGCTTTTCTTTTGGTTGACTTTATATCCTGAGAATTCTCCAAATTCCTTCAGGATTTTATCAACAGCTTGAATAGACCTTTCCAGATTAGTTAAAAACAAAATAATGTCATCTGCAAAAAGAGACAATCGGTGCTCCACATCCCCAATTTGAATGCCGGTGATCTCAGGGGATTTACGTATTGCCATGGCAAGTGGTTCAATGGCAAACAAGAAAAGAAGGGGGGACAGTGGGCATCCCTGTCGTGTCGATCTACAGAGGTTTATACATTTTGATAGTTGACTGTTTGTCGCAACTTTAGCCACTGGCTCAGTGTATAATAACTGAATCCATTTTAAATATTTTCCTCCTAGGCCGAATCTCTTAAGGGTATCAAAGAGGTAACTCCATTCAATCCTATCGAAAGCTTTTTCAGCATCTAATGACAGAAAGGCATGATCCATAGCAAACTGTTTTGCATATAATATGTTAAGTAATCGGCGGGTATTGTGGAAGGCTTGGCGCCCAATAACAAATCCGTTTTGGTCATTTGAGATTAAATTAGGGATATACGTTTCAATCCTTCGAGCCAAAGCTTTGCATAGAATTTTTGTGTCACAGGACATTAAAGAAATGGGTCTATATGAGCCCATTTCTGTTGGGGGTTTGCCTGGCTTCAATAAAAGAGAAATAGTTGCCAAACGTAATGATGGAGGTAGGATGCCTTTTTCATAAGATTCATTGAACGCTTCGAGTAGAGGGGGCAGTAGTTTATCTGGAAATTTCTTATAAAGTTCAATTGGAAGGCCATCGGGGCCAGGAGCTCGACCAGAGTTCATGTGGTTTAAAGCCATTTTAAGTTCTTCAACACTCAGCCTTTTATCCAAATTTTTTCTACTCTCTTCTGACAGGGTTGGAAACTGAAGTTGGTCCAGAAAATGCTTCTGTTTGTTTGTGTTGTCTAGATATTGTGATGTATATAAATTTTGATAGTATTTTGCAAAAGCATCATTTATACTTATAGGATCCACCAGATTTTCACCATTATTTAATTTGATTAAATTTATGGCCCGATTTGTCTGTAACTTTTTAAGCCTCCAAGCCAAGAGTTTTCCTGCCTTCTCACCCTGATCATAATATGATTGTTTTAACCATAATAGATTAGTTGCTATTTTGCTAGTAGTGAGCTCGTTGTATTCTGATTTTAATAAAAGAAGTCTCCTATATTTGTCAGTGTCATTGCAGTAATACATCTGTTCCTGCAATTCTTTGATTTGATTTTCAATGTTTTTTAGTTTATTCAAATGGAGTCTTGATTTGTACCTAGTATAGCTCAATATTTCCCCCCTTATATAGGCTTTAAATGCTTCCCATTTTATTGACGCACTGGTTTGGTTTGTATTAAAATTGAAATACTCAGTTATTTTCCCTTTAAGAAATTCCTCGAACCCTTCAGACTTAAACCATTTAGCTTGAAATCGAAATTGGATTGGAGACCGACAATAGTTTGGTAAATTTATTGATAGGATAACTGGAGCGTGATCAGAGAGTAAAATAGCTTCATACCAACATTTTTGAACTGTAGATAATAGACTGGCAGAGATCAGAAAAAAGTCTATTCGCGAGTAGGTTTTAAAGGTGCTTGAAAAGCAAGAGTATTCTGTTTTGTTTGGAAAAAGTTGTCTCCAAACCTCAATTAAGTTTAGATCTTTCATATATTTCTTGATGATTTTCCTGGCTTGTTGATGGGACATGACGGAATTATTTGAGCGGTCTATCGCAGGATTTAAAACACAATTGAAATCTCCACCAATTATAAATGGACCGTTGTAAGCTGACATGGTTAAAAACAAATTTTGGTAAAAGGCAGGATCGTCACCATTGGGAGCATATAGACATACAAAATTGACCATTGTAGAAATCATAGTCCCACTAAGAATGATAAATCTCCCTGATGGGTCAAAGTATTTATTTTTTAGTTCAAATGGAATTGATTTGTGAATCAGTATTATGACTCCCCTGGCATGGGTTGTAAAACTAGAGGAGAATACCTGACCAGGCCACCTAGCTCTAATTTTATTCACATCTTTTTCAATCAAATGTGTCTCTTGTAAGAAGCATATATTAGTTTTCATCTGTTTGATCCTGTCCATCACTTGTTTAAGCTTGACCATTTTGTTCAGACCTCTAACATTCCAACTAGATATATTAATTATAGGACAAACAGACATAAATTTTGTAATTGGAGATGTAATCAAATAAAATACATTGGCCCCTTCCTATTCTTTCATTCAAGTAGTGTAAAGTCCACAAAAAAACAGTTTCCAGAGTGAGCCCTATACCCCAAATCTCCACATATTTCCCCAAACGAAATGTGGAGTTAACCCATTCTGAATATTGAACTTGGGTTATATGAAACGTTGCAGCCACCAAGTGGGTAACGTAAAAGTCTACACGCATAACGATGGTTATGTATGTGTTGGCTGGCATAAACAAGAAATTACTTTGACCAAAATATCAATAAGTAAGGCGAGATTTGCTAACATTACAAAGATGTTATAAAGAAATACTAACAGTGCACAATTTTCCACATACAGAAGCAAAACATTCTGAGAATACTGAGTTACTTTTAGGAACCATGCCAGAAAAAGAACAGCGAGTACATACTAAGTCTTGGAGTTGACCTCAGCCTGCGAGCTTATTCCATCAACATACTTTTCGGCTTCTTCCACGGATTTGAAGATCCGGCGTTTGTCATTGTGTGTGATGATCAAGTGGGCTGGATACAGAATGCCATACCGAACCTTAAGGGCACGAAGCCGGATTTTCACTCCATCAAAGCGCCTTTGCAGCCTACGAGTCTCGGCCGAAAGGTCAGGAAAGAAGGTGACGCGGTGGTTCTTATAGTGTACCTCTTTCATTTTCCTGACGGCTTTCAGAGTTGCTTCCCGGTCCCGATAGCTCAGAAACTTCATTAAAACAACCCTTGGAGCCGCGGGATTGGAAGTAAGGGGACCGATCCTGTGGGCTCTCTCCACGCAGCGAGACGAGGTGAAGTCCTCACCCAGTGTCTCTCGGAGCCACTTCTCCAAGAAGCCACACAGATCCGATCCCTCGGATTTTTCAGGCAACCCGACCAGTCTCAGGTTGGAGCGCCTGCTCCTGTCCTCTTGCTCCGCAACTCTGTCAGAAAGCACCTCCACTGTTTTCTCCAGTGATTTAACTCTGCCTTGAAGGGAAACGACGTCGTCCTCTGCTTGTGAAATTCGCGCTTCTGTTTCCCCGGTTCTTTCAGTGAGGGATTGTATATCCCCTTTGATATCTTTAATTGCTTTCAGCATATCAGCAGAATGCTTATTCATATCCTCCTTCAGCAAGCTGATTGCTCCGAGAATATCACGGTTAGTCGGCGCCTCTTGAGCCTCATCCAAGTTAATGGGTGCTGCCGTGCTAGCATGAGTTACAGTAGCCGCATGAGCTACGTTAGCCACATTCATCTGTGGAGCCGTTTTAGTCGGTTGTTGGACCGGTTTGGCATTTTTCGGTGGCATGATCCCCAGTAAGCGTTTTCCCGTTAGCAAAATAGGCGAAATTGCCAATATTGGTCTGACTTACGGATTAATTTAGAGGATTTAGCAGCGAGCCACACGTACATACACCCTTCAGCGAGGCGCCATAACCGGAAGTCCGGAGATCCGCTATAAAATCATTTATTCCTTCAGATGTAACTTGATAAACTGGGCAGATGATTCTAAAGCCACTTTTCTAAGCTTTTAAATACACGTTGTTAGACTACAGACAACCTAAATGCTCTACTGGGGAAGCACTGGGCGACAGTGGACAGGAATGAAGGTAGAAACCTCCTGCAGGACCAGAACCGGGCTTTTTGTTCAACCCACGTTTCCACACCGCACAAGAAGTAAAAGTTCGCAGCAGGGTTTTAATGATCATGTTTGTGTTTTTCTTCCGTCTCCAACAACTCAAACCCAAGAAATCATTAAAAATGGCACGACTGCAACAAACCTCTTAAATGTTCCCTAGTGGAGCGTTTGACTCTTAAACTCTTATTTGTCCTGCAGGAAAAGAGAAAAACCTGCTTTTCTTCCCTCGTTCTCTCAGTTCATGTTATTTTCTCTGTAATTTCAGGGCTTTTCATCCTTTATTTCCTGTTTTTTCCGTCCTCTGAGTCGGCTCCAGGGTTCCCTGTCTCGCCCATGTTGCTCTCGCCGTCACGTTGCTTCAACCTTCATCTCCGGGTTGCCTTCAGTGTTCGGCATCTTTACGCGTCTCGTGTTGTTTGTCTTCGTAATGAATCCGAGTCTGAAGGTTTGTGGGTTTAATTCAGGACGATGCTTCCAGAGTTGCTGAATAAATGAACGTTTCATCCTTCTGTTAAAACAAATTCACCTCCTTTTTGTTAATTTTCTGTTTTTTTTTAATGATCTGAATGTATTTTTACCCCAAAAGCTTTATTCTGATATATAATCACAGTCATAAGGGGATTATGAAGCGAAACGTCTCTGCAGGGCTGCAATTAATGATTGTTTTAGTGATCAGTTATTCCATTCTGCAGGTTTTTATTTAAACACTTAAGCCTTTTTAATACAATATTAGAAATGCACTAAAAATGCAACTAAACAAATAATTAAATCCATTTTTAAATCAGAAAATAAACATTTTATTGCCTGGAATGTAATCACAGCTCTCATTCAGTGAACACTTGAATTTTATCAATTCATAATTAGATATAAAAAGTTTTGTTTTTTGCAGGATGCTAATCAGGTGAAGCTAAAACTCCTGAAACACATTTACAGACAAAAAAAGGTTTTTTTTAATCTAAACTGAAAAAAGTTTGTATATTTTGAACAGTTTTATCTGAACTGCAGCTCTGAGTTTTTGAGTCAGTTATTGATTAGTCAGTTACTAAACTACTAAACAGTTTTTCTGTATTGGGATTAATCACAAATCATTTGATTAATCTGATTAATCTGATTAATCGTTTCTGCTCTACGTCTTTATTGGCTTCTTGTGTTCTGGGTGTAAGTCAACATGTTTTCTAGGGAAGAACGAGGGTCAAAGGTCACATACTGAAAACATGCTGCAACATGACGACCCCGGTGCACCTGCCGCTCCCTCCACATGTCTCCGTCTGGGAGGTCGGGTCTGACCTCAGATCAGCTTTCTGAGTGGTTTTGGATGACACGATGAAGACATTTATGTATCTGTGTAAAAGTGTGGCCTGGTCCGTTGCCTAGCAACCCACACTGAGCTCCACCAGTGGTACAACTCGGCTGGTTGTACCGCTGGGTTCTCTGCCCAACGACTGCTGGAAAAGACAAATGTTTTGTTTTTGACTTGCCATCCAGAAACCACTTAATGCAATCTTATTGGTTGCGCAGGAGGCTGCACTTCTGCTTGTCAAAGATGTTCACTTGTGTAACTGTACTCATTTTCACGTGCAAGTGTTGAGTTTGGGGAGTCGCCAGCAGCAGCTTATTTGCATTTAAAGTGACAAGAACTAATTTTGAGAGTTCAGAACTGAGGAAAGATGTTTCGATGCTAAAGTTTTGATTCTAACCTGTTCAGGGAAAACGGGTTGGAGTTGAAATCATCAAGACTTTAGTAAAGAATCCTTCAGTGGGGATGATGGTTCAGAGGTTTTCCACTCATAAAATAATTTAGTAGTTTTTCAAAACCATAAATCTTAAACTTTTACCTTGAACCAGTGAAGTTCTGTGATTCCTGCTGAAAGTCCCGACATGCTGTTGCCACAAAATGCTAATGATGGATTTTCAGCAGAGAAACGCGTCAGATCAGATGAACTTTATCATGTATGACAATCTCTGCGGCTGTAGATGTCACTAAACATTATTTACTGTGTCAGAAACACAGAGCTGCGTCAAAACAATAACAGACTGCGACTGTCACCATTTCAGATCGTCATGATCAGATCTGCATAATTGCTTTAATGATTTCCATCATTAAAGGTGAATTATAAATGTCATATTTTCACCTTATTAACAAAACCTGAATCTGGGAGCAAAGGAAGAAATAACGACACAGACGTCAAGATGCATGTCAGTAAATAATCACATCATGACAAAGTTCATGTATTTAGTTCACAATTGAAGCTTATAAAGCTAAATGACCAACACTGATATAATCTCAATTCATTTCCGTGAATCTGAAGATTCTGGCTCAAAGATAATGACAAGATTCAGTTTGTCAGAAAATGTGAAGGAAATAAATGAATGTTTTATTTCCAAAGGGTCATTGCTAATTAAGCTGGTTCACAAAGTTCTGAACCAGCTTCAGAACTGGTTCAGAAACTGGACCAGTTCAGCTGAGTCATAATTATAGAAAGTTGAGTGGAAGGAAAAAGTGTAGTAGCAACAGGGATAACCGCAGCCTTCAGAGAAAGCATGTTCTGATTTTCAGTACCGGTACAGCGATGCTGCGGTAGAAAGATGCTGCAGTAGAAAAATGCTGCAGCAGAAAGATGCTGCAGCAGAAAGATGCTGCGGTAGAAAAATGCTGCGGTAGAAAGATGCTGCGGTAGAAAGATGCGGCGGTAGAAAGATGCTGCGGTAGAAAGATGCTGCGGTAGAAAGATGCTGCAGTAGAAAGATGCTGCGGTAGAAAGATGCTGCAGTAGAAAGATGCTGCGGTAGAAAGATGCTGCAGTGAAGAAATATTCAAGCAGTTAGATGTTTTTAATCATGCTTTTATTTTGAAGTCAGTGAAAACTGTTCTGTTTCCTGTCCTCATGTTCGCTCCCTTTTTTCCAGTAACTTTATTTCAAAGAACAAAATAAAACAGACAATAGAGATAGAAATATTCATACAATATCTAAGGGAGTGATGATGTAGCGCTTTAGCATTAGCTTCCACTGCATACCACGATGGTGTAGCAAATTAGCATTAGCCTACAGTAAATACCTTATTGGTGTAGTACTTTGGCATTAGCTTCTGCTAATTACTTTGTTGCTGAAGCATTTTAGTATTAGCTTCCACTGCATCCTGTCTTGTTAGCTTGCAGTGCATACCGTGTAGCGCTTTAGCATTAGCTTTCACTAAGTACGGCGTTTGTGCTTTAGCATTAGCAGATCCAACATTTCATCCTGTTGCTCTCTGTGATCTAGAAACTCTTTGAATCTCTTTAATTACTCAGATATTTTCTGTTGAACTTCCTGCTGTAGACCCGGTTCTGCAGGTACTGCAGGTTCTGGAGGTTCTGCAGCTTCTGGAGGTTCTGGAGGTTCTGCAGGTTCTGGAGGTTCTGCAGGTTCTGGAGGTTCTGGAGGTTCTGGAGGTTCTGGAGGTTCTGCAGGTTCTGCAGGTTCTGGAGGTTCTGCAGGTTCTGTGTTTCTTCAGGTTCTGCGTTTGGGTTCCTTGTTCATTTGTTGACCCAGTTTGGTCCAACCTGCAGCTTCCAGACAGACAGACTCACATTTCACTCTGGAGCATTTTGCTCTGCAACCCCCAGTCATCACCCTCCACCACCGTGCTTACAGGCAGTCCTGGTGTTTGGTTTGGCTTTACAACATTATTAGCTGTTAGCTATGACCATACAACGCATTACTTATAGAAAAAAGCTAAATATTGAGGCTTTCAGCAGGGAAATAAAAAGACGTCCCGCAGCCTCTCTTTGTGTCAGATTATTCTTGAAACCTCTGTTTTCAGTTCGGTTTCTGTCTTTGAAGCTCTGAAACGCTGCTGCGATGATGCGGCATAAATGTTGCATTATTCTGACGTCTGAGATGCGTGAGGACGCTGATGTTCAGCTGAAGCTTCGCCGCAGGATTAGAGCCACTTATTGCTGAACTAATCAGCCTCTTTTCTGCACTCTGAGGCATGTCAGCCGCCGCCTTTGATCTCTGCGTTTTCCTACCTTCGTTGGAGGTGGAGTAGGCGTTTGGGCTTGATTTGCATACAAAGCTATTCTTGCTTTCTCTTTGTTCTCGCGCAGAGTGCAGAATGAGTAATTGTCATCAGTCAGACGTGTTTATCTCTTTTTATTTGGTGCAGATTTGACGTTGCAGCAGTTTGAAAAATGCAGACGATGATATCTGCTGACTGACGTCTCCCAGTGACGCGAAGAGAAGAAAGGGAATAATAATCAAACACAAAGAAGAAAAACTTTCATAATCAGCACAGAAAGGAGTGCGATCTTTTCACATTGATGAAACAAATAAAAACTGTGGATTTGATTGTTAAAATAATATCTAGGTATAAAACTGTTATGTTAAAGACTCAATTTATGTGTCACTCTAATGTCTTGACGGCCACAAAAAAAGTTATGGCGGGCCGAATTTGGCCCCCAGACCATAAGTTTGACACATTAATTACAAAATGATGGAAAAAAATGAATGAAAATTAAATAAAATGTTAACGTTTAAAATAATTCTCTACTATTGGTATGAATAAGATTATTATGATAATATCAATTATTTTAATTAATGATAAATAATGAAAATACTCAAAACTGATTAAACATTTAAATATCTACTAAAAATATTATTCAAATATTAACATAAGAAAATTTAACAATGAATGAAATACAATGGAAAAAGAATCATTTCAAATTAAAGTAGTAAAAAAATGCAGAGAAACTTTTAAAAAATGAAGCGAGTTAAATATACGGAAACAATGTAGTGACAAAAATCAGCAGTTTTTCTGTCTATTTTGAGCATTTTTAAAGCCGTATTTTCCTTGCATCTCAGTCAGGAGCTCCTGTGGCGAAGCTAACATCCAGCAGCTGATGAACCCGGTGAACTCACCGTTTCATCTCCTCCTCGGCTGCAGCGACGTTCCGCCTGCAGCTCTTTAAGATGTTCACCGAGCGCTCGGCTCAGATCAAAGCCGTGTTTCCTGATGGCGGACGGACGGATGGACTTCCTGCTTCCTGCTGCTGGATCTGATCAGCTGTCATCACTCACCTGGACTCGGATACCTGTGTGGTCTCGGCTTCACTGCTGCAAGATGAGACCTAAAGATCCAAAACCAGATTCCTGTCACAGATTCCGCCTTCGGAAACTTTGGATAAAAGCAAATGATTATAAGCAGGTTTCTGCTGATCTTTGCTCTCAATTTGGCTTCATAATAACAAGCATGAACAGATTCTTAAAAACCAATAAAATTTCAATTCTGAAAAACATTTAACACTGGAACTGTGAGACATTTTAAATTTCCAAAATAAACAAACAAAACAACAAATAAAATGAATTATAAAGTGAAGAAAATTATCCTTCAAACTCAAATGATACGTAAACATTTCTCTCTGATAGACTTCAAATAGTGTCACAGCATTGATATGACCCTTCCCAGGCAGATGTGTGTGTTAACACACACCTGACGGCTCTGGATGAGAAAATGTGGGTCCGACATCGTCCCGGGTCAGAACCAGCGCGCTTTGCTGCATTTCCTGCCGTGACTTTTCTTTCACCTTGAGCCGGTTTTTCTGCAGAAAGTGGAGAAAGTGGAGCGAAGTCTCCGTCCGTCTTCTGCTGGAACTGGGACGACACGCCAGTTCCCGGTGATTGATGAAGAAGTTTCTGTTAACTTTTCACAGCCGGTCGGTATTCTTAGACCGACCCGTCTCAGAAAACATCCTTGGTGTTTTAAAGCAGGTTGTCTCGTGTTTTTTTCTCTGTGACTTTGGACAAAGTCACACAGTGTGAGTGAAAGTGAGGTTTCTCTTTTCTTCAGGTCGTGGCGTTTAATACGGAGATTTTTCGAACGGCTGCGTTAAAAGACTTTTCGTTCCTACCATAAGAATCGATCCATTTTATTGAGATGTTTCATGCTATTTAGCAACATCTACTTCCTGTCTGTTACAGCTATTTCCTGTTTGTTACAGCCACTTCCTGTTTGTTACAGCCACTTCCTGTTTGTTACGGCTGCATCAACATGTGATGAAATTACACTTTTCCCTCTTTCCTACTTTTCCTTCCTCTTTGTTTGCTTGTTTTACTTCCTTCCTTCTTTGCTTTCCTCTATTATTTTGTTTCCTTCCTCCTTTCATCCTTACTTCCTCGCTTTCTTTCACCAACATTTTCCTTCTTTCCTTCCAGTTATTCCTGCTATGTTCCTCTATAGTTGTTTGGTTGTTGTTGTTTTTTATTTTGTTTTTACAAATATGACCATAAATGTTCTTAAACATCGTTGCTTCAATCGAGTTTCCTCCTCGTTGATTTTCTCCCTCTGTTCACCTCGCAGGACGAATCAAAATGTGGAAATTGAATTTTGTAGCTGTTGATAGAGCAGAGCTGGAGGTGAACCGGTCAAGCCGTTCCCATTTGATCAAACCCACTGGTTAAACTGGATGAAACGGCAACATACGGGTTACCGCTGGAGCCAAAATTAATCATTAAAAACAAGATTTGTTCTAAGAATTCCTAGAATGATCAGATTCCTGGAACAATGGAAAACTGGATGTGAAGTCACGTTGCACCAATCAGATGGTAGATCAGACACAAAATTATTAAAAGCTGTAAATATTTTTGGTGTTCTCATATTTACAACAATATATAAAGAAAAATAGAGTAAATTAGTTTTAGAATTAAATAATTTTTTTGAGATGCAGAATTTGTTTCTAAATTCTACAAATTTTTTACTTTTAAATTTCATGAATTCCTCAGATTAATCTAAATTTTTTTTAGCATTTTTTAAAAATTATTTTCCAAACCCAGAAGTTTTTCTCTCATTTTCAAAATGTTTGTTTGATTTATTAAAATGTTTTTTCTATCAAATTTTCATCTTCAGTTTCCTTGTTTTTCTAGTTTTGGGTGTAAATTGGCTCCTTGTTGCTGTTGCTCTTGTGTGCATTTTTATTGAAACACACTGAGTGTTTCTGCTGGTTTGGGTCGGACGGCCCATCAGAACCGGCCCAGCGGAGCAGAACCGGATCGCAGTGGAGTCTCCGGGTTGCGTAAGAGCCCAGGTGTTGGGTTCTTCACCTCCTGACGGCGAGGTGGGCGGAGTGTGACCTTTCACCTCCGCAGTCTGCTGGGAGCAGATGGAGGAGGAGAGGCGAGAAAAACGCCGCAGTCAGACCAATATGTGACATTTCTGGGATTTGATGGTTTTACAAAATATATATACATTTTTATTCAAGCTATAAAAGAACAACCTTGTAAGTTTTGTTTTTCTCGTCCTCTGTGCCTCCCTGAGGTCTGAGCTGATTGGCTCATCAGTCGTCAGATCCACCAATCCCTGACAGGCCTCGCTTTTTAAACCCTTTCTGTTTGACCTGGACTAAAGCTGCAGTTTTGCTCTTTGGTTTACAAATCTGATTGTTTTGTGATTTTGCTTTATTTACTACTTTTGGTTGTAAGCCCGACCTTTTGATTATTGTTGATTTTCACCCTTTTATTCGTTAAACCCAAACAATAAACCCCCAAAGGTTTCTTAACGTTACGTCTCCTTCCCCCTGAACCGGATCACAACAAACCTTCTGTAAATAAAACTCCTGAAGTTTAACTTTAAGGAAGTTTTAGCTTCATCTGGTTCACATTATTGCACATTTTTGACTGTTAATATTTGTTAAAATGAACAAATATTAAATTCACTAAAGCAATGCTGTGGTTTTGCATTTTGGGCAACACGATTTTTATTGTATTATTTTTGAAAAGGAAGTTAATTGCTCATATATTTTCATTAAAAAGGCTTAAATGATCACATGATAAATCAGTAAAATGAGTCAAATTTATCCGATTATGTTTTAATTTCACTTTAATGGCTTTAATGAGGAAAGTTTTGTTTGGGTTTTTAAAGACCTTTTGATGCAGACAGGTTCTGTTCGGATCGATCGGACCGGATGAAAGGATCGGATCCGCAGCTGGCCTTGCTCAGCCGGGATGAAGAGAAATGTTTGGGCCTTTGAATTATGACAGATCAGATCCAAACGCAGCTCGGCCTCCCGAAGGAGCGCCTGCTGCCGAACTCTGATCTCAGGCTGATGAAACCCTGAAGTAACAGAAACACACACAGAGCTACTCGAACATAAACAAACACACACACACACGCACACATGCACACACACACACACACACACACACACACACGCAAGCACGCACGCACACACACACACACGCACACACACACACACACACACACACACACACACGCACGCACGCACACACACACACACGCACACACACACATGCATGCACACACACACAATCTTCAAAAGTGGAAAACATACTAGAAAAAAATCTGAAATTTTGATATTAAATTCAGAAAATTTCTGAATTTGAAAAAATTAAAACTTGCTGCAAAACAAATCAAAAACTGAGATTCTTCTCAGAAATTTTCTACAAAATAACTTGGAAATTCTGTTTGAAAGTTGGAAAAAACCCTCAAATTTTGAGATTAATACATTTTTATTTTATTTTATTTTATTTTATTTTATTTTATTTTATTTTATTTTATTTTATTTTATTTTTAAAATCCTGGAATTTCCCAGATTAATTTCAGAAATTTCATATAAAAACCTGAAAATTTTAGTTTGAAAATGTGAGAATTTGCTAGAAAAAATCTGAAATTTATCTGAGAAATTTTCTAGAAAAATCAAGAACATTTCTGAGTTTCAAAAGTCAAAAAGTTTCTAGAAAAACTTTTTGACTTTTGAAAATCTCCAAAAGTCAAATATTTTCAACTTTTTAAGCTCAGTAATTTCCAATTTTTTCTTGAACAATTCTGAGACTAACCTACATGTCTGAACATTTTCTAAATGATCATCAGAAATCCTGATCAATCAGACTGATCAGACCGATCAGACCGATCAGACCGATTAGATTGATCAGACCGATCAGACCGATCAGATTGATCAGATTGATCAGATTGATCAGGATTCGTGGCTGGAAGCCAGATTCTCCGTCCGTTTGGCCCGTGTTTGAGCCGCTGCAGAGCCAGCGCTCCCAGCAGAACGATGAAACGTTTTGTTGGGTTAATGAATGTCAAGGCTGATAAAACCTGCAGCTTCACATCCGACACCTAATTAATGCACTTTCTCTCTCTGACTGAAATAACTGATGTGAAAATTGATTTAAAAACGCTCATCCTCCTCCTCGCTGTGGGACTTAAAGGACTTTTTGTTCATTTTGTGCTTTATTAAGTTTGTGATTTATTTTTTCACTCTTAAGTTACTGTTTCCCCGTGTAGGCGCCACTTCCTGTTTTATTTTGGTAGTCTGGATTTGCTTGCGCAACATGATTCTAATTACTTCCTGTTTATTATTGTTGCACATTTTGTCAGCTGGTTTAACTGCTGTACAATGACTGTTTAGTTGTTGACTTACCATTCAGAAACCACTTGCTGCATTCTGGTTGGTTGTACAGGAGGCTCCACTGATGCTTTTCAAAGATGAACGGTTGTATAATTGCACATCCGTTTGCAGCCATTCTAACATGTGAGTAGAAATCTTGCTGTCTAAGAATGACTGTGTATTTTGGATCGCCTGTAGACCGACCCCAACCTGTTCAAGGTCGCCTTCAACAGAATCTGAAACTTTTAGTTGCTGCGATTTTTGACTCTCAGTTTCCTCAGATTTAATGTTGGGAGGATTTGATGCTTCAAAAAAAATCAAGCAAGCTTCCTTGTAGGTTCAGGCAGCGGCTGAGGCCCAGAATCAGGACTTAAGATGCTCGCAGTGGAAAGCGGCGCAGCTGCAGCCTCTGCCAGGCGGCAGATGCATCGGGATGTTTCGGGTCTCTCCTCTGGGATCAGGCCGCTCTTTGTCTCTCTGCCTGTTTTTAGCAGCGGAGCGTCTGGAGGAGCTGCTGTGATTTATTCAGCCACTGCAGAGGTGAGGGTCGGCCATGACGGCTGGATGAATGAGCGGCTGTCACACCTGCTGGAGGTTTATTTTAGGCTGCAGGCAGAACAAACGGCGGGTTTATTTACTCGCTGCTGACAGCCGAGCAGAACGGCGGCGCTCCGTCAGACTGGCAGCAGTCTGGATCAAAATCTGAAAGTTTGGGGGAAATCTGCTCCTTCCAGCCGTTTTCCTCATGTTGTTCCTCTGATCGGATCTTTCTGTTCACACAGGAACCAACAAACGATTTTAAAATATGTTTGTTCTTTATGTCAAAAAGATATTCTATTAAATTGACACATAAATCAGTTTGTTCTAACAATAAGCTATTAAAATCATGCTGCTCCATCATCCTCCTACCACTTCCTGTCTTCTTCTTCTTCGTGGTTTCTGCCAGTAGTAACATGTGTTGGTGATCATGTGACTCATAATATGCAAAAAAAGTGTTTCCATTGCAGTTTTGTGAAATAAACCAATTTTAATACGGCCAAAAAGACCAAGAGTCAAAGGTTAATATCAAAAATCTTGAGTTGCTGTGTTTCCATTAAGCAAATTTATTTTCATAATTCCAAATTGCATAATTTAAAGGTTAATGGAAACAACTCAAAGCACCAACTTGAACAATAAGGCAGAATAACGACATCATGAAAAGTATCTGTGCTGCTCCAGTAGATTAACTGATTCCAGAGGAAACGGAGCCAGTAGTGACTAACTGCATTTCCATTACAAATCTGCTCAAAACTTTATCAGTACTCTGGAAAAACACAATTTGGTAGTTGTGGTGTTGCAATTAAACAATAAATAAAATAAAATTACACATAAATCATTTTATTCACACAATAAGTAATCAAAAAACATCATCCTCTTACTACTTCCTGTCGTGTTCTTCGTAGTTTCTGCCAGTAGTAACATCCAATTGTGGAAGCAGAAAAAAGTTTCCTTTGCAGGTTTGTGAAATAAACCAGTTTCGATGCACCAAACTTTTCATCTATTTTTTTGTAATTGCTCCAAAAAGCTTCTGCATCATTTTAATGCCGATGGAAACATCGACTGAGTTAACCGTGAATTAACCGTGGAGTTGATCTCCGGTGTGTTTTGTTGTGAAGCAGAAGTTTTAAAGAAAAGCAGTAATATTTCAGAACCAGCTTCCAGCTCCTGGTTGCTGGTTGCGGTTCTGTTGGGCTCCTGGTTCTGGTTCTGATCCTGCTGGTTGATGATATTGTCGTTCCGGTTCGGTTATGGAGGACTGATCACCTGTTTCCCAGCCTCCCTTGTTACCCAGTTGAACCAACAGCACAGGTTACACACGATGAAGTCAGGGAGAAGCTGTGCGTTAAATATTTCAGACTTTGTGCCTTAAATCTGGTTTTAATTAATTCCTTCAGATGTGGTTCCTTTCCTCCAGCTCCCTCTGCGCTGTTTATTTCTGCCGCCTGGCGGCAACGATTCGGATAAATGGATTAACTTATCGTCTACCAGTTTAGGGCTCCTAAACGCAGCCTGACGGCCCCCCTGAACATCGGGCGGATGGATGCCAGAGAGGCTCTCGTTAAATTCATTTCCCCAGTTTGTTACTCTGAAGGGTTTTGACGGGAGCAGAAGAGCTGCGAGGCTGACAAGACGAGGACAGAAAAAAAAGTGCAAATCTGCAGCCGAATTAGGGAGCAGCTGCAATTAGAGCCGCGTTTAAGCTCTGCGGGTTTTAAATAAAATTACAGATCAAATTATGTTTTATTTTCCTCAAGAGCGACATGGAGGGTAAATTTCCGTCTGTCAGCGTGTGGCTAATGTGGTTTTGCTGGAGCAGAGAGGCTGATTAATGGTTCTAGACCCAAATAAAACGGTTCTTTATGAACACTCAAATTTCATTTCTGATAGAAAGAGAACATAAAACACCTAAAAGGCCCAAATGAGTATAGAAGGGGTTGTGGAGGTGAGTTCTGAGTAGTCAGTATCTTCCCTGGAGCTTCCAATTTGGAGAATCAGGGAGCCAAGCTAGTAACTAAGGAGATCTGTTTATAAAATTAAATGGATCATAAAAAACCTAAAGAAATATATGAAAAAATTATTAATGGAGAGCTTATTTTGTCAATCAGTTTATTCATTTGTTTATTTCAGTTTTTAAAAGATGTATAAAAGAAATGATAATTTCTTAAATAAGTCTAACATTAATCTACTTATCGTTGTGCCTCAGGTTAACTCAGGTTAACCTGCGTTAACTCAGGTTAACTCAGGTTAACCTGAGACTCACTCCACCCTGAAATACAAAACAGAAGAAGAAAAAACAGAGTTAAAAAATAAAATTCTGGTCCTGCAAGCCTCGGTCTCGGTTTGGTTGAAGTGAATTCTGGTTCAGTTTGAATGCATATGTGAAACCGAAGTGGACCAGAAACCACAGGAAGTGGACAACAGCGCAGGGCATTCTGGGTAAATACAACCAAAACAAACAAACTCGCCGTTGGCTTAAAGGTTTTGCTTTGTTTGACTCAGAGCAGAGAGAACGAGAACCGCAGCAGCGGAACAACATGTTGACGTTTTAATCCCAAATCAAACCAAATCTACCAGATGTAAAAACACTGAATCGACCTTCCTGAATGTAAATCCTGAAGAAACCAGAAAAGACATCAGCGATGCAGCAGCTTGAACCCTCAGCCTCCCTCTGCTCCCAGCAGATGTCAGCGTTACATAATCTGTCCCTGATGCAACTTTCACACCAACAGCAGGTGCTCTGCCAGGAGAAGAAACAGCCAAACTGTCTCTGGGACGAACGGATCCACAACACCTGGAAACATCAGGTGGTCAGACAGCAACGTTTCCCACGCCGCGGCCCGTTCGCCACGCAGCGGACAGAGAAGAAACCAGTGACTGACGCAGCGCGGCATCAGTCACATCAGCAGGAGAGAGAATCCCCTCTGCCTGCGATGGACCGGATGATTGAGAGCGTGACTCTCTGCATGACCGAATGACACTTTCAGTTCGCTGAGTCAGACAGCCGTCTCATCGCGCCGGCGGGGCTTTCGCTGCATCCGCCTGCCAAATTAGTTCGATTACGTGCAAAGAAAGATGTGAAAAAAACACCAGCTGAGCGGAAAAACACACACAGTGACGGGGTTCGTGGAAATGTTCGGGGGGAAACAGATACAACTCACAGCGCTGTCAGAGATGTTTACCCCTGAGGCCTCCAGACTCTGAGCCTCGCTTTGTTCCTGCAGTTTTACCTCTATAAATACCAGATTTCATTTTAGAACTTCGTTTGTTCTGGTTGTGACCTCCGTTCACTTCCTGTTGCCGTCATCTGAGGCTCTGATCTTCATTTCAGCTGCATGATTCTCCTGCAGATCAACATGTTGGGACCATAATACAAAGCAAAACTTCTGAAGACTCACAAATTTTGAGACTTGAAAGTCTAAAGTTTGCTAAACAAAACTCAGAAAGTTTTAGATTCGTCTCAGAAATTTTCCAGAAAAAACTGGGAAATCGGGGCTGCACAGTGGCGCAGTGGGTAGCGCTGTTGCCTTGCAGCAAGAAGGTCCTGGGTTCGAATCCCGGCCCGGGGTCTTTCTGCACGGAGTTTGCATGTTCTCCCTGTGCATGCTGGGTTCTCTCCGGGTTCTCCGGCTTCCTCCCACAGTCCAAAAACATGACTGTCAGGTTAATTGGCCTTCCCAGATTCTCCCTAGGTGTGAGTGTGTGTGTGTGTGGTTGTTTGTCCTGTTTGTCTCTCTGTGTTGCCCTGCGACAGACTGGTGACCTGTCCAGGTGACCCCGCCTCTCGCCAGGAACGCAGCTGGAGAGGCACCAGCAACTCCCGACCCCGTTAGGGAGAAGGGTGACGGAAAATGGATGGATGGATGAAAACTGGGAAATCTTTGAGCTTGGAAAGTAAAAGAAGCTGATCGAAAGAAAAAAAAACTCTAGAAATTTTGTGATTAATCCGAGATTTTTGAGTTTCAAAAGTTGTAATTTTTTTGCTTTTAGAAAATGCACATTTTCAAGTTTTCATACTTCATTTTTGTGTTTCTCTAGAAATTTTCTAAGATTAGACTGAAAATGTGTTTTTGTTTTTTTTTAGCAGATTTAAAATTTTCTTCATTTTTTTTGTAGAAACTGATTATTCTCAAAATTTCAGGGCTTCTGTCTCTTTAAGAAACTCCTGCTCTTTCTGAAGCTCCGCCTTCAGGAAGTCATCCAACATGGCTGCTTATTAACCCTTAAACAACCTTATTGCTCTGAGAAGCAGCTCCTATAATGAGCTGAGCAGTTCCACCGGGTGTTTGCTAAATGCTGAATGGTTGCCATAGAGATTAAGGATTTATGAAATAATGACTCCAGTTTGTTCTTGATGAGTTAATAACATCATATCATCATATAGAGATATAAAAAGTAGATTTTACATATTATTGCCCTTTTATATTTTAACACTCTGATACTAAAACAACCTGGATTATTTTCCGTCTCCATTTGGCTCCGTCACTGTAGTAAAAATAGACTCTAGTGGCTCTCGGGCATCATGCCGTATGAAGAAATCAGTTTATTTGGTTGATAATCAAGAAGATGTTTTGTATAAAAGTTAATTATTGCTTATCAACGAACAGCAGACAGAAGAAACCGACGCATCCAGCTGCGGTGTGATGAGTTCAGATGAGCGTTGGGCTGCGCGCCTTGCAGCAGCGGCGCTCGGCGCTCGGCCTGCTTGGCGGTGCTTCCCCGGCTTCAGTTACAGCAGCAGAGAGTCGGTTGTGTTTGGCTGCTGGTGATAAGCTGCGGCTCTTTCATCTGAGGTGGCAGCGAACGTTACTGCGGTGAGACAGGAAGCTACCAGCAGCTCCCCGAGTGTTTCTCACTGCATTGTTGTGTCTGCATTCAGAAGCAAAACCACAGATGAGTTTCAAACAGCTTCATTAGCACTGATCAGACGGAAGGGCTGTTTGGCTTTCACCAGATCGTTTCAGAGCAGACGGATTTTCTGGCTGCTGGGTTTTGTATCGTTGGACGAACGTGTTAATAAAAATGATTCAAAAAGTGAACAGAAGAAAAACTGAAGATTTGTTTACAGTGGTGTTCAAACAAAACATTGAAACCACTTATGGACACAATATAGTGTCATTTTGTTTTGTTTAGGTTCACCTGCTCAGTAATAAAGAATTTTAATGAAGCCTATAAATCCTTATAGATCCAAAACATAACGTAGAAACTGAATGTCCAGATTGGGGTCACATATAAGCGCGTATGCAGTGGTGTAATTTGCCGACAGCTGACGGTTTGGGACAAAAAATCAATTTCACATCAGTTTGAAAGGCTAATAAATAAATTAATAAACACAGAAATAAAGGATATTATATCTATAATTTCAGTATCGTTTAGTTTTATAAACACATGAAGTCATAGGTTGTTTTTTTTTTTTTTACCATTAATTATCTTTTTCATTTATTTCACAAAACAAAAACATTTTATAAATTTTATTTTTCTTTACCTTGTTACCTTGGCTCAATATAAGGTCTGTTTACCTGTGATGGAGAAAAGTGTAACTAACCCCGCCCCCTAAAGTGGGCGGAGCCAACATGCGCTGAGGGGCGTGGCCAGGTGTGGGGACGAGTGGAGGGGCTAAGAAGGGGCAAAAGTAACTTTGTTGCTGTCACAGTCGTAGCATTTCCTCATGAAAAACAGTTTTTATGTATTTGAGTTAACAGAAACATGTTGTTGGATTTTGCAGGACTGATGTGAGGCCGTGGGTTCAGCAGTAAACACAGTGAGCCTCAGAGTAAATCAGTGGAGCGCTGCTCCAGCGAGTCACTGAAAGTTCATTCATATCTGTTTGTCTAATCCGTAGATCTGCTTTTATCACCTCCATCTTAAATCCGCAGCTCATCCGACGCTGCAGGCAGCCAGAGGACGGCGGCTTCTCCGCGTTTCCTCCTCCTGCGCTGAGCTCCCTGATGAGCGGCGGGGAAATGACTTTGGCGGCTGCTGCTAATGCCTTATAATTGGCACGAGGAGACGCTCGCTCCGAACAATTACGAGCCGCTGGATCTCCAAGCTCCGCTGGGGGAGTCGGGGCCGGGTCGCCGTCATGTTGGGAACTTCAGCCTGCAGTGTTGTACATATTTAGCTGCTTGTTTCAAAGCAGGCAGCTGCTGCCTGAAGGCGTCACATTCAGGAGGTTTTCCTCACATCAACGACCAAACAGCAGCTCACTGTCTTCACTGTAATCTTCATTTCAATTCGAATGTTTGAGATGTTCACCTCTTTCTCCTGATCCGGAGGAGAAAGAGGTGAACAAAGTTCATATTAGTTTGATCAATTTGAGACTTTCACCTTATAAAAAACCATTCAGTCGTTTTTTGGCAATAACTTCACATTTTTTGGTGTTTAGAAATTGAGGCGTTTCAAAAAACCTCTCGATTGTTCGGTCAAATTCCGCTGTTACCTAGCAACCCAAGCAGAGGTCCGCCTGTCGCCTAGCAACCCATCCAGAGCTCCATCTGATGTTGACGGTTTTCCATCACTATGACAAATTTTGCTGGTTGTGCCAGAAGTTTTTGCGGTGAAAGACGATTTCGTTGATTTGAGATCATTTTCAATGACTATAATATTAATGCAAAAACACATTTAAAGGGTCAATAAACTTTAATTTCTAATGAAAATGTAACACCAGAACTGGAAGACATTTCAAATGTCCAAATTATATAAACCAAACATGAAACACAAATAAAACTAATCATGAATAAAATAAAACAGTCAGTCGATAGGATCAATTAACTCATTAATCGATAAGATGCTTCTCTGATCCAAACCAGTTTTCTTTCATCGGAGGGCGAAGGTTTGGGTCAATATTTTATGAATGTGTTGTGAAGTGGCTTTATGTAAATAAACTGAATCAAACCCTAACCCTAACCCTGACCCTGACCCTGACCCTCATCCTGACCCTGACCCTGACCCTCATCCTGACCCTCACCCTGACCCTCATCCTGACCCTCACCTGACCCTGACCCTCACCCTCACCCTCACCCTGACCCTGACCCTGACCCTGACTCTGACCCTCACCCTCACCCTCATCCTGACCCTGACCCTCACTCTGACTCTAACTCTTGCGCTGGAGGATTTTTAGTTTCTAATGCAGCTTCATCCAGATGTTTTCTGTTTCACCATCCAGTTGAAGATTCCTTTTGTTTTGCACTGACTGGTTCAGCATCTTTTATCTCATCATTTATGAAAATATCTGCATTCTCATTCAGATGCAGCGGAGAAGACGCTCCGCGGTTCGTTTGTTCAGAAATAAGGCCGACATATGAAGTGTTTGTGGTAAAGCCGCTGCTGCAGGCGCAGTTTCCCTTCATCTCGGCCGTCCTCCAGCTCTGTTTGTTGAGCTGCAGCTCCATCCATCAGCGCCCGCAGGGAGGTTCTCAGTCTGTCGCCGGCTCCTCGTCTTAAAGCCTCGTCTCTCCGCTGGGGAATCCGCTGGAAGCAGCTTCCACGTCCCTCATGTGTGCTGCTGCTTTCAGCTCAGCGCCGCCGATGAATTATGGAGGCGAGCGTTACCGAGCGCATTCATCCCGTCTCCTCTTAGTTACTACATGGTTTAATTTTCATTTCAAAGGTTCATCTTGTCTCAGGTTCTGCAGGATCAGCAGAAACCTTAAAAAACTGTGGAAAAGGAAATGCATCCCGTCTTCGATTTGCTTTCCTCGTAGAAAAGACACAAAGACGAAACAATGGTGTCAAAACGTGAGTGGATCAGCCGAGTGCATCCAGATTCTTACAGGAAACAGTCAGACATGTAAAATCATGAGTGTTGATTAGAAACGTCTTGTTGCATTGGCAGATTATTTCAGTTGTAACAATATAGTTTATCATGTTTTTAGTGAAATAATCTGGCAAAGGAACAAGAACTTTTTCATCAATATTGAGGAATTATTGGCTCAAAATAACCTCTTATTATCTTGCTGAGAGAACAAAATATCTTTAGTTTTTGCTAAGATATTTGCACCAAAACTTGACCAAAAATACTGGATTTTGTGCTTTTGCAGTGATCAAAGAAAAACAATGGCTCAAGCAGGTTTTTCATTTAATCTGTATACAACTGACTGATCTTCAAGAATTTGTTCTTGCATTGCAATTATATTACTTAAAAATGGAATCAGAACAACAATATTATCGTTTATCGAGTTTGTTTTCTGGGATGATTTAGTCCTGGCCATGACATCGTGATATAAATATCACTGCAGCTTTGAAGGTGGAATAGTTTCAGTAAATACTTCATTCTGGATCTTTGAGATCACAGGTTGGACTTCCTGCCTGCTGCAGGACCGACTCATCGAACGCGGCTGCAGGTTTTGGGTCAGTGTGTCGGGGAGCTTTGTGACAGACTGCGCTCTGAGTTTGGGAAGGAAATTTCTTAGCTGCTCCTCAGAGCTGCAGAAGGATGTCGAGTCAATCAAACATTTATTTTTAGTGGTTTCATAAGGCTTACCGAATGACTGCGCCATGAATTATGATTTATTATTTAAACTAACGCTTAGAACAGTCTGTACAAGAATCTCTGTTTGCAACTAGTATATCTACTTGAGTTCTTGTTTGCAAACATTTGCTGATACCTGCAGTCAGTCCAGCTTATGTATAAAATTCATCTAAAAACAGAAAACGGTTGACCAAAGTGCAATAATAAAGACAGAGGAGTGAATGGTCTGTGCAAACTCCTGCTTGGACAAAGTAATCTCTACTTTGACGTGTGTTGAATCTAAGACGGCCATCTTAGATTTGTGGCTGTGGATTTTAAATATGGAGTCAAAGATTTACCTGCTGGGCTCCAGATGGACCATTTGAGCAGAATAATGACTTCAGTCTTCTGTGATGCGTCTGTAAATTAGAAAAGATGAGGAAACAAATTAGATTTGCAAAAGATTTTCGAACAGTGACACAAATATTTTCTTAAAGGAGCAGTACCGTGTTTTTATAGCATAATCAATTAGCTATGTTAGCTTCAGCTGTTCTGAAAATGCTACATATATCAAATATGACTTAAAAGTAATTAGACTTCTTAAATTAGGCGTCTGTCTCTTTAAGAAACTCCTGCTTGTTCTGAAGCTTCGGCTTCACAAAGTCATCACAACATGGCTCCTCTTTTAACCTGAGAAATAATGACCTCAGTAGATCCACCAGGTGTTTGCTGATTGCTGCTGGCTAGTCTGAAGGAGCTGAGTGGGGGAGGAGCTGCGCCTCGAAGGCGGGGCTAGGTCCACCCAGGCGTTTTGGACAGCTGAATGGTTGCCATGGAGATTAAAGGATTTCTCAAACATCTATGAAGGAATCAGATCATTGCTGCAGGAACGTTTCTGATGAGGGAAAAACTTTAACACATGATGTAAAGCTAAAAAACAGTTGACTCTACACGATATTCCCCTTTAAAATGAAATAAAGTAACAAAGTGAGAAATTAGACGTTTTACAGGGTGAGTATCATGGTTTGTTCGGGTCTGGTCTCATTAAGTTTTGGGTTTTTTGTTGAAATGTTGATTTGTTTCCTGAAACGGGGAAGTTCTTCTTCCTCTCGTCCTGCAGAGCCTCTGCTAACAGGAGGCTGCGGTTTGTTAGCGTCTCTCTGAAATATGAAGGGAATGTTTGTGGTTTTTCCTGGAGGATTAATTCTGCCGGACAGTCGGAGAAACAACAGGCGTTCGCTGCAGAGCGTTTTTCTGCTGATGAAGGTTTTTGTTTTCCAGATTTAGACTCAGATGATCAATGAAATCAACCGGATCGTTTGTTTTTTTCTGTCTTCTGCGGCGTGCGTGACTCTGTGCACAGTGTTCAGGTTTTCCCCTGTGGTGGGACGCAGACTTTACGAGCTTTATCTCACACCATCAGGAGCAGAGGGAGGCTGACTGCTGAGTGAACTCCTGAAAACATGGTCTAGTTCTACTGTGTTAAGTTTATCTTCACTACCAATCACAGGCAGTTTCCGTTGTGGTGATAAAATTATCACCACAAATCTTCCAGTGGATTTGAGAAGAAATAATTTGTCACATTTTCTGAAACCATGCAGTCGGAGTTTTCACATCCGGAGGAAGAGTCGCTGTAAAGTCAGCCAAAGCCTGGGCTTTTCAAATAATTTAATTTACTTTTAAATGAGTAAGGCTGGTTTCCATGTTTCAAGATCCAAAATCATGCAAATATCCTAGAAATGCTACACAATAATCCAAAATGAAAAATAAGTTTCTGCTTATTTCTGTCTTCCAGGTTTGTCAGCAGCTGTGAAGAAGACGCACGCTTGTAAGTTTACTTTTTATATAGGAATATATGGATTTATTTATTTTTGCACTTTTATGAAATATTTAGCTCTTTCTCTAAGAAGAGCAAAGATAAAACAATTTTTCAGTCATAAAAATGGATGTTTATTGAACCACGGAGAAAATGGTTCCAAAGAACAATTAACAGAATAAAATCTGATTCTAATACTGAAAAAACCTGATGTGGTGCAGAATTAACCGGCAGAATTATTGCAGACACAAACACTCACAATATCGGTGTAAAAAGTCTTAGAATCTACAAAGTAGAACAAATAGAACAAAAACCTAAAGTTAAATAAATTTGTACATAAATGGGTAAATTAATGTTACAGAAAGTTACGGACAACCCAGACCATTTTTTTCATTAGACTGTCTCAGGAAAACAGAATGTCTTCAGTCAGAGGCTTCTTCAGACTCACTGTAAACAGACTGCTACAGGAGAGCTTTCCCTCTCTATGAAGAATTTGAATTAATGTAAGTTCCTTTAACTTCCCTTTGGGATCAATAACGTATTTTGGCATTTGAACATAAAACAATGTGTAACTTTTAGTCAGTAGAAATACTATTTTATTAAAAAATAAGTTACACTTTAGTAATAAATCTGAGTAAAAGATTAAAATAAAAAAACAATGCAGGCTTTCTCTGATTGGCCCAGAGGGTGTGGGTGGGGCTTTCGGAACGCCGGGGGCGTGGTCAGCGCGATGACGACACAGCCACTCGCGTCCTCATGCTGTGCGCAGCAGCCAGAGGATGACAGAGCGGGAGGAGAGCGGCGCGGCTCGCACGCAGCTCCCTCCATCAGTCTGGATTATCCTGAATATGTATTTTGTCATTTCCGCCATGAAAGGTGAGTCCTGCCGGCTGCTGCTGCTCCGGGTGTTTCTGTCGCTTCCTGTTGGAGCCGCTGGTTGCTGACAGCGGCGCCCCGCAGCGCCACGCAGCGCCCCGCAGCGCCACGCGCCGCGCCGCTTATTTTGGGAGTCAGACTTTAAAGGAGAGAGAGACGTGAGACGGTGAATGTTCTGGAAGTGTTTCTCAGGTCGAGGCTGTTTTCCTCCAGGCGTTTTGGTCTGAATCTCACCAACTCCTGACTTCCTGTGCGATAAGCAGAAGAGACAAAGTCAACATGTCTGCTGCGATGCATGTTGTGATAACGGTGAAAGTCACGATGTTTGATGCAAAAGTTCATTGTGATAAACAATAATATTGTTGTCTCAAGTTTTATAATGCTAATAATGCAAAAACACTTTCCCAAAGATTAATAAACTTTTCATCGTAATGACACTGAACAGGAAGTCACGTTAAATAAATAAAAACAAATAAAATAAAAACAAATAAAATGAACTGAGTCTTCAGAAAATGACTGGATGAGACCAGACTGAAGACTTTTATCATCCAGGTATTAAAATAGAGAAAAGTAAAATGATCGATAATGTAAATGGAAAGTATTGAGCTGGTTTGAATTTATTAATTGATTTATTGATTATTCGTTATTATGTCTGTCACTGTGTGTCACAGTAATTACAGCCCCACAAACACAAATAATGCACTTGAAAAACGTTCCCATGTGTAACTCTCCGTCTTCAGGATGCCGGTGTGATTTGGTAACTGCATTTTTAAATTTATTGGTTCGTTGAACAAACAGTGGAGAAAATAATCAAACTAAGAATGCCGACGATGAGGGCACTTTTGTTTTATTAAACACCATTAATTGGAATTTATTATGGTAAACGATCAAACAAACAGAAGAAATACTTTGTATTATCTTGGAGTTTTTGTATCAGTTTGTTATTTGCAAAGCAGTAAACAGAGAAACAGGCTGATGTGTGAGAGTTTCAGCACAAAGTGAAGAAACAAAATGTGTGAAGTTTGTCCAGGTGTGAGCATCTCCACCGAATCAACTGAATTGCATATTTTTTGAAGTGCATCTTTTGCTTTCCGACTTCAGATGGTTTTATTCTGGGACCTTGTTGTAGTTTGTGGTCTGTAAAGAGACGAGATGCTTCCAGGTGGTTTTCCTTCACTTTGCTCTTAGAAAACTGATTTAGGGAGGGAATGTGCAAAGAGAGTAAGATATTTACCACTGAAAGCCTCTCAGCTGAACCCCGTTTCTTTATTCTTTTCATTTTTAACTGAACACTAATGTTTTTTACTCTTCATTTTTATTTTTCATGTTATTCATTTATTTATAAACAAACACCATTTCTTAATTTTTCATTTAAACTACCATATTTCTCGGACTATAAGTTGCTACTTTTTTCTCCATGCAGCTTATAATTTTTTTATTTTATAAATTTTTTTTTAATAATGGAAGCCCTCTTTAGTAAATCTGAACTATACGTTGAGGATAAACTAACTTCCTGTTGAAAACCGTTTTAGTACGTTGCGTTTTGCTCCTGCAGGTTCTGCTGATGCCGTTTCGTTAGTTTTGTCGTCCCGTCCAGAGTTTCAGCAGCAGGAGGCGTTCAGCCAGCTTGTTATGTCAGAGGATTACAACAGCCAGGAGATTATTTAACTGTTACTGGGAGGAAGAGGAGGAGGAGGAGGAGGAGGAGGAAGAGGAAGAGGTGACATCATTTCAGCCTCAATAACTGAAATATGAGAAAATGTATTTATGACCTTAGAAATATCTCCCCTTCAATTTTACCCCTTCATGTTTGGCAATTTTCAATAATAAATAACTGAATAAACATTTAAAGTGCAAGAAATGAACTGAATAATAAAATAAAGTCACATTTTGTTAATATAACCAAGAAAAAGCTGATGTTGCCTAAAATCGTGCAGAAGAGCTGATGATTTTCAGGATTTATCCACATCCACATGCAGCTGTTGTTATTCAGGCTTAAATGGGAGCAAAATGTTGTCATCCAGGAATTATTCATGGCTTTGCTTCATATGTTCTTGTTTCTTAAGCCTCTTTATTAATTAATCCAGTTTGCTTGTGGTGCGTTCAAGTGCACCCAGGATTTACCGACTTCCATCTTTACTCTGATGGTTTCTGCGGCTCTTGGTTTGCAGTCGTGAGAAAAGACTCGGAAACTGAAGGCAGATTTGAGGCAGGAGGCTGTTTTTGTTGTTGCAGGGAAACCTCGACTCGTTTCAGATCCTCGGCGCCGTCTGCGCAGCCGTCTTTGATCTGAACGTTATTATTTCTTTAGAGCTCAGTTTGAGATAATTTATCCATCAGGGAATCGCTGCGCCCGAGCCTCAGCGTTTCTGGAGTGAGCAGCGGTGGCTGTCGTGAAGTTCTTCCTGCTCATTAGGCTCCACTTAGCGCCGCTATCCTGTTAATTACACTTTCTGCAGCAGCAACCGAGTGCGGCGTCCACAGGGAGCAAATTTTAAAGTTCAAGTGTTGGATGCAGAATAAATCGTCTGTTTCAAGCTGCAGCACTGCAACAATATCAGTTTACTGGCTTATCAGGCTGCAGGCCATCGGCTGAAGAAGGAATCTACAAAGGTTCTTGGTAAAATGGGAACAAAATGCTTATTTCAAAAGATTTAAGAGGGAAACAAACAGCTGATTTCTATGCATTAATTAGTCATCTGCATACAGGTGCATAGATTTGAATGCATATGTGAACGCCAAGTGGACCAGAGACCGCTCCAAAAGCAGGAAGCGGACTGCAGCGCAGGGCATTCTGGGTAAATACAACCAAAACAAATGCATTAACTTAGCATTAGCGAAAGAAATGTCTTGTGGTCTTTAACTAAAGACAAGAGAGAAATCCTACAACCGCTAAAATCTGACACCTCCATCTGTTTCCATGTGGAAGGAAGTTTTTACTCAGTGTCTTCAGAGGCTTTTGGGTCGTTTCCTTCAGTGGTTCTTGGTGCAGCGCCCCCACAGGCCAGGAGGGGAACAGGCTGGTTTGACTCAGAGCAGCTGGAGATGCAGCCGATGTTTTGGATCTATCAGACTGTCAGATGGCAAAACATCCTCGACGGAGAAAAACTCTTAAATTTGCCGTCAAGCTTCCCAAAACGTGACGTGAAACCGTCTTTTCCTGCAGTGGTCAGAGAAACGGTCAACAGGTGGAACTGATAGAAACCAGGGCCAGCTGAGTTTCAGGCTTTTTTGGAGCAGAAACTTTATAACGTTGCTGATGAGTTTTTACTCTCTAAGCTTTATGTTTAATATTGTGGTAAAAGATTGTAATAAAAGACACTGAAATTAAGATTAAACCAATGCCTACGCTGAATTAGGCAGTGGTTTAATCTTAATTAAACCAATTATAGCACATGGGAACACGGATTAGAGAAAGCAGATTTGTGGCTTTACATTCTGGAGGTTTTTGAATCGGCTCGTTTTCCAGGCACCAAAAACCATGAACTTGTCTCCAAAAAACAGCTTGATGTTTTTTTTAAGAGCTTTGACTGTTTTTAGAAGCAGTCGAGACTCAAATGGAAGAACAAAACGTAAATTTTGCATAATAGGTCCCCTTTAATCTGCAGATAAAACTCAGAAAATGTCTTTTTTGCTCCTGACTGCAGTCTGGCTCCGTCTCAGATCTCCTCTCAGTGCGACTGCAGCAGCAGCAGCCTGGGAAGACTCGATGGAAGAGCGATCTGAGCGGAGGGATGATGAAAACGGGAGCAGGTCCAGCAGCCTGCGCTCAAAGCCATTCAGTCAAACAGCGGCTCTGCGTGCGCCGCTGTTTGACGAGAGTTTTCGCTGCAGATTCAGGAGCAGAACATGAAAGTTTCGGGTTGGGCTGACAGACGGCGCTCTGACGGCTGACGGGTCATTAAAACGAGTTTCCCTACAGATTGACTCGTGTAAAAACTCACCAGAGAGGAATCGTACTTTTTCAATCAAAACTCTCAGCTACATCAGACGGAGATGTTCTCAGCCTGAATTATGTACAAAAAACAAACCCTGAAAAGGAATAAATTCATTATTCGAATGGTTCACTGAAGTTTAGAAAAAAATCCTCTGCAAATAATATGAGATGATAATGAATAATATAAACACTGAGAGACGATACCACAATATTTTGTGGCATCATTGTAATAACAAAAATAGTGACAGTAAGAATAATTTATCATGTCTTTCAAAGACATCTATATGACTGTGACACATCAATTAAAGGCTCAGAAACACAAACACTGTTAAAAACTTTTCCTTTTCTAATACACTTCCTTATAGCTCCAACATGACGGAGTCATCACATTTCCAAATTTGATTTGGAAACCAAAATAAATCTGATTTGTTGAATAAACAGTGGAGAAAATAATCAAACTAACAGTCCTGATGACACAGACAGTTTGGGGATTTTAAGCAGGATTAACTGGGATTTATCAAAGTGATTAATCAAAATTATGATAAGAAATTATCAAGATAAATGATAAATGATGTGGTAATTAAGCCGGTCACATTAGCAATTAAAGTTGATTGATTTTTGAGAATGTGTTCATTTTTATTATGGCATTATTACCATTTTATTACTTAAAAATGATCTAAAAGCAACAATATTATTGTTTACTGCAAAACTCGCAGGACAATTCATCATCCAGTAAATATTTTATTTTAACAAGTTTAATTTTATCTGCATTTGATTGTATTTTCAAAATTATTGATTGGTGGAAAAATAAGTAAGAATCCTGACAATACTGACAGTTTCCTGATTTTTTAAACAGCATTAACTGGATTTTATCGTAACAATAAATCAAAATGACTATAATAAGATACGTATCACGATAAATGAGATCCGATAAATGCCCAGGCCTTTTTATTTCTGCTGCAGTAAAATGTGAATAGTGTTTTTGTTTTTCTAAATGCGACCGAACCCAAGGTTATCCTCAGACCCCCACCTTCCTCTCATCAGTTAGACTCCTCTTCCTCGTCGGATGTTTTGTTATCAGCCGGAACAGAGAAAGCGGCGCGGCCTTCAAGGCTCGGCGGCGCCGTCCGAGGGGGAGGCTGCTGGATGCGAGAGCCCAATCAGAGGTCTGCAGCTGCACGTATAAATATCTGCTGCTCCCACATCGACTCTAATTTTAGGCGGAGGCTTTGTTCAACATCTGCTTTGATGTTGAAATGCTGAATTCAGGCGGGATTAACGTTCGGAGAGCTAATTACAGCAGAGAGGAGGCTGCAGCGTCTGAGGCTTCGCCTGCGTTTATGGGGTTTTCATAAATCTGTTAATATTTTTTAAAGTTGGTCTCAGAGCATCATCCTGCCACATCTCATCCAGATGACGAGGCTTTGTGCTCTGCAATGATTTCTGGATGGATGTTGATGCATGAATGTATCCCCTGGAGCTGTAAAGTTGTTGTGAAAAGGTTAGGAAGCTCCCACAGCTTAGCATCCAGGAGCAGCAAAAGCCAGGCGGGCGACTAGCTGGGCACCAAAACCCGAGCTAACGGCACTTCTATGACCCCGAGCGCAGGACAAGGCCGGGAAAACAGA
Source organism: Poeciliopsis gracilis (assembly GCA_911649635.1). Taxonomy (NCBI): domain Eukaryota; kingdom Metazoa; phylum Chordata; class Actinopteri; order Cyprinodontiformes; family Poeciliidae; genus Poeciliopsis; species Poeciliopsis gracilis. The sequence goes on from CAJVRI010001162.1 coordinate 9,427,113, forward strand.
AACAGCAACTCCACTGTTGCTAAAGCGCTTCACAAACATATCTAGCTAAAGCTAATGCTAAGATGAAAAACAAACATAGTATCTAGCTGAAGCTAATGCTAAGATAAAAATGCTATCCCAACATAGTATCTAGCTGAAGCTAATGCTAAATTGCTATACCAACATGGCATGTAGCAAAAAGCGCTACACAATAATTAGCTCCACTGTTAGCGTGTTAGCAGTTGGCAGTACCGACCCGCTGTGGCAGCCTGGATGCATCGGGACGGGCGGGGCGGCCACAGAACCGGTCCACATGTAATTGTAGATGACATTTTATATCCTTTTAGAGGCAGCATGCCGATCCTCAGATCCAAACTGAATTTATTACATCTATGAAGCAAACATACAAGTTCTGATCCCGGAACGTAAAGTCAGGCTGAGAAGGAGTGTTTGATACGTCAGATCAACCGATTCTTTGTTGTCTGTGGTTGAAAACTTTCCTGTTTGTTGTGTTAATATTGCTGCTCTTACATAACGTCCCTCTGCTTAATATAGCATCTGAGAGGCGAGCTGTCACTCTGAGAGTATAAATACACTCAGTCAGGTTGGCTTTGAGCTCTCTGACAGCGCTGACACTTTATCGGAACCGTTTGGGTCCTTTATCAGAGAATCAAGGCCTTAAAACAATGTTTACAGCATTTCCACACTAATTATTCTCCCTGTTGTCATATAAAAAATACCTCAAAACAGGTTGGAAATGATGTGAAATGTCTACATATAACTTAAACAAAAAGAATTAGAAACAGAGCCGAAGTTTATTACATAATATTAAATAATAAATAACAAAAAAATCACAAGATAAAGTTATAATATTACGAGAATAAGGTCAAAATAATATGAATTTATTGTAATTTTATTTCATATTTTTGAGCGTGGCCCTAATAATCAGTTGCAGAATTTAAAGCTGGGATGTTCTCGACTGAACTTGTTTTTCTGTTTCCCTGTTTGGTTTTTATACAATTATAGTTGAAATTTGATATTATTTAAAGATTTCTACCATGAAATGACGATCTTGAGATGAGATTATGTCACAAATTTATACACCAAAGTGTTGTAATTTCTTCCACTCCTGTCTGATTAAAGGAGGAGTGATGCTGTGGGCTTCTCCATTCATAAACTTTCTGTTTATTTAAAAAAGAGAAATAATCAATAAGCTCCACAGGCCTCAATGTTTCAAACAGGAATCGGTATTAACTGTGTTGGATTAACTGTTGGGAGTTTGTTAAGTTTTTTTTGTCCGACTGTTTCTTTTCTGCAGCTCAGATCGAGATCATCCCCTGCAAGATCTGTGGAGATAAATCCTCTGGGATCCACTATGGCGTCATTACCTGCGAGGGCTGCAAGGTAAGATTCATTTGATCCCGAACCTTTTGCTCTTAACTCTTCCTTGATTTCCAGGCATAAATTCAGAAACATGTAATTCCTTGGCGAGTTTCAGATCTTCCTCCTTCCAACAAGAAAAGGAGGCTCTAATTAAAATGAAAGCACTGAAGCTAATCCTACGATGCGTTAAACCTGTTCAGTCGCTTTAATCCAACTCCAGTCCGTTTCCTTAGAAAGTCCGGTTCGGATAAAAAGAATCAAACCTCGGTCTCAGTTCGGTTGAAATGAACTTGATTCAGTTTGAATGAATATGTGAACGCCAAGCAGACTACAGACCGCTTCAAAAGCAGGAAGTGGAGTACAGTGCAGGGCATTCTGGGTAAATACAACCAAAACAAACGTGTTAGCCTGCAGCTAAATGCTAAAGAGAAATCCTCCAGCCGCTAAAATCTGATGCTACTTCATGTCGTTTGATCAGATCATTTCACAAATTGGAATTACAAAAATGAATTTGCTTATTAGAAATACGCTAATTTTGAAAACATGTTTTTTGATAAAACATTTTGGATGAGGTTTTTTTTTTTTAACTGTATCAAAATTAGTCTGCGACAGACTGGCGACCTGTCCAGGGTGAACCCCGCCTCTCGCCCGGAACGCAGCTGGAGATAGGCACCAGCAACGCCCGACCCCGTTAGGGAGAAGGGTGATGGAAAATGGATGGATGGATGGATGGATCAAAATTAGTGTGCTTCACTAAACTGCAACAGAAACTTTTTCCGGATCACATGAGTCACATGATCAACAACCAGATGTTACTACTGACAGAAACAACAAAGAAGAGGAAGAAGACAGGAAGTGGTCTGAGAATGAGGATTTTTAATGATTTATTACGTAAACAAACTTGTTTACATGGGAATGTGTTACGGTTTTTCCAACGGTACTGGAAAACAAAATTTTGCGCTCGTTATGGAAATGCAGCTGGTGTCTGAAGACACCAGCTGATTTTTGGTGTGAATGCGCCTTTAAAGATCTGACAATGAGTTGCACCTTCTCCTCATGGAGAATAGGAAAAAATAAAATCAAAGAATCAGTCAGGATGCAACTTAGAGGTAAACTGTTGCTGCCTTCCCCTTCCTCTGCCGCCCTGGGAAACCGCCCGAGTCCAGCTAGCTGCTCCTGCTTAGCTTTTGTTTACAGTTTCTGTGAGGATCTGAACTGTTAGCAGCTGCAGGCGTTTCCGTGTGGGTCATCAGTCACAAGGCTGCAGTCGCTCTGACAGCTGGAGGCTCGTCTAACAATCAGCCACTTCATGGAGGTTTCACTGAAGAAACGAGACACGCAAACACAAGACATGCTATCCAGCTCGAATATTGATCTACTAAGATCAATGTCCCGATTTATTAGTCAGTTGGAGACTTTTAATTATTTGGAGACTTTTCACTGATATTGTTTTACTTTTAGGCTGTAATTTGATCTGTTTAATTATGCAGATCTTTTATTATATTATGCTTCCTTGAACAGGTCAGGATCGATCTCTGGTCTATATAAAACATGTTCACATTTTTAGCACAAATCATCCTCATACATGAGATTTTAATCTATTTTGAGCTCCTTTCAGAATGAGCTGGTTTAGGGCATCTGTCACTTTAAATCCAAATAAACTGCTGTTGTCCACGCCCCAACTCAACATCAACATCTCACATACATGTTTGAAAAGCAGAAGTAGAGCCTCCTGCACAACCAACAATAAAGCAGCAAATAGGTTCTGGAAGGTAAATCAACAACAAAACACTAAAACAAGCTGACCAAATGTGCTGGAGCTCCACCTGGGTTGCTCGGTAACTGGGCTGGGCTGCACTGGGGTGGCTAGGTATCTTGGTTGGGCTTTGATGAGGTTGCTAGGTAATGGGGAAAGAGGCTTAACAACCAGAAAGTTTTTGAAATGGCTAATTTTCCAGACACCAAAAATTAACTTATTGTCAAAAAAACATTGGATGATTTTTTAAGTGCTTGGATTGGTTCCCAAATGGAAGAATGAAAACATCCTAAAAGTGAATTTTAAACACTCAGTCCCCTTTAAAACTTTGGTTCTGGTTCTGAAGAAGGCTCCTGTAAGCATTGTCTCTAAAGGATAACTTGAGTGTTTTACTTCTGGTCTCAGGGTTTCTTCAGGCGGAGTCAGCAGAGCAACGCCTCGTACTCGTGTCCACGGCAGAAAAACTGTCAGATCGACCGAACGAGCCGGAACCGCTGCCAGCACTGTCGGCTGCAGAAATGCCTGGCTGCCGGCATGTCCAGAGATGGTGAGACACACAGACCGAAAGAACCAACCAACCGACCCACCTAAACAACAACCGGCCCACCAAACACCAAGCGACCCACCAAACACCAGCCGACCCACCAAACACCAGCCGACCCACCAAACACCAGCCGACCCACCAAACACCAACCGACCCATCTAAACACCAACCGACCCACCAAACACCAACCGACCCACCCAAACACACAGCAAGGGGGGAAGTACGTACACTGCACCAGGAATAGTCCATCTTTCCTCGTCTTAGATCCGTGGGCAGCTGGTCCAGCAGGAGGCGCCAAAGGGCCTTCAGGCTTTAAGTTCTGCCACTTTTTGGACAATAAATCCAAATATTTCCCAGTTCCAAACATGAGTTAAATAGATATTTTCTCATCCCGCTCTCTGGCAGCCGTGAAGTTCGGCCGCATGTCGAAGAAGCAGCGGGACAGTTTGTACGCCGAGGTCCAGAAGCACCGGCTCCAGCAGCAACAGCAGGCGCCCAGCCGGACCTCCCCCAGCGTCGGCAGCCCCAGCCCGGACGAGGCCGAGTCGCCGTCCCCCCCGTACACGATTTGCTCTACGGGCCTTACGGACCCAGCAGACGACCCGGCCTGCTACACGGACCGGACCTCACCAGACGGAGGATCATTGACCTCCAAGGTCTGCAGCTGCAACTCCCTCATTTGATCTGATTAGCAACCATTTCTACATCAGTTGTGTTGCTGTGAGCAGGCGGACTCAGGAGCAGAAGACGCAAGATGTGGAGGTTTCTACCTGGACATCCAGCCGTCTCCGGACCAGTCCGGACTCGACATCAACGGAATCAAACCGGAGCCGCTGTACGACTACGGACATGGCGACGACTACTTCCCTTACTGTTCCTTCAGCAACGGAGGCGCTTCTCCAACCCTGACCTTGGCCGAACAAGGTGAGTCCACCGAACACGTTGAGGTGAGCCCACCGAACAAGGTGAGCCCACCGAACAAGGTGAGCCCACCGAACACGTTGAGTCCACCGAACAAGGTGAGCCCACCGGACACGGTGAGCTCACCGGACACCAACCAAACACAGTGAGAAAGCGGAAGCTGAACGCTGACTGCGGGCCGTTCAGCTGCAGGTCGGAGGCTCATTAAAACCTCAGTGTGGTAATTAGTTATCAACTTGTTTGTGGAAATCAGCTTCATTTTATTCTCCCTGGAGATTTTCTGAATGATAAACTCCAAAACTCACCAAACAGGAAGTGCATCATCATCATCCGACTGAAGCTTCGTCTCTTTCTCTGTTTTATTATATTATCTAAAAACAAAAAATTACTGCTACTTCAGCTTTATTCTCATCTAATTAACTGCATAAACACAAGTTTTCCCTCTAATTTCCATTCATGAATATTTATTTGGTAAAAAGAATAAAATAATGCTGACAGAAAAAATGGAGGTTTATTATAAATTATGCCATATTTTTATTTTTCAAGCAGATTTTCAATATTTCTGTTGAAGTTTCTTCTATGGACTTTCATTGCATTTTTAATAATTTTTATAATTATTTCTGTATTTCAGCTCATCAGATCAAAATAAATGATTTTAGAAATTTGGGATTTTTTCCACCAAACTTACTGCACCAACAAAACAACTGACCTGAAACGATTAATCAGATTTATATTGATTAATCGCTATTTGAAATAACCGTCAACTAATTTAGTAATTGATTAGTCATTAACTGGAGAATACGGACTCTAAAACATGCCAATAAAAGTGAACTCTGGTGCAGTTTGAATGCAAATGTGAACGCCAAGCAGACTGGAAACTGTTCCAAAAACAGGAAGTGGACTACAGCGCAGGGCATTCTGGGTAAATACAACCAGAACAAATGTGCTAGCTTAGCACTAGTGGGAAAAATAGCAGACGAGAAATCCCACAGCTGCCAAAACCTGATGCCTCCATTTTGTTTCCATCTGGTGAAACAGGAAGTTGCTCTCAGCATCTTCAGAGGTTTTAGTGTCGTTTCATTCAGTGGTTCTTGGTGCAGCGCCCCCACAGGCCAGGAGGGGAACAGGGGCTCAATGGGTTTGGGTCGGGTCTTGTTTGAAGTGTACTTTTCCACCAGAAACTGGACAAAACTCAGTAAGATTTTGTACTTTTGCAGTGTGATTTTATAATATATCTTTACTGAGCCTTTAGTTTCCTCTGAAAACGGTTCTGATCTGAACTGAAAGTGAGGGAAAAATAACAGAATCTGCCGACTTTAGCTCTGAATAATTCTGAACTATGTTTCTGTTTTGCTTCAGATCACTTGGCTCAAATCATCTGCAAGTCTCACCTGGAGACGTGTCAATACCTGAGGGAGGAGCTGCAGGAAATGAGCTGGCAGAGCTTCCTGCAGGAAGAGGTGGAGAAATATCAGAACAAGGTCCGTTCGCTCCATCCAGTAGCTTCTTGATAATGGTCTGACTTCCATTGGATGGAGCTCTGCTGGTGCCAAAAATATGTTTTGATGGTTTTAATTTTTTTCAGTTAAAAATATTTTTTTACGCTTGATTGGAGTTAAGTATGATATTTTCTTAGTGTTTTATTATAATTGGATAAAAATAAGCAATTTTAGACATGCAAAAATTAATTTATTAATGATCTGGACGAAGTAAGTAAAATCACAGGACAGTTTTTGTAGATGATCAATCAATCAATCAATCAATCAAATTTTATTTGTATAGCACATTTCAGCTACAAGGCATTTCAAAGTGCTTTACATCATAAACACAAAATACAACATAAAATAAAATAAAAATACAACATAAAATAAAATAAAAATACAACATAAAATAAAATAAAATACCACGGAATTTAAGCGCCTGTTACCGCCGGACTCCGCCGTCCGTTTAACCACGGGTATTCGCCGGGCCCCGTTGCCCACAACAGGAAAAGGTCTCAACCTACAACTTACATACTTATCCACAACGCCTGTTACCGCCGGACTCCGCCGTCCGTTTAACCACGGGTATTCGCCGGGCCCCGTTGCCCACAACAGGAAAAGGTCTCAACCTACAACTTACATACTTATCCACAAATGCAAATCCAAATACATATTACATTTCAAATACAGTTCTAAACAGGTGTGTTTTTAGTTGAGATTTAAAGGAAGTCAGGGTTTCTGCTGTTTTACAGTTTTCTGGAAGTTGGTTCCAAATTTTTGGTCCATAGATGCTGAAAGCTGCTTCTCCTCTTTTGGTTCTGGTTCTGGGGATGCAGAGCAGACCAGAACCAGAAGACCTGAGAGGTCTGGCAGGTTGATACAACAACAGCAGATCTTTAATGTATTGTGGTGCTAAACCGTTCAGTGATTTATAAACTAACAACAGTATTTTTAAAATCTATTCTTTGAGCTACAGGGAGCCAGTGGAGGGACTTTAAAACTGGTGTTATGTGCTCTATCTTCTTGGTTCTAGTAAGAACGCGAGCAGCAGCGTTTTGGATCAGCTGCAGCTGTTTGATTGATTTGTTGGACAGGCCTGTGAAGACGCTGTTACAATAATCAATGCGACTAAAGATAAAGGCATGGATGAGTTTCTCTAGATCTAGCTGAGACATCAGTCCTCTAATCCTGGAGATGTTCTTCAGGTGATAGAAGGCCGATTTTGTTACTGTCTTTATGTGGCTCTGGAGGTTCAAGTCCGAGTCCATCACTACTCCCAGATTTCGGGCCTGATCACTAGTTTTTAGATGTATTAACTGAAGCTGTGCATTGACTCTAGGTCGTTCCTCTTTAGGTCCAAAAAATAATTACTTCAGTTTTGTTTTTTGTTCAGTTGAAGAAAGTTTTGGCACATCCACACATTTATCTGTTCTAAGCATTTATTCAGTGATTGGATGGGTTCAGAGTCACCTGGTGACATCGTAATGTAGAGCTGTGTGTCATCCGCATAGTTATGGTAGCTAATATTATTTCCTGTTATGACCTGAGCTAGTGGGAGCATATAAATATTGAATAAGAGGGGTCCTAGGATTGAACCTTGGGGTACCCCACATGTGACCTTTGACCTCTTTTGATGAGAAGTTTCCAATTGAAACAAAGAAATCCCTGTTCTTTATGTAAGATTCAAGCCAGTCGAGCACCGAACCGGAGAGTCCAACCCGACTCTCCAGTCGATTCAGTAATATGTCATGGTCGACAGTGTCAAAAGCTGCACTGAGGTCCAACAGAACTAGCACCGTGGTTCTCCCACAGTCCGTATTTATATGGATGTCATTGAATACTTTTACGAGGGCAGTCTCTGTGCTGTGGTGAGCCCGAAAACCAGATTGGAAAGAGTCAAAGCAGTTGGTCATCATGAGGAAACTATTTAATTGTTTACACACAGTTTTTTCAATAATTTTGCTGATGAATGGGAGGTTGGAGATCGGCCTGTAATTCTGCAGTAGTGATTTGTCCAGATTGTTCTTTTTGATGTAGAGGTATTTCTTTTTACTTCTATAAATTTGCTATTGTTTTCTACAGCTGCATCAATCTTTGCGCTGGTAATGTGGATCTATCGTTTCCAAAAGTTTTCAGCCTTATTTACGGTATTCCTGAAAGGTTTATGTTCCGCATCATGTAAAGAAATTCTCAAAATCTTGCATTGTTACCACTTCAACTTTCAGCCTAAATTGAAGGACAAAATTCAAATTTTCTCTGGAACTAAAGCAGATGCTGTGATAATAAACTTCTGATGGAGTCTCCCAACCGTTTGATACCAAGATTATGGAAATGGTATGAAATGGGATTGGGGCCTCTGGAACAAAAAAAAAAAAATCTGTTTTTTTTTTCTTAGAATTTTGACTTTAATCAGAATTGGATTTGTGTCATTTTGAACACATAAAACCCTTAAATCAGCTCCACTTCAGCCCATTTTTGCTGTTGCGCCGTCTCTTTTCTGAAACGTCTCCCTGTTGTTCCCCGTCCAGCCACAGGAGGCGATGTGGCAGCTTTGTGCGGTGAAGATCACGGACGCCGTCCAGTACGTGGTGGAGTTCGCCAAGCGCATCGACGGCTTCATGGATCTCTGCCAGAACGACCAGATCGTGCTGCTGAAAGCTGGTGAGCAAAACCTTTAATCGATACTAAATCATTATTTCAGTAATCAATAATTTATCTAATTAATTGTTTCAGCCTAAATTGGCTATTTTTATTTATTGCTTAAATAAAGCTCTAGAGGAAATAAGTTAATAAAAATAAACCTCATCCACCATCAGAGGCTTCTGGATACTTTCAGTCATTTTGTTCTTTATTCCAATTGAAACTTTGCATGTCAATCAGTCAGTTTTATAAATCTGTTCCCTGTTGCTGGACTCTTTATTTTTCCTGGCAGGATCTCTAGAGGTCATCTTGGTCCGAATGTGTCGGGTTTTTGACTCTCAGAACAACACCGTCTACTTCGATGGGAAATTTGCAAGTCCTGACGTTTTCAAATCATTAGGTGAGCAACTCAATTATTTCGAAAATGTAAAAAGTATTTGTCTTTTCAATGTTTTTCTAATATCTCTGGGTTGAAAATTGCAGATTTAGACATTTGGATTTCCATTTATCATATTGTTTATCATTTATTGTGATAAATTTCTTTTTGTAATAATTCAGATTTATTATTGTTAGGCTGTTTAAAACCTCCCTAAACCGTCTGTTTTGTTGGGATCGTTATGTTTTACAATATTTCTACAGTTTGTTCAATAAAAGTACCAATAAATATGAATTAATTTGAAAATATGATTAGATGGAGTTAGTATGTGCAGTTTAATGATACAAATCACTTATTTTTGTGACTAAAGAAGTGAAGTACAAATGGGTCACTGCAAACAAATATGTTTGGTCTAGTTGTAATGTAGTTTTGTTTAAATGAACATTTGCACTGGAAACTAGACAGAAATACTTGGTAAGATTTTGTGTTTTTGCTTTAACTGATACTCAATAAGTATCATGTTCATCGTTATCACAATACCAGAAAATATTGTGTTGAAACTTTAAGAAATTAGCCGGAGTTAAATTTTAAATCTCTGTCAGTTTTTTAGAGTGAATCCTTTGCGTTTTTCCGTCAGGCTGCGATGATTTGATCTCGTCAGTGTTTGACTTCGCTCAGAGCCTGTGTTCGCTGCAGCTGACCGAAGAAGAGATCGCCCTGTTCTCCGCGTTCGTCCTGCTCTCTGCAGGTACGTCCTGCCTCCGCTCACGCCAACCGTTCTGTTTTTTAGTGTCTACCTGTGTGTTTACCTGGGTGCGTGCGTGTGTGTGTGTGTGCGTGTGCATGTGTGTGCTCATTGCAGACCGGTCGTGGCTGCGGGAGAAGCTGCAGGTGGAGAAGCTGCAGAGGAAAACCGAGTCGGCCCTGCAGCACGTCCTGCAGAAGCACCACAGAGACGACGGAGTCCTGGAGAAGGTAAGACGGAGAGCTAAACGTGCCAACAATATGTCTAACAATTTTCTGAGTTGAGGAAGATATTTTCGGTTTATGCTTCTTCCTGCTCCTTTTCATTCATAATTTCTTCCAGTTGAATTCTTCATATTTATTATTGAGTGAATGAAATAAAAAATAGACTGAAAATATTTCAAAGAAAGAGAAAAATCCAGCATGCTGAATGAAACTGAGGTTATGCTGCCTCCTAGTGGAAAATATCAGCAGTGCAACAAATTTAACTGTCATTACTAATCATTAATCATTATTATGATTTGTCTGTTTGATTAGAATAAACATAAGATCCAGTTAAAATAAAACACAATCAGTGCAACATTCTTTACACTTTGTGTTTATTTTCTAAACTATTAAGATTTTTTTTACTTTTGCATAAAAATACTGTATAAAATACTGTTCTTTAGTTCATTGATTTTCACTGACTGGATTTTGCTGCACTGCAAAAACAAAAAGGTATTTTTCTCCAGTTTCTACTACAAATATTACAGCTCTCCTCCAACGAGACAAAACTAAATGGAAGGTAACTAACTTTAGACTTTTTCCCTGAGCAGAACCTTTGGCTGCTCTCCTCTGTATTTTCCCAGGTTGGCCCTAAAACGCTTCATGGTCTCATTATTTCAGGAAAGTCTTTGTTTTGTTTTGCGTCTCCTGCTCAGCTGCGGTCCAAGGCGTCGGTGCTGCGCGCTCTCTGCAGCCTCCACTCGGAGAAGCTCGCGGCGTTCAGAACCGTCTACCCGGACGCGGTCCGAACGCTCTTCCCTCCGCTCTACAAGGAGCTGTTTGCTGCCGACCTGGATGGGGCTCTGCACTGAACGCCAGAACCGGTCCGGTCACCGCAGGACTAATCCTGAGGAATCAGTTTATGGTTGCACCACTGCACTGATCCGGGAGCAGCGGCACCTGGAGGTTCTGGTGCTGGAAACATGTGGACTACTGCAGAACTGCTGACCGAGCAAAACACGTCTGAGCTACTGATCCATCCTGAAACTTGAGGCTTTTATACAGAAAAACCAGTTTCTTGTACAGATTGTTAAGCAGGTTTAGTTTCTTTCTCACTCTGATCCGTATTGAAGTTCAGCTAAAATAAATACATTTTAAAATAAATACAATTTATAAATAAAATAAATCCCAGAAACGACACCAAGCTCATTTATTCACCTGATGGATATGAACCCGGCTTCATGTTCGGCTTTCAGATTCAGTTTCCTCGACTCAAATATTAACAGCAAAATTTAACCAACAAAGAAAAGCAGGGTTCATTTTCCAAAGTTATGTTTTCTCCATTTAAATAATTTTTAAATGTCACAGTTTGCCTTCAACTAAATGTTTACTTCAGAGATAGCTATATAGTTAGTTTGCTAACTAAAAATTTAGCTTAAACCTCGCTGAGTGGTTAGCTAGCGCTGAGCTAATATCTCTAGTTTGCTACTTAAAAATGCTAAAGTTATTTAACGACCAAGCTAAATATTTAGTTGGCAAGAAAAGTAGCTAACTAGACTTTTAGCTCAGAACTAGCTAAATATTTACCATTCAAGTTAAATATTTAGTTTGAAACTGTGACATTACATAGAAATATATAAATGAGTGAAAAACATTTATGATGAAATAAATTGTCAGCAGCTGAAAATGTCCAAACAGCTTTCCGTAGATCAGCAGCCATGTTGTTCAGAGACGCAGCTGCAAGAGTGAAGAACCGATTTTCCCTCCGTTTTATCTAAATATGTTTTGCAGTCATTCAAAATGTTTAGCAGTTAAATATGTTTTGTGTCAGAGTTGCAAATCATTAACGTAAAAGATTTTCCAATGAATCTGAGAAACTAGGAATTTACTAATATTTTTAATGTTTTTGATAATTTGGCATTATACAAAGTGTTTCAATATTTCCAGATGAGGTTAAAGTTCACACAACCTTTCAGCTGCAATGATTAAAAAGCAAAAAACATTAAGATCCAACCTGGATTGTTTAAAATTGTCTAAAACATCATTATAAATAAACATGATAAGGATTAAATGTGTAGTTTTATAGATTTTAATCGTTTTTCATCCGTCCCAGCTGTTCCAACACAGAGCAGATCCAGAGTTTTAGTTTCAGATTTAATAAACTGCATTTCTGACTAAATATGTATCTAAATATTGATGTCCAAACTGATCCAGGTTCAAGGTTGAATCCTCAGAAATGCTCAGATTTTAGTCAAAATAAAATCAAGCAAATGTTTCCTTCCATTTTCCGCAAATATTCAGGTGAATAAATTATGATGTGATGAGTGTTTTTCTTTCAGTAATCAAAGAGATGAATTTATTTTGATGATCCTGACAATTGATTAAAAATTTAAAATATTACATTTAACACAGTTTGAGGATTTCGCTGCTGAATGTAACTACAAATTGTTAGCAGAAAATTATTTTTTTCTCTAAATGCTTGTGCACTAAAAGTAAACAATTTTTAAGGAATCTTGAAATCAAGCTAATTTTTGGTTTTATATTTGCTGCTGGTCTGCAGACAGCAGCAGCAGCAAAGCTGCAGCTCCCCCTGCTGGAACTGAAGCGCAACATACATTTTTCCTCCTCATTTTATTATTTTTCAATTTAATTTATAAATCATTCTTTCATTTAGTTTTTCTGTTGAATCAAAAACATGCAGCATCTCCACTCAGGTCAATATTTTTACTACCAATATATGAAAAATAAGCAATAAGTTGTAAGAAATTTTTTTTTATAATCAGTAAATATCACCTGTGAAACACTCAATAAATTATGAATATTTCCCATTTTTTGGATGCATAAACTATTTAAACCTAAATTAGGATCAAAACATGAAAGTCTGGATTCTTCTTCTTTGGTAGTTAAGGAAACAAGATTTTAAATTTGAATATTTCTGAATATAAAAAATAAATTGAAATTAATTTGCACTTTCTCTAAAACTACAAATGTCCAACAGCACGAGTCACTTTGTTCCATTAAGATTTTCATTTGTATGTAAAATAATCCAAATTAACAGCAAACTTTAAACAGAGATTCAAAACTCACATAATTCCACCAAACTTTTACTGTTAGAATATTAACTTAGATTCTGTTTTTATTGCTGATCCTAAAAGATTTTACAAACTGGATGTTTTTCTTCTGATACAGTAAAAATGGATCCAAAATGATTCATGAATCCCTTTCCTGCAAAAGAACAAATCGAACTACTTGCAGCTATGCATTAAACTATTTTTAAAAAAAATCACAATATAACTTTCAAAACCTGTATTATTTAATAGGTTATATCAATATTTGTTCAATACGTTTTGCAAAAGTTATATTGTTATATTTCTAGACTTAAACCAAGTTTTGAACTTTTGAAATTTCCAGTTTTTTTAAATAGAAAATAAAAAAATTTTTCTAGCATTTTCAAAATCAGAAATTTTGAGGTTTTTTGGCAAAAATTAACTTTTTATTTCTCTGTCTACAGTGGCCCAAATACGCCCCTGTAAATGCTTGCTATAAATGCAAATTAACAGAATAAAGACTCTCAAAATAAATTTGTGACACATAATTGTTTGTTAGCATAACCAGCTAATTAGCTAACTGCTGCATTTATCCGGACGAGGCGAAATCGAGCTGCTGAAACTCAAACTGAGCTTCAGAACTAGGAAGAACAGAAAATAACGTGACATTAAACGCAGCACGATTGGTGACTCAAGGCAAAATGTTGGTTGGTGCAACATTAGGATGGCAGAAATTTGGCCAGACCAACATGAAAGCAAATATTTATGCTGCCTCATATCAAAGCTGGTGGTGGCAGTATAGTGCTGTGGGGATATTTTCTTGGCACAACTTTAGGTGCTTTAGTATCAGATGATATTAACTATTTCACAGAGCTCAAATCATCTCGAACTGGATTCTTGAACATGGTTTAACCATCATCAAATGGTCAAACTGTACCTATTAAAGTGGCAAATAACTACTTTTCCAATGAAAATTAAACCTTTAAAAATATCAGAAAGAAGGAAAAAACATCTGTTTTACACACGGATAAGGATTTGTTGCTAAAATCGGCCGAATGTGCAGCAGTACAAACTAAAACAAAACATTAGCTTCTGTCCTGTGCTAAAACACAAATTCAGATATCTGGGTTTTATTTGCTGCTTTTGGTTTATTGTTGTGTTTAATTATAGCTCAATTTCGACCCAGTCAGTTTATGAAACATGATTTAAAATGCCTTTAACAAACAGCTGAGTGATGTAATCGTCATTACCTGCAGGAACTTTGCATAATCTCAGATTAAAAACAGCCAGATTAAGTTTATCTCATTGTGTCTAAATTAAACATTGTCCAAACATAAATATATTCTCTGCTGTGCTAGTTTTAGCTAAGCTATAAAGCTGACAGATTGGTCATTAGAACTTTAAATGGCTAATCAAAAAACAAAGCATAAATACAGCTTCAGTGGGCCACCATGCAGACGATGTGCTGCTAATTCAAACCACAGAACCACAGGTGAGCTAGGTTAGCATGTAGCAGCTAGCTAACTGGAACAGAGACACATTTTGTTTGCAGGATTTTCTTGTTCAGTTGTTCTTGAACTGAAAATCCTGAGTTCAAAGGATGTCGGGTGTATATAAATATAACTTTGTGCCTGTTTTATAAATGAAAGAAAGAATGTTGCTGCTAGCATTTAGCAGGCAGCATTCAGGCATCCATGCAGTTCAGTTTGTGTTTCTACATAAATCCAGTTGGTGTTTGATGCTGTTGGCTTTTATATCAGTGGAAGTTAACAATCCAGATATTTTAAGGTAATTTTTGCAGTTTGATGTTCTGAAAATAAAACATAAATTAATTAGATGAGCTTTGATAAGATTGTATTGATCGGTAACTGCCGGGACGTCGGCCACATTTCCCTCCTTTTTCCGTCCGACTCCGGCCAACAGAATAAATACGAAATCGCCTCGCAAATAATTCCTGACACTTGGAATACACAACCCACCAAATGATGCATTCCAACTAGTTCATTATGATATTAATATTGCACAAAGCGACAATATCTCCCTGATGAACTGCGGCGCCTAAATGCTGAGTGGATTTTTTCTGCTTGTTTTATTTAATGGATCTGACTGAACCCACTGGGGTGGCAAAATGCACTTGGATTTATTTTTGATTGACTTTTGCTTTTAACGGCTGGGAGCTTACAGGAGAAATCATAAATCAATTTTTCTTCTTTATTGGATCTGTGAGGCTACATAATTAGAGTTATCAAGATTTTCTAATTTAGAAAATTAGTAAATCTAAATTTTTTGATTTAGATTTTCTAAATGCATTTCTCCAAAATGTCTTACAAAGTTTCAAACTTTGGGCCAAAGGTGTCCAAAAAATGTTCTTCTACTTTTTTAACAATAAGCTAAGCATGCAATACTTTAACTAAAATATGCAGTTTTCAGATTTGTTGTTAGAAAGGCAGAAATTAAAATATTATAGATGAAAATTTTTAAAAAGAGTTCTGCAAATTCAGCTTATTAAAAGTAATTTTGCAGTTTAGTCAATCAGTAAAATCAGGTTGTTTTTTTAATGCTTGCTGTGATCAGCCAACTTTATTAAATTGATTAAAAGTCACTTTGAGAAAATGGAAAAAGTGTAATTATTCAAAGAAATAAATTGTGATATTTTCAATATTTTCTACTGTAGGAAGATTTTCATTTGTGATCATTTTGTCCTGATTAAAAATATAAAGTCTCCATTCACTGGGGCCCCAATTTGTATAATTCTTGAACTGAAGTCGGGGACCGCTCATGATCAGCCCCAGGGCCATAAATGGCCCCCGAACCAAATGTTGGACACCTATGTCTTTGTTAGCATTTTCTCTTTCTAATCATTCAGGTTTGGTTTTACTGCCAGATGTGAATGTTTGTGTGAAAACTTTCCGCTTATGCAGAATTAATTTTATTAAATGCCAATTAAAGCATCAGATTTTCCTGAAACAAAAGTTTCAAGTTTACGTCGTCGTTTGATTTGATTATTGTTACACTTCCTCAAACTTTTCAATTTTTCTTTTTACTAATTAATCCGATCATTTTGATAAAGCTCAGATAGTTTGGAAATGAAAAGTCAATGTTTTTCTTAAAAATAATGACATTTTCACAGCGACTGAATGTCAAACATCTGAATTTGCCACTTGTTGTTTTCTGTGAACAAACTCAAACATTTTATCTGCTCATTTTTACTAATCATTATTTATTTTATGTTGTTTATAAGGACAGTTTTTGTAGTTTACTGAAACTGCGAATTCAACCTTTGTGATCAGGGTATAAATTTAACTACATCACATTGTATGTTTTATTACTATCTAAGGCAATAAAGGAAAAAACAACTGATTTCTGTTCAAGTGGGTTTATTTGTCTTTTGGCATAAAGAAAAGCTTCGTTCACTGGGATCTGAACAGGAAATACGTTTTTATTTGTCATATTTTATCAGGTTTGTTGTGAATCAAACTGGATTTTATTAAAAAATAGTCACTGAGTTTCTGCATCATTGCAGTTCCGGTTCCCGCCAGTAGATGGCACTGCAGTTCAGCGGCGCTCACTGAAACGTGCAGCAGAGGAGTTTAGGTAAAACCTGCAGAGCACACACTGCTTGGCTGGTTTGTGTTTGTCAGGATTATGTTTTTTTGTCCCCTGTTGGTAAAATGACTGGAAGGAGAATCAAGATGCTTGTTTTGATTTAATATTTAAAGCTTCAGCTCCGAGTTCGGCTTCAGAAAACAGAGAAGCTGAGAGAAAAAACGGTTTTGTGTTTCTGAAGGTAGTTTTACTCAAATAAACGCTAAAACAGCTAATAAAATAAAACAATAAATAAAACATTCGGGTAAGAAGTCATTTCAGCAAACAGCTTTAAATGATGTCATGGTGTTGCTATGGAAACAGAGTCGGCAACCTGAAACATCCACCCATCCATCCATCCATCCATCCATCCATCCATCCATCCATCCATCCATCCATCCATCCATCCATCCATCCATCCATCCATCATCCATCCATCAGTCTGTTCAACCATTCATCCAACTGTTCCTCAGTTCATCCATCCATTCATTCATCAGTTCATCCATCCATCCATCCATCCATCCAGTCACCAGCAACCTACAAAAATTTTTTTCAAAAGTTTTGTGATTTTTTTTCTTGACAGTTTAATCCACTAATTAATATAATTTATTAATCATGTAGATCCATTCATCAATAGATTGCCATCCAGTTTGCAAAATCGATTACAGTTGATTTGGGGGAAATGAATAAATTAAGTTTATTTTCAACACTAAAAACAGGTTTTGGTTACTGTTACTGTATTTTCCATCAGCCTAAACTGGACCTGACTGTAGACAGAAAAAAGTTTCTGCCAAGCTGAAATTTTAAAATCCATCTCAAATATTTTCAAATTAAAAACAGGAAGATTTAAGAGTTTGATAAAACTCCTAAATCTGCTAAAACTTTCAGAGACGTTTTGGCAGAAATTTCCTTTTACTGTTTCTAAAATTTGCTGTTGTCGTTTTCAGCCAGTTTAATAAATGATTTAAAAGAGGATTTTGGTGCAAATGGCTCCCAGGAATCCTCGTTAGCTCTTAACGGGCCCCTCGCTGGCAGTTCTGCATCGACTCTGTTGCATTTTTCAAAAGCTTCTGTTGTTCAGGTTCCGGCCATATTTAAACAAAAACCTGCAGCCCGAACTGGGAGCTCTCCTGTGTGAAAAAGAGAACCAGGAAGACGATGTCCAACCCAAAAGACGAGCTCTTCAAGCTGCTGCTCCCCCCCAGCGAGGAGGACGAGCCGGGCGGCGATGGCTCTGCCTCGCCGAGGAGCAACCTGCGCCTGCAGGCCGGCGTACGGGAGACCGGCTTCAAACTGCCAACCAAAACCCGGCGCCCGGCCGAACTGGGCCCGGTGCTCATCAACAACTGGGTCACTAGCAGACCGAGCTCGTCCAGGAGCCTGAAAACGGCTTCTGGCCGTACAAGACACGAGTAAGTAAGTACCTGCAGGAGCGCCGGGCCGCCGTGGGAAGAATGTGGCCTAATCCAATCCGCTTGGTTTCCAGAAGCTGCCAGGAGGTGGACGACGGCGGCGACATCTACCCGACCGGCCGCTTGCCTCGGAGCTTCATCCTGAGCAAATCCATCCGCCAAGCCTTCAAGCTCTGACGCCTCAGGAAATAAAAGTGCTTGGATCCAAACATGTCAGGCTGGTTGTGTTGAAACGTAGCAGAGAAGCTTTACAAACGTGAGGCTCGGGGGCCAACGGAGGCCGCGCAGCGGAGTTTCTGCGGCCGTGAATGAAAATAATTTGTCCGGTCAGCAAAGGAGGATGAAGCAGATGGAGAATTATTTTCTTCAATTTTAGAACAAAGGTATGGACTAAAAATTAAAATCATTACATAAATGTTAGTTATTAGGACACGATAGAAAGCTAAGAAATGTTTTATTATAAATCATGACATTACATGGATGAAGTCATACTGGAAGAAAGTCAAAATAATGAGAATAAAGTTATAAAATAATGAGAATAAAGTCAAGAATAAAATAATAACATTAGCTGTATTTTATATTCTCTTATTGAGTAATATTAGAATAACGTCAAAAAAAATTAAGTAATAAAATTTTGGAGAAAAAGTCAATTGAAACTAGTCAATATAGAGAATCATAAAGATTTAAGAACTCTATGAAACAAAGTAATTTCACATTTATCGAGTCTGTTTTTAAACACACAAAGTGTTTTCACATAGAGGATGACCTGAATTATGTTTTTATTTCTGAGAATTTATTAAATCTTCAGTTTTATTCAATCAAACCCAAAATAGATGAAGTTTAATAACTACAATAATCTCCACATTCCTACATTTTATTTGTTTAAAATATTTCATGGTTGGTTTATTGTTGGGCATGAATACCAATGAACCTTTTGGTATTTTAAACCCTCAGAAGAAACCAAACGTCTTCATACCAGTGTTTCCGCTGCGGTTTCTGTGTGAAAGCATGAGATGCAGAGCCGGTGCCGCTGGTCCGGTTCTGATGCGTGTTTGCTCTCTGCCAGCTCGGATCCGTCTCGTTAAGCAGTCACACCTCCCAGAAGGCCGCGCTCTGCCCGCTCGCTGTTTGCCCGATAATTAGAGCCGCAGGCCCGGATGAAGCCGACTCTGTTTTTTACAGCCTGGCTGTGACTATGAAGGTTCTGCTGGTGTCCCGCTGCGCTGATCTGATCGGACCTAACAGAACCTGTCAGTTCCAGACACAACAGGAAGCAATTCAGCGATCAACAGGAATCTGCTTCTTCAGACACATTCCTGCAGGAATTTAAGTTTCTTTCCCTGATTTGAACCAAAACTCTTAAAACTGGAAGTAAGATTAGCTGCCGTTGACGCGCAGACGACGCTGAGCTTTACGTCTGAGAACAGAAGCAAAACTGAAGTTTTTGTCTTTGGACGCAAAGATCTAAAGTCAGCGCACAGATTCAGTTACTACTGCGAGAAACTACAGATCCCCGTCTCCATGGTTACTGTACCTTTAATGCAGAAATGTGGGTTTAATGAAAATTTGTTTAAAACCTGTTTAAAGGTTGTTTCCAAAGGTGTTTTTAATCCAACAGAAACTGAACAGCTGCGTTCACTCTGAGGCTAAATTGCGCCCAGGTGGACCAATCAGGCGCCTAATGAGGGAGGAAATCCCATCGCTTCTTTATTTCATACCTGCCTCTGTTGTTTCACCTTCACCATCCTGGTTCTCCTTTTCTCTGGTAAATATTTCTGCAGCTCTTCGTCTTCATTATTGCTCAGCTGCCAGTGGGATTTCTGTCCTCTTCTTCCTTAAATTGATACAAAACGAAGCTAAATTCACTGCATAAACGGGAGGAAATTGTCTGGGAATCATAAGCAAATCAAGGTCAAAGTTCACTGTTACCATTCAGAACTTTACCGCAGTTCGGAATGTCACTGTTTAATATTATAACTAATTTGAATCAAAAATAAAACATTTTGCTGAGCATCACCTGTACCTAAACACACATGTTGCCATGGAGACCGCCTAATGGTTTCCTGTTGCCCTCAGGCAAAATATTCACTTCATCATAATGGTGTTTTATTGCTCCTGGGCTACAGTTACAATTTTAGAAAGTTCATCTGCAAAAAAAAACCCGTCAAAGCAAAACAAACGTTAATTTGCAGTTTAACGATTGTTAAACTGCAAACTATTATTTTCTTCTAATAGATGATGCACTCCTTTAGCTCTCTTCTCTTAAATTCAGTTTATTATTCAGATTAGTTTGAAAAAGTCTCAAACTAACTCGGTGCAGCCTGCTAAGGGCCTTAAATAGAAAACTTCATAACTAATTTGAATCATAAACTGAACTTGGTGCCTTTTTGCAGTAGACCTGAAATCTGTCTGTATAATTGGACTGAAATGAACTTTTTTAGTAAAGTGCTTTGAGCCATTTGCTGTGAACTGCTGTGATATGAATGAACTGAATTGTATCTCTATGATCTCTCTCTGTTTGTTTGCCACCAGCGATATTTAAATCTCTTCATTTCTCAGGTAACGTTGTGGGAAACTCACTGGAGGAATCAGCTCAGCGGTTCTTCATGCTTTCAGCTGCCGTTTGAAGCTCAAACATGGCGAACCGTTGAGGCGAACGCTCCTGTTTGGATTCCTAATTCTGCAGTTTTAGTTCAGTGTGAAAGATGAAATCATCATCTGATCCTGTGCAGGTTTTCCAAACAGATAAATGCGACTTCAGATGAGCCATCAAAAAACAAACGCACTCAAGTAAAAGTAGGAAAATTAAGTCTCCCAATAAATTACGCAAGTAAGAGTAAAAAGTATTTGATTAAACAGATACTGAAAAACAGAGTAACTGCATATTCGTAACATCTGAAGTAACATTTAGAAATGTAAGTTTTGTATAAATTCTGGTATTTCAAAGACAAAATAATACAAGTAAACAATTAAAAAACTACAACAGAGGATTTAAATCAAATACGAGAATAAAATCATAAAATTAAGTTGAAATAAAGACATTATGTTCACTTTATTCTTGCAATATTATGACTTTTTTCTTACAATAAAATTAAATTAAATTAGAAGACTTAAGTCAAAAAAAATTACAAGAATATAGTTAAAATAAAATCAGAATAAAGACAAGATATTTAGAGAATTAAGTCATTATAAGAATCAAATTTGAAAGAGAATTAAGTCACAATATTACAACTTTATCCTTGTATTATTTTGACTTTACTCTCTTACGACCTTATTTTTTGTAATATTATGGCTTTATTATCTTGTTATTTAGACTTTAGTAATTTTATGACTTCATTCTTGTAGGACTGTTGCAAATAAGTATTTTAGTAATTGAGTAATCTATCGATTATTCGAGTAATCGGATAAAAGACATTTATGAAATAAAATATTGGTAAATCCGGCATAACAGCAGTGTAACTATCAGATATCAATATCAGTCTAATTTTCATATTTTTTGTAATTTAGAAAATGAACCTGTTAAGACGGCCGAACAAACCGAATATACTGGATGCCGTTTGTTCAGACCGGGATGACGTCTGTAACTGAAGCCTCGGCCGCCCGCCATGTTGAATCTGTCCTCCAGCTGTTTCAACCGTCCCGCTGCTCTTCCCGCCGGTCGCTCTGCACCAGCAGCTCAGGGCGGGAAAAGCTGCCGGACTCCCGGCAGCTTTTCCGGGAGTCAAAACCATGAAAACCCGGGACTTATCCATGAAAACCCGGGAATTATCACCACTCAGTAAAATCCCCACGGGACGTTATGCTGCTAACACTTAGCTTCCGTCAGCAACTCGGAGGCGGAAGTGAGAGCTCCGCGCAACGCTGATAATGTTCCGGCCGGAACAAGGCGCTAAATAATAAAACATAAACTAACGAAGCTCCGAGGCGGATCGAGGTACTGCAATCATTAGAGGAATCGTTTCAGCCCTGCAATCTTGTAATTTTTTATTTTACATTTTTAAAATATTTTTTATGTTTAAAAATATGCATATAATGATGAATGATATTTTGCTTATGTTCGCTTGACGTCCGGATTCCTCAGCAGACAGAAAACAGGATTGGAACAAAGATAGCGTATAAACAAGGGGTCTCACTTATGCATGAACTGCTGAAAACAATTTTTTCCTTTAAAATTGTTTTTTTCTTCATTCGCTGAAGCTACTCATAAACTTAAAGTACATTTAAAAACAAAAAAAAAAAAAACACAATTACTCAAGTGAATGTAATTGAATAAATGTAACCAGTAACCACCAGATCCAGACCTGCTGCTTAAACTCCTTCCCTCCATCTGCAGGCCGCAGGCATCCAGTCTGACCGTTTCCCGCTCAGCGTGACTTCCCAGAATCCCCTGTGGTGTGAGAAGAGAAGCAGCTCTGGTTTCTGATTGCACCGCCGCGTCTGAGTGGAGGTAAAGATCTGACACTGATCACTTCCTGCTGTGCTCTCACCTTCATCCTCCCCACTTTACTCTGCCTCCTCCATTTTCTCCTTCACAATGTTTTCATTTTGAACGTTGGACAAACTATAGACCTTCTAATGCATCACAGTTCACACATTAAATCTGCAGTAAGTAACTGTATTATGACGGTATAATACGAGACGGATAATTTCTGAAAAAAAATCTTTCTGCTCCATATCCTCCTTGAGTTACTGCTGAAGAAATGAACCAGAATCAACCAATCAGAGCCAAGAGGCGGGTCTTAATGCTGTCAATCAACTCTATGAACAGGCTCACGGATAAAATAACAAAGTGCTTCACAAAACATGTAGGAAAAGCAAATCAAACATAACATGAAATTAAATTAAAAGCCTGTGTGCACAAATAAGATTTTAGCTGCATTTTAAAATAATGTGTGGATGCAACGTTAAAAACAATGGGAGAGAATTCGGAAAGCAACAGCTTGAAACGACCAATCACTTTTCTATGGTTTCCAGGATATAAACTATCCTTTTCTACAGTTTCCAGCATTTAAAATGTAATTTTCGATGGTTTTCATTTGATCCTGCGGGTGGAACAATCCCCAGTAAACAGACAGATTTTCCTCTCTTCTACTACAGAGGATTAAAGATCGTCAAGGTCCGAATCACTATAAAGGAATCTAGGTCAACAACCTCTGTCAGGTGAACCTCTGTCAGTGTTTCCTGTTTTTTCTGCCAGCCATTTCTTTACAGTCAGAACTGCTCAAAACTTGTTACAGTAAAAACTGTTTAGTTTTTCCTGGGTTGTGGTTTTCATTCTGTGCAGACGGAGCTACAGTGGAACGGTTTAGCTCAAAGCTGAATCGTGTTGAAGTGGCTTAGTCAAAGCCTGGACCTGAATCAAAGTGAGAATATGTTTTAAAAATGTTATTTTGAAGAATCAGTGAAAAGTTCAGTATTTAGATTAGGAAAGTCCTTCAGCTTGAACTGCAGAAAAACATTTTTGAAAAAGTTTATCTCACGAAGGTTGAATATAAATGCACACCACACTTTTCAGATCTTCCCTTGTGAAATTGCGAAGAAAGTTGTTTTTTACACACTTTTAGCTGCAAACAGACGCATTTGCAGACCAACAAATCCAGGCAGGATTTCTATTGGAGTTTCTCTTTCTCTCTAAATGTCAGGTTTTAATCTGTATTTCCTCATAAATCATGTAGTTTCCTGTGTCAGGTTGTGGTTGGTATGCACACAGGTGTCTCCTCCGGCGGCGAAGGGCGACCAGAATACAAATACTTCTTAATTAAGGGCTAATTTCCCGCTCCATTGATTCCAGCTCCCACGTTGCTGCGCCGCTCCGCTCGGAGGATCAATGAGCACACAGGCTGAACCCCCAAAGCACATACATGTGAATTTGGCTGCAGGCGTTTCTTTTTATTATTATTATTTCTCTCCTGAAACCAGGATTTTTTTAGGTTTCATGGATTTGTTGTGGAGGTGAGTCAGAAAGGAGGACGGTTACAGAAACTCAGGATATCAATGAGGAGCGAAGATGCCTCGGGTTTATCAGCGGCTCGATGGTAACGGATCATAAATGCTTCATTGTATTTACAATCTGAGTTTCAAATTCTAATAAATAATAAATAAAGACCAAGATGATGGAAACAGGTGGAAATAGGTTCAAATAACAACAGAGTTTTAGGGTCATACTAAACAAATTAAACAATTGAGAAACAAATTATGAGAATAAACTCATGTGTATGGCCGGGGCCGAGTTGATTGACACCAAATTTGTTTGATTTGAAGAAGGTCGGGAGTTGACCTTTAATGACCTCTGCAAACATTCATTAATATCTTTACCATGATTGCGGCACATTGGAAAGTTTTTGCTGCATAACCTTTGACACTAATTTCTTTTGCTGTGTAAATGCTTGAAAATTTCATTTGAAATAAAAGGCGGCACAAAAAATATTTCACGGCACAAACGCAGCCGGGTTTTATGACACCCGCTCAGGTCTCATTCTGTTTTGAAGAATGAGGGGGGGGGGTGGGTTATTGACCTTTCATGACCTCTGAAAACATTAATTAATATTAAAATGGTTGCAGCACAAATGCTTAACAACAATTTAGATAGATTTGGTTAAAGTGGGGAGTCTGGTTGACCTTTTGACCTTTAAACTTTCAATAATGTCTTCAAAACAAGCAGCACAAACTGTTTTTTGCTGCACAAATGGATTGACACCAAATTTGTTTGAAGATGGAGCTGAGAGGTTAATAAAAGTTGTACATTAAACTTGGACAATAATTTACTTGCACTTTATAATATTGGATTTAATTTAGAAGTGAAGTAAAACTCTTCTGCTTTTGCTGGTTTTAGTCACCAGAAACGCTTCACAGTGGTGAAAGTTTGCAGGTTTATTAATCGTTGAGCCACAGAACAGCGTCTCATCTCATCTTTATGTGTTTATGTGAAAATCCTTGAAAAACAACAGATGGAGATTATTCACAGGAAGGCGACGCGTTGTCGGCGGGTCGGCGGCCTTCGCCCACGTTCTGCGGCTCAAACGTTTCAAACACTTTCAGACTGAAATAACTAATGAAAAGTGGGATTCCCAAAGTTGGAGAATGACAAGTTTAGCTTTCAGTCCTGATTCTTCAGCGTCTGAGAACCAAAACAAGCCAAACTTCTCCATTTAAGCCGACGACCCTCTCAGGTCTCATTTATCACAGCTTGTTGTGCTGCAGCAGAGAAAGCAATTCTTTAAAAGTTTAAAGGCTTCCCCGTCCTGGCAGGTTACAGCTCCATCACTTAGCGGCTGTCTGCCTGGACGCCAGGCCCCCCGCCTGCTGCACCAATCAGCCTGCTGTCCGTAACTGGATGCCACTCAGGGTGAAAGCGCCGCCCGGCTTTAGAAAAACACTCCATTTAACTCGCTTCGCTTCATGTTTACTCTGATTTTTAATCTGGGGCTTCAGCACAATCAGACCAAACAAATCAAACAGGATCTAAAATCCGTCTTTTCAGCCTGTTTATGCATCAAAAAAAGTCTGAGATTTACGGCTATTTATTGACTAGGTGTTTATTAAATCATCTCAAAATGTTTGAGGTTTTATTGATTGATTCTAGTTTGATTATTATTTTGTTCTTTCTTGTTCCTGCTGTAGTTTGGTCTTTCCTTGTGATTCTAGTTTATTATGTTTATTTGTTGGGTCTAGTTTTATTATGTTCCTTATGTCTCGTCATATTTTACTTAGATTCATTTATTAGACCTCTGTGTGCTCTCGCTCGCCCCTGGGCCACTTTCTCTCTTCTCTCACCTGCAACCTGTTTCTACTAATCAGTCTAATCAGTCATTTGTTCCGTGTTGTAATGATCCAGCTCCCCAGGATAAAAACAAAACTTCAACCCTATGTGAAGTTCCACTGCCTGGTTTTCCTGGATTTCTGTTTTTTGTTCTCCTCTGGCTCCCTGTGCTCCCCTCTTCTTCTTTTCCCACCTCAGCCTTTCTGCTTTTGGCTCGCCTTCAGTCAACATAAATCATGACAAAAATGAAATAAGTTATCTAATTTCCTTGTTTCTGAACAATACAATATAAAAGTTTTGGTGAAATTCCCAGATAAAAACGTTTCACTATAAGAAACTGTCTACCAGATTTTACTACTGGCGGAGACGACAAAGAAAACGACAGTATTCACATGTGAATCTAATTAGGCCCGAGCAGCTAAGCGCTGCGAAGGCCTATTGTATCTGTATTGTTTATTATTAGGCCCGAGCAGCTAAGCGCTGCGAAGGCCTATTGTATCTGTATTGTTTATTAGGCCCGAGCAGCTAAGCGCTGCGAAGGCCTATTGTATCTGTATTGTTTATTATTATTATTATTATTCTTCCACCCAAATGAATTGGCTTTTTGGGGGCTTTATCATATTCAAAAACTCACCAAACTTGGCGGAGGCCTTAAGCCTGTTTGAAAATTTCGTATTTTACGGTAGTTGCAAAAATTTCACAAGAAATGGCTCAACGGCGCCACCCAGAATTTCAAAAAACACCCTTTTCTACCCTCTGCTATTCACTTACTTCATCGTAGAGACATGAAATTTGGTACACTTGTAGAGCTCCTCAAGACGCACAAAATTTACAATTAATGTCATAGTGCAAGTATCACAGAAAGTCGGCCATTTTCGATTGAAGTTCCGATTTTGACCCTATTTTTGCCGTTTACAGCCTTTGTATTTGATCGAACTCCTCCTAGGGATTTCGATTGATCGGCTTCAAACTCGGTCAGTCTGTTCATAAGGCATGTCCCATCTAAAGTTATCAAAACGGTGAGTTTTTGAGTATGCTGAAGGGGGGTTAGCAGGGGTCAAAGTTCACCGACTCGCCATAAAAAAATAAACTGTTATATCTCCTACACAGAAACTCACAGAGGCACCAAAGTTACTGTGATTGATCATCATCGGGTCTCCTACAATACCCAATGGTCGAATGATGACATCACTTAGGCCACGCCCCCTGAGAACAGGAAGTGTCATGTTTTACTGTGAACGGTCGCTATCTGACCCCTTTGACCTCATCAACTTGAAACTGTACCCAGAGACAGAAGACATGTTGGTGTGTTGAGGATTCCAACCCTGACCAGCTAAGATGGAGCAGGTGGGCGTGGCGGCGTGGCGAAGTGACCTGTAACGCCACTGCCATACGTTTGGCTCTCAATTCCAGAGTTTCAGGCCGAGCTGCTCCAAACTCACTATGATGGGTCCTCTGCCACTCCCTGACAGGAATCCACCACAACAATTGGTGGGCGTGGCCTAATTTTTCTATAGCGCCCCCTAGAAAACTTTAAACGACCAGCCCCAAGCCATGCTTTAACCTACAATTACGAAACTTGTTACACATGTATATCTTTTTCAGGACGTACAAAAAAGTCTCTTGGAGCCATGGTCTAAACCCCACAGGAAGTCGGCCATTTTAGATTGAAGTTTGGATTTTGACCCCATTTTTGCCGTTTACAGCCCTCACATTTGATCGAACTCCTCCTAGAGATTTTGATTGATCGACTTCAAACTCGGTCAGTCTGTTGATAAGGCATGTCCCATTTAAAGTTATCAAAACGATGACTGTTTGAGACTGCTGAAGGGGGGTTACCAGGGGTCAAAGTTGACCTACTCGCCATGAAATAATAAACTGTTATATTTCTTACACAAAACCTCACAGAGGCACCAAAGTTTCAGTGATTGATCATCATCGGGTGTCCTACAATACCCTATGGTCGAATGATGACATCACTTAGGCCACGCCCCCCTGAGAACAGGAAGTGTCATGTTTTACTGTGAACGGTCGCTATCTGACCCCTTTAACCTCATCAACTTGAAACTGTACCCAGAGACAGAAGACATGTTGGTGTGTTGAGGATTCCAACCCCAACCAGCTAAGATGGAGCAGGTGGGCGTGGCGGCGTGGCAAACTTTGACAATTCGCCATCAAACATCAAGATTGAATAACTTCCAAATGCAAGATTACAGCTGCTTCACACTTACTATGTCTTTCTGCAGAACAGCCTTGAACACATTTACATTGTCACTTGATGAAATCACCTAAGCCCACCAAAACTGTAACACCAAAGCAGCCCATGAAATATAGGTTATGTTATGCAAGTAAACATATTAATTATTTAAATATACATGATTAGAATTGTTTGCTTTTTTTTACAAATAATTTTGTTTTGTGGCTTAGAGTACAAACATTCATTGATTTTTTGTTAGAAATAACGGGACGTCAGTGATCAGGAGTCACTGTTTAGAAACCATTTCCGTAATTCGCCACTTGGGGTCAGTCTTACTCCACCAATGAAACAACGCTCTTTCAGCACACGGATAAAGATGCATTTCGACAGTAGGGGTCAGTCTTACTCCACCAATGAAACAACGCTCTTTCAGCACACGGATAAAGATGATGAATTTCGACAGTATGGGGTCAGTCTTACTCCACCAATGACAAACATCGACAGGCGTACGGTCGCGAAGACTGTGGGAGAGCGTCCCCCAATGACTTTTTTCAGCCCTCCGATAATTTTTTGTTGGCTTAAAACACGGAGAAAATGTAGCGTTTTTGTTAATGACTGTTATTTACTACGGCAAGTAAATGCATCAATTTCACTCGCCTCTGCCTACTGGTCAGTCAAGGGCAAAAACAAATTTAAGCAATTTGATTGGTTATGAGCCGTACTGTAGTTGTGCCTGCTAGCTGCTACGTACTGGCAGTCGGCCGGCGGCCGTTCAGGGTCGAGGTTCGGCATTATACGCTGTGGACTGTAGTTTTTTTTTTTTTTTTTTTTTTTGCGTTGGAGCTGCTAACTTTTCCTGAACATTTTGCACGGACTTTGGAGCCATAGAACCGGACCACGCTTGACGTTTTGCTTCGGGTTTTGGAGCTACAGATCCGAACAACTTTCGTGAGCCGGAGCGGATTGTTGAAGCGGAGTTGGAGCAGTTTTATTGTTTAAAAACTCGTAACTCGCGGTGAGTAACGCTGATTATAGGAGCCGTCATGTTTTGTAACTCCGAGGACGATGCTAACCGAGTCCATTCAGGCCTGCAACGTTTTTAAAGCTAACGAAGCGCTTTACTAATTGAATAGAATGAATAGTGTGTTTCATACATAATAAATTGAGCCTTGTTTGTTGTTACAAGGCAAAGCACATTAATAGAGCACAGTTAACTTTCAGCACATCCGAACAGTAGCACAGGTTCAATCCCACCCATTAATTAGGTATTTATCACAGGAAGTGCTGCAACTAAATACGCCTAAACCCCAAGAGCAGCGGACTTCTTTTCCAGACGACGCTAAATAATAAGGACATGAAGCGAAGCCTCTCCATGAGGTTCACGGAAAGAGGACGGTGTTGATTCCCCAGGTTGAGGTGTTGCGATGCGCGCTACGAATAAGATGTTTTCGCACAATTTATTTATTTTTTCTTCACAGTTTTGTTAATAGTAAATAGGGTTAAATAATAATAACTCCAGAAGTTATTCTTTTCTTTGTTTACTTAAAGGAAAATGTGACGGTACGCAGAGTGCAGCTGCAGGCGCTGCTCCGTTCCACCAGTTTCCTCTAGGCGCCTGCAGTTCTAAACTTTTAACAGCAGGAAAGAGTTTTATACTCTTTTCCTGCTAAATGTTTTTATCATTTCCCCTCGTTTGAACTCTAAATATAAATGTCAAACGTTATTACTTCAATGAAAAACATTTAATTAAATTATTTTTTTGGTAGTGCTCCATAATAATAATGTCTATTTTTAGGAGTAGCTCCGCGGGTGACTGAAAAGGTCCCTGCAGGCGACCGGGTTGGTGACCCCTGGTTTAAAGTTTCGTTTGAAAGAGCTCTGAAAAAATCCTAAGTGTCTTATTAACGATTGATTGGGGTTATAATATTTAGTTGTAGCGCTTCCTGTGATTAATACCTATTTAATGAGTGGGATTGAGCCTGTGCTATTGTTCTAATGTGCTGACAGTTAACTGTGCTCTGCTAATGTGCTTTGCCCTTGGTTTATTATTTATAAACTGGAACATCTTCAACTTTAAAATTTTCCTCTGATTTTTAGAAGAAGGTTGAAATTGCACTGCATTAAATCTAAGTTGTAGTTAGCATGAAAGCATGTGGGCGTGGCTTAGTGTGAAACTGAATATTTGCCATGAAAGATGAAGATTAAATAACTTCCAAATGCAAGATGACAGCTGCACCAGACTTCCTAATTCTCTCTGCAGAACACATTTACATGGTGACTTCATGACATCACGTTAGCCCCGCCCACTTTTTAGCATAGCGTGAGCTGTTTTTCTGCTGTATATTTTACTGTTATTCTATCATTTATATGAGTTTTATGATCTGAAAACTGACTTAAAACGATAAAATGATGAACTCTGTGGAATGCTGGCTGCTGACTGAACCGCATTTGGCTGTAGAAATGGCGAACTGCAGTTCTTCGCCATGTGCATAAGATCGGCTATAAATCACTCATGGATCATCCGACTGGTGCGAAACTGTATATGTATGACCTTTGTTGACCTCTAAGGAGAACAACAGCATTGAAATGTAATTTGACTCCACTGCTCCCCCTAGGTTAATCCACCAGCTATATCTCCTCACTAAATGCGCCAATCTGTACCACATTTTTTGTGCGTCGTCAGGGAGCGCCGCCGAACGCATCAGTGCAAACCGCCTGGTGGACGGGCGCGGAAACTGCGCAACAGCT
Organism: Poeciliopsis gracilis; assembly: GCA_911649635.1. Taxonomy (NCBI): domain Eukaryota; kingdom Metazoa; phylum Chordata; class Actinopteri; order Cyprinodontiformes; family Poeciliidae; genus Poeciliopsis; species Poeciliopsis gracilis. The sequence goes on from CAJVRI010001162.1 coordinate 9,457,889, forward strand.
TCTGCGTTGGCATGTGGGCGCAGTGCTGGAATCTAGCAACAGCTTCCGCGGTTTCGTGCAGCCGTTAGCCCCGCCCACTTTTAGCATAGAGTGACCTGTTTTTTCTACTGTATATTTTACTGTTATTCTATCATTTATATGAGTTTCATGATCTGAAAACTGACTTAAAATGATAAAATGATTAACTCTGTGGAATGCTGGCTGCTGACTGAACCGCATTTGGGTGTAGAAATGGCGAACTGCAGTTCTTTGCCATGTGCATAAGATCGGCTACAAATCACTCATGGATCATCCGACTGGCACCAAACTGGATATGTATGACCTTTATTGACCTCTAAGAAGCACAACAGCATTGAAATGTAATTTGACTCCACTGCGCCCCCTAGGTTAATACACCAGCTATATCTCCTCATTAAATGCGCCAATCTGAACCACATTTTTTTGTGCGTCGTCAGGGAGCGCCGCCGAACGCATCGATGCGTACCGCCTGGTGGACGGGCGCGGAAACTGCGCAACGGCTTCTGCGTTGGCATGTGGGCGCGGTGCTGGAATCTGCGCAACAGCTTCCGGGTGCCGTGCGAGTGGAGGTGCTGTAAGCTGCGTGAGAGCTTCTGTGGTGGCTGGCGGCAGGAGGTTGCTAGTTCCTCCGCGGTGGCCAATAGGCCGGAGCGGCGCTTGGCTGCGAGGGCCGCCCGATGCCACTTGTGGCTTTAATTATTATTATTATTCTTCCACCCAAATGAATTGGCTTTTTGAGGGCTTTATCATATTCAAAAACTCACCAAACTTGGCGGAGGCCTTAACCCTGTTTAAAAATTTCGTATTTTACGGTTGTCGCAAAAATTGCACAAGAAATGGCTCAACGGCGCCACCCAGAATTTCAAAAAACACCCTTTTCTACCCTCTGCTATTCACTTACTTTATCGTAGAGACATGAAATTTGGTACACTTGTAGAGCTCCCCAAGACGCACAAAATTTACAATTAATGTCATAGTGCAAGTATCACAGGAAGTTGGCCATTTTGGATTGAAGTTCCGATTTTGACCCTATTTTTGCCGTTTACAGCCTTTGTATTTGATCGAACTCCTCCTAGGGATTTCGATTGATCAGCTTCAAACTCGGTCAGTCTGTTCATAAGGCATGTCCCATCTAAAGTTATCAAAATGGTGAGTTTTTGAGTATGCTGAAGGGGGGTTAGCAGGGGTCAAAGTTCACCGACTCGCCATAAAAAAATTAACTGTTATATCTCCTACACAGAAACTCACAGAAGCACCAAAGTTTCAGTGATTGATCATCATCGGGTCTCCTACAATACCCTATGGTCGAATGATGACATCACTTAGGCCACGCCCCCTGAGAACAGGAAGTGTCATATTTTACTGTGAACGGTCGCTATCCGACCCCTTTGACCTCATCACCATGAAACTGTGCCCAGAGACAGAAGACATGTTGGTGTGTTGAGGATTCCAACCCTGACCAGCTAGGATGGAGCAGGTGGGCGTGGCGGCGTGGCGAAGTGACCTGTAACGCCACTGCCATACGTTTGGCTCTCAATTCCAGAGTTTCGGGCCCAGCTGCCCCAAACTCACTAGGATGGTTCCTCTGCCATTCCCTGACAGGAATCCATCACAACAATTGGTGGGCGTGGCCTAAATTTTCTATAGCGCCCCCTAGAAAACTTTAAACGATCAGCCCCAAGCCATGCTTTAACCTACAATTACGAAACTCGGTACACATGTGCACCTTGTCAGGATGTAAAAAAGTCTCTTGGAGCCATGGTCTAAACCCCACAGGAAGTCGGCCATTTTAGATTGAAGTTTGGATTTTGACCCCATTTTTGCCGTTTACAGCCTTCACATTTGATCGAACTCCTCCTAGAAATTTTGATTGATCGACTTCAAACTCGGTCAGTCTGTTCATAAGGCATGTCCCATCTAAAGTTATCAAAATGGTGAGTTTTTTGAGTATGCTGAAGGGGGGGTTACCAGGGGTCAAAGAAAGGACTTCATTCATCAGCAGTGACTGTTTAGAAACCATTTCCGTATTTCGCCACTTGGGGTCAGTCTTACTCCACCAATGAAACAACGCTCTTTCAGCACACGGATAAAGATGATGGATTTCGACAGTAGGGGTCAGTCTTACTCCACCAATGACAAACATCGACAGGCGTACGGCCGCGAAGACTGTGGGAGAGCTGTGTCTTTAAGCTAATACGTTCTGTCAGCCGGCCGGCTGCCGTTCATGGTCGAGGTTCGTATTGTTCTGCTGTGGACTGTAATTTTTTTTTGCTAACAGTTGGACCTGCTAACTTTTCCTGAACATTTTGCACGGACTTTGGAGCAACAGAACCGACCACGCTCAACGTTTTGCTTGGGTTTTTGGAGCCGAACCTCGCACGTGAGCCGGAACGGACTGTTGAAGCGGAGTTGGAGCAGTTTTATTGTTTAAAAACTCGTAACTCTCGGTGAGTAACGCTGATTATAGGAGCCGTCATGTTTTGGAACTCCGAGGACGATGCTAACCGAGTCCATTCAGGCATGCAACGTTTTTAAAGCTAACGAAGCGCTTTAATAATTCAATATACTGAATATTGTGTTTCATACATCCAGTTTCATACATTGAGCATCGTTTGTTGTTACGCTTAGTAATAAACAAGGGGAAAAGCATATTAGCAGAGCACAGTTAACTTTCAGCACATCCGAACAGTAGCACAGGTTGAATCCCACCCATTAATTAGGTATTTATCACAGGAAATGCTGCAACTAAATATGCCTAAAACACAAGAGCAGCGGACTTCTTTTCCAGACGACGCTAAATAATAAAGACGTGAAGCGAAGCCTCTCCATGAGGTTCACGGAAAGAGGACGGTGTTGATTCCCAGGTTCAGGTGTTGCGATGCGCGCTACGAATAAGATGTTTTGGAACAATTTATTTATTTTTTCTTCACAGTTTTGTTAATAGTAAATAGGGTTAAATAATAAAAACTCCAGAAGTTATTCTTTTCTTTGTTTACTTAAAGGAAAATGTGACGGTACGCAGAGTGCAGCTGCAGGCGCTGCTGCGCTCCAACAGTTTCCTGTAGGCGCCTGCAGTTCTAAATCTTTAACAGCAGGAAAGACTTTTATACTCTTTTTCCTGCTAAATGTTTTTTATCATTTCCCTCGCTTTGAACTCTAAATATAAACGTCAAACGTTATTACTTCAATGAAAAAACATTTAATTAAATTATTTTTTTGGTAGTGCTCCATAATTATAATGGCTATTTTTTAGGAGTAGCTCCGCTGGGCGACTGAAAAGGTCCCTGCAGGCGACTGGGTTGGTGACCCCTGGTTTAAAGTTTCGCTTTTGAAAGAGCTAAGAAAAAATCCTAAGTGTCTTATTAACGAGTGATTGGGGTTATAATATTTAGTTGTAGCGCTTCCTGTGATTAATACCTAATTAATGGCTGGGATTGAGCCTGTGCTATTGTTCTAATGTGCTGAGAGTTAACTGTGCTCTGCTAATGTGCTTTGCCCTTGGTTTATTATTTATTTAACTGGAACATCTTCAACTTTAAAATGTTCCTCTGATTTTAGAAGAAGGTTGAAATTGCACTGCATTAAATCTAAGTTGTAGTTAGCATGAAAGCATGTGGGCGTGGCTTAGTGTGAAACTGAATATTTGCCATGAAAGATGAAGATTAAATAACTTCCAAATGCAAGATGACAGCTGCACCAGACTTCCTAATTCTCTCTGCAGAACACATTTACATGGTGACTTCATGACATCACGTTAGCCCCGCCCACTTTTAGCATAGCGTGAGCTGTTTTTTTCTGCTGTATATTTTACTGTTATTCTATCATTTATGAGTTTTATGATCTGAAAACTGACTTAAAACGATAAAATGATGAACTCTGTGGAATGCTGGCTGCTGACTGAACCGCATTTGGCTGTAGAAATGGCGAACTGCAGTTCTTCGCCATGTGCATAAGATCGGCTATAAATCACTCATGGATCATCCGACTGGTGCGAAACTGGATATGTATGACCTTTGTTGACCTCTAAGGAGAACAACAGCATTGAAATGTAATTTGACTCCACTGCTCCCCTAGGTTAATCCACCAGCTATATCTCCTCACTAAATGCGCCAATCTGTACCACATTTTTTGTGCGTCGTCAGGAGCGCCGCCGAACGCATCAGTGCAAACCGCCTGGTGGACGGGCGCGGAAACTGCGCAACAGCTTCTGGGCGTTGGCATGTGGGCGCAGTGCTGGAATCTAGCAACAGCTTCCGCGGTTTCGTGCAGCCGTTAGCCCCGCCCACTTTTAGCATAGAGTGACCTGTTTTTTTCTACTGTATATTTTACTGTTATTCTATCATTTATATGAGTTTCATGATCTGAAAACTGACTTAAAATGATAAAATGATTAACTCTGTGGAATGCTGGCTGCTGACTGAACCGCATTTGGGTGTAGAAATGGCGAACTGCAGTTCTTTGCCATGTGCATAAGATCGGCTACAAATCACTCATGGATCATCCGACTGGCACCAAACTGGATATGTATGACCTTATTGACCTCTAAGAAGCACAACAGCATTGAAATGTAATTTGACTCCACTGCGCCCCCTAGGTTAATACACCAGCTATATCTCCTCACTAAATGCGCCAATCTGAACCACATTTTTTTGTGCGCCCAGTCAGGGAGCGCCGCCGAACGCATCGATGCGCACCGCCTGGTGGACGGGCGCGGAAACTGCGCAACGGCTTCTGGCGTTGGCATGTGGGCGCGGTGCTGGGAATCTGCGCAACAGCTTCCGGTGCCGTGCGAGTGGAGGTGCTGTAAGCTGCGTGAGAGCTTCTGTGGTGGCTGGCGGCCGGAGGTTGCTAGTTCCCCCGCGGTGGCCAATAGGCCGGAGCGGCGCTTGGCTGCGAGGGCCGCCCGATGCCACTTGTGGCTTTAATTATTATTATTCTGCCCCCCTAAAGAGGGGCCTTTTTGGGGGCTTTATCATATTCAAAAACTCACCAAACTTGGCGGAGGCCTTAAGGGAGTTTCAAAATTTTGTATTTTAAGGTCATTGCAAAAATCACACAGGAAATGGCTCAGTAGCGCCACCTAGCAATTTTCAAAGGACCCTTTGCTATTCACTTACTTTATCGTAGAGACATGAAATTTGGTACACTTGTAGAGCTCCCCAAAGATGCTCAAAATTTACAATTAATGTCATAGTGCAAGTATCACAGAAAGTCGGCCATTTTGGATTGAAGCTCCGATTTTGACCCCCATTTTTTGCCGCTTTACAGCCTTCGCATTTGATCGAACTCCTCCTAGAGATTTCGATTGATCGGCTTCAAACTCGGTCAGTCTGTTCACAAGGCATGTCCCATCTAAAGTTATCAAAATGGTGAGTTTTTGAGTATGCTGAAGGGGGGTTAGCGGGGGTCAAAGTTCACCGACTCGCCATAAAAATATAAACTGTTATATCTCCTATACAGAAACTCACAGAGGCACCAAAGTTTCAGTGATTGATCATCTTCGGGTCTCCTACAATAACCTATGGTTGAATGTTGACATCACTTAGGCCACGCCCCCTGAGAACAGGAAGTGTCATGTTTTACTGTGAACGGTCGCTATCTGACCCCTTTGACCTCATCAACTTGAAACTGTACCCAGAGACAGAAGACATGTTGGTGTGTTGAGGATTCCAACCCCGACCAGCTCCGATGGAGCAGGTGGGCGTGGCGGCGTGGCGAAGTGACCTGTAACGCCACTGCCATACGTTTGGCTCTCAATTCCACAGTTTCGGGCCCAGCTGCCCCCAAACTCACTAGGATGGATCCTGATCAACTCCTCGACAGGAATCCATCACTATATTTGGAGGGCGTGGCCTAATTTTTCTATAGCGCCCCCTAGAAAACTTTAAATGACCAGCCCCAAGCCATGCTTTAACCTACAATTACGAATCTTGGTACACATGTGTATCATGTCGGGATGTACAAAAAAGTCTCTTGGAGCCATGGTCTAAACCCCACAGGAAGTCGGCCATTTTGGATTGAAGTTCCGAGTTTGACCCCATTTTTGCCGTTTACAGCCTTCGCATTTGATCGAACTCCTCCTAGGGATTTCGATTGATCGGCTTCAAACTCGGACAGTTTGTTCATAAGGCATGTCCCATCTAAAGTTATCAAAATGGTGAGTTTTTGAGTATGCTGAAGGGGGGTTAGCAGGGGTCAAAGTTCACCGACTCGCCATAAAAACATAAACTGTTATATCTCCTACACAGAAACTCACAGAAGCACCAAAGTTACGGTGATTGATCATCATCAGGTCTCCTACAATACCCAATGGTTGAATGATGACATCACTTAGGCCACGCCCCCTTATAACAGGAAATGTCATGTTTTACTGTGAACGGTCGCTATCTGACCCCTTTGACCTCATCAACATAAAACTGTACCCAGAGACAGAAGACATGTTGGTGTGTTGAGGATTCCAACCCCGACCAGCTAAGATGGAGCAGGTGGGCGTGGCGGCGTGGCGAAGTGACCTGTAACGCCACTGCCATACGTTTGGCTCTCAATTCCACAGTTTCGGGCCCAGCTGCTCCAAACTCACTAGAATGGATCCCGATCAACTCCCCGACAGGAATCTATCACAACATTTGGTGGGCGTGGCCTAATTTTTCTATAGCGCCCCCTAGAAAACTTTAAATGATCAGCCCCCAGCCACGCTTTAACCTACAATTACGAAACTTGGTACACATGTCTATCTTGTCCGGACGTACAAAAAAGTCTCTTGGAGCCATGGTCTAAACCCCACAGGAAGTCGGCCATTTTAGATTGAAGTGCCGATTTTGACCCCATTTTTGCCGTTTACAGCCTTCGCATTTGATCGAACTCCTCCTAGAGATTTTGATTGATCGGCTCCAAACTCGGTCAGTCTGTTCACAAGGCATGTCCTATATAAAGTTATCAAAACGGTGAGTGCTTGAGACTGCTGAAGGGGGGTTAGCAGGGGTCAAAGTTCACCTACTCGCCATGAAATAATAAGCTGTTATATCTCCTATACAGAAACTCAAAGAGGCACCAAAGTGACTGTGATTGATCATCATCAGGTCTCCTACAATACCCAATGGTTGAATGATGACATCACTTAGGCCACCCCCCCTTAGAACAGGAAGTGTCATGTTTTACTGTGAACGGTCGCTATCTGACCCCTTTGACCTCATCAACTTGAAACTGTGCCCAGAGACAGAAGACATGTTGGTGTGTTGAGGACTCCAACCCCAACCAGCTAAGATGGAGCAGGTGGGCGGGGCGGCGTGGCAAAGTGACCTGTAACGCCATTACCATACGTTTGGCTCTAAATTCCACAATTTCAGGCCCAGCTGCTCCAAACTCACCAGGATGGATCCCCATCAACTCCCCGACAGGAATCTATCACAACATTTGGTGGGCGTCGCCTAATTTTTCTATAGCGCCCCCTAGAAAACTTTAAATGATCAGCCCCCAGCCACGCTTTAACCTACAATTACGAAACTTGTTACACATGTTTATCTTGTTGGGATGTACAAAAAAGTCTCTTGGAGCCATGGTCTAAACCCAACAGGAAGTCGGCCATTTTAGATTCAAGTTTGGATTTTGACCCCATTTTTGCCGTTTACAGCCTTCGCATTTGATCGAACTCCTCCTAGGAACTTCGATTGATCGGCTTGAAACTCGGTCAGTCTGTTCACAAGGCATGTCCCATCTAAAGTTATTAAAATGGTGAGTTTTTGAGTATGCTGAAGGGGGGTTAGCAGGGGTCAAAGAAAGGACTTCATTCATCAGCAGTGACTGTTTAGAAACCATTTCCGTATTTCGCCACTTGGGGTCAGTCTTACTCCACCAATGAAACAACGCTCTTTCAGCACAGGGATAAAGATGATGAATTTCGACAGTAGGGGTCAGTCTTACTCCACCAATTAAACAACGCTCTTTCAGCACACGGATAAAGATGATGGATTTCGACAGTAGGGGTCAGTCTTACTCCACCAATGACAAACATCGACAGGCGTACGGCCGCGAAGACTGTGGGAGAGCTGTGTCTTTAAGCTAATACGTTCTGTCAGCCGGCCGGCTGCCGCTCATGGTCGAGGTTCGTACTGTTCTGCTGTGGACTGTAATTTTTTTTTGCTAACAGTTGGACCTGCTAACTTTTCCTGAACATTTTGCACGGACTTTGGAGCAACAGAACCGACCACGCTCAACGCTTTTGCTTGGGTTTTTGGAGCCGAACTCGCACGTGAGCCGGAACGGACTGTTGAAGCGGAGTTGGAGCAGTTTTATTGTTTAAAAACTCGTAACTCGCGGTGAGTAACGCTGATTATAGGAGCCGTCATGTTTTGGAACTCCGAGGACGATGCTAACCGAGTCCATTCAGGCATGCAACGTTTTTAAAGCTAACGAAGCGCTTTAATAATTCAATATACTGAATATTGTGTTTCATACATCCAGTTTCATACATTGAGCATCGTTTGTTGTTACGCTTAGTAATAAACAAGGGGAAAAGCATATTAGCAGAGCACAGTTAACTTTCAGCACATCCGAACAGTAGCACAGGTTGAATCCCACCCATTAATTAGGTATTTATCACAGGAAATGCTGCAACTAAATATGCCTAAAACACAAGAGCAGCGGACTTCTTTTCCAGACGACGCTAAATAATATAGACATGAAGCGAAGCCTCTCCATGAGGTTCACGGAAAGAGGACGGTGTTGATTCCCAGGTTCAGGTGTTGCGATGCGCGCTACGAATAAGATGTTTTGGAACAATTTATTTATTTTTTTTCTTCACAGTTTTGTTAATAGTAAATAGGGTTAAATAATAAAAACTCCAGAAGTTATTCTTTTCTTTGTTTACTTAAAGGAAAATGTGACGGTACGCAGAGTGCAGCTGCATGGCGCTGCTGCGCTCCAACAGTTTCCTGCAGGCGCCTGCAGTTCTAAACTTTAACAGCAGGAAAGACTTTTATACTCTTTTCCTGCTAAATGTTTTTATCATTTCCCTCGCTTTGAACTCTAAATATAAACGTCAAACGTTATTACTTCAATGAAAAACATTTAATTAAATTATTTTTTTGGTAGTGCTCCCATAATTATAATGGCTATTTTTAGGAGTAGCTCTGCAGGGCGACTGAAAAGGTCCCTGCAGGCGACTGGGTTGGTGACCCCTGGTTTAAAGTTTCGCTTTGAAAGAGCTAAGAAAAAAATCCTAAGTGTCTTATTAACGAGTGATTGGGGTTATAATATTTAGTTGTAGCGCTTCCTGTGATTAATACCTAATTAATGGCTGATTGAGCCTGTGC